>JAGIQG010000038.1:8384702-8970952 GCA_024679065.1 Sphyrna mokarran | reverse complement strand
TCGGCCCAACGAGCCCGCGCCACCGTAATACCAAATACATTATCCTATTTTAATATTCCTATATAATAATATATATATTAATCCTAATTTGGAAAATTTTCACCATAGGGACAATTTGTTACCCAATCAGCCTAAGAGCGAATTTTTGGGTTGTGGGAGGAAACCGGAGTGCCCGGAGAAAACCCACGCAACCACGGGGAGAACGCGCAAACTCCCGCAGACACTGGCCCAATTCCAAGTGTCTGCACAGCCACATCGATAGTCTCTGAGCTGTCATGGTGCCCTTCAGGTGGTCCACATAAAGCACTCATATACGACATGAGGTACCAGGCAACCCATGAATCAACATCCAAGAGCTGTACCCGCACCACCTGCCGAATGCGTGCTCAAATTATGGACCGAATTACCTGTGGAAAAAAGCCGTAGTTAAACAGTCCTAATATATCCCTCTATCTGCATACCGCTC
Source organism: Sphyrna mokarran (assembly GCA_024679065.1). Lineage (NCBI taxonomy): Eukaryota > Metazoa > Chordata > Chondrichthyes > Carcharhiniformes > Carcharhinidae > Sphyrna > Sphyrna mokarran. The sequence continues at coordinate 8,970,486 of JAGIQG010000038.1, read as the reverse complement.
ATGTGGCTGTCCAAGAGACCCTTAAACAGCCCCAGCGTGCCTGCTCCCACCACCTTACTCGGCAGTGCATTCCACACCCCCACTACCCTTTGTGTGAAAAACTGCCCTCTAATATTCGTCCTATACATAGCCCCCCTCACCCTATGGCCATGACCTCTCGTCCTATCCATTTCTAAAGGTGGAAAAAGTTTACCTCCATTTACTCTATCTATACCCCTTATAATCTTATACACCTCTATGAGATCCCCTCTAAGCCGACGTCTTTCAAGGGAAAACAACCCCAGTCTATCTAATCGTTCCTCATAGGACAGTCCTTCCATACCAGGCAGCATCCTGGTAAACCTCCTCTGCACTCTCTCCAAGGACTCCACATCCTTCCGATAGTACGGAGACCAGAACTGGGCGCAGTATTCCAAGTGAGGCCTAACCAAAGTTGTATACAACTGCAACATCAAACTCCTACTCTTATATTCTATACCCTTTTCTATGAAAGCTAACATACTATACGCCTTCTTTGTCACCTTCTCCACCTGTGAGGACACCTTCAGAGACTTGTGAACCTGCACCCCCAAGTCTCTCTGCGTCTCTATGCTCTTTATAGTTTTACCTTTTATCCTATAATTCTCTTCTACATTTTTCCGGCCAAAATGCATCACCTCGCATTTTTCCGGATTAAATTCCATTTGCCATCTATCTGCCCAATCTACCAACCTGTCTATGTCCTGTTGTATTGCCTGACACTGCTCTTCTGTACCCGCCAATCCAAGCATCTTGGTGTCATCAGCAAATTTGCTGATCTCACCACCTACCCCTACTTCCAAGTCGTTTATGTAGACCACAAATAGAAGAGGACCTAGTACTGAGCCTTGTGGCACTCCACTAGTGACAGGCTTCCAGCTGGAAAAAGAGCCTTCCACTACTACCCTCTGTCTCCTCCTTCCGAGCCAGTTTTCGACCCATCTACATACCCGACCCTGTATCCCATGCGCCTTCACCTTCTCTATCAGTCTACCATGAGGAACCTTGTCAAACGCCTTACTGAAATCCATGTAGACGACATCAACAGCCTGTCCTTCATCAACTGTTTTTGTCACTTCTTCAAAAAATTCCACCAGATTCGTAAGACAAGACTTCCCCTTGACGAAGCCATGCTGCGTATCCCTGATCAGATCGCAGCGCTCCAGATGCTCATACATCCTGTCCCTAAGGATCCTCTCCATTAGCTTACCTATAACTGAAGTCAAGTGCATTGACAAGTGCAAAACCACAGATCTTAAGCAGGAAGGAAAAGTTGAGAAATGAAGAGTAGATTGAAAATGGAAGGCACAATATGGAGAAGTGATTTAGTGAGTTTTTGTTTTAAAGCAAAGAGGCTGCAAAGAACTAATTGGAGAGGGCAAATGGTTAACTGAAGGGCCATCAGTAGAAACATAGAAATGTAGAACCGTACATCACAGTACAGGCCCTTCAGCCCTCAATGTTGTGTCGAGCTATGTCCAAACCCAAGATCAAGCTATCCCACTCTCTATCATTCTGGTGTGCTCCATGTGCTATCCAATAACTGCTTCCTAAAGTGTCCAACTCTACTATCACTGCAGGCAATGCATTCCACACCTCAACCACTCTGAGTAAAGAATCTACCTTGGACATCCTTCCTATATCTCCCACCATGAACCTTAAAGTTATGCCCCCTAGTAGCAGCTACATCCACCCGAGGAAATAGTCTCTGCACGTCCACTCTATCTATCCCCCTCATCATCTTATAAACCTCTATTAAGTCGCCTCTCATCCTCCTCCGCTGTAAAGAGAAAAGCCCCAGCTCCCTCAACCTTTCCTCATAAGACCTACCCACCAAACCAGGCAGCATCCTGGTAAATCTCCTCTGCACTCTCTCCAATGCTTCCACATTCTTCTTATAGTGAGGTGACCAGAACTGCACACAATATTCCAAATGTGGTCTCGCCAAGGTCCTGTATAGTTGCAGCATAACCCCACAGCTCTTAAATTCAAACCTGCTGTTAATAAACACTAACACACTATAAGCCTTCTTCACAGCTCGATCCATTTGAGTGGCAGCCTTGAGAGATCTGTGGATATGAACCCCAAGATCTCTGCTCCTCCACATTTCTCAAAACGCTGCCATTGACCCTGTAATCCGCACTCAAGTTTGTCCTACCAAAATGAATCACCTTGCACTTATCAGGGTTAAACTCTATCTGGCACTTTTTGGTCCAGCTCTGCGTGCTATCAATGTCTCTTTGCAACCTGCAAGAGCCCTTCTCCTCATCCACTACTCCACCAATCTTGGTGTCATCAGCAAATTTACTAACCCACCCTTCAGCCCCTTCTTCCAAGTCATTGATAAAAATCACAAATAGCAGAGGACCAGCACTGATCCCTGTGGTACACCGCTGGTAACTGGCCTCCAGTCTGAAAATTTTCCATCCACCAACACCCTCTGTCTTCTATGAGACAGCCAGTTACTTACCCAATCAGCCAAATTTATCTTCTATCCCACACTTCCTTATTTTCTTCATGAGCCTACCATGAGGAACCTTATCAAACACCTTACTAAAATCCATGTATACAACATCAACTGCTCTACTTTCGTCTACACACCTAGTTACCTCCTGAAAGAATACAATCAAATTTACGAGGCAGGACTTACCCTCATGAAACCGTGCTGACTATCCCTGATTAAACTGCATCTTTCTAAATGGTCATAAATCCTATCTCTCAGGACCTTTTCCATTAACTTACTGACCATCGAAGTAAGACTAACTGGCCTATAATAACCAGGGTCATTCATATTTCCTTTCTTGAAGAGAGGAACAATATTTGCCACTCTCTAGTCCTCTGGCACAATCCCTGTGGACTGTGAGGACCCAAAGATCAAAGCTAAAGGCCCCGCAATCTCATCCTTTGCCTCCCAAAGTATCCTGGATTGATCTCATTAAGCCCAGGGAACTTATCCACCCTCAAGTTTTTCAAAATTGTTAATACATCTTCCGTCAGAACATCTACCTCCTCCAGTCTATCAACCTGTATCACGTACTCATCCTCAAAAACATGGCCCCTCTCCTTAGTGAACACTGAAGAAAAGTATTCATTCAATGCCTCTCCTATCTCTTCTGACTCCACGCACAAGTTCCCATTACTATCCTTGACTGGCCCTAACCTCACCCTGACATTTCTTTTATTTTTCATATAAGGGAAAACCCCAAGGCTTTTCACTTTTATCTGACCCACCAAGGACTTCTCATGCCCCCTCCTAGCTCTCCTAAGCCCTTTCTTTAACTCATTCCTAGCTATCTTGTAACCCTTAAGCGACTAACCTTATTTTTTCATTCTTACATACACTTCTTTTTCCCTCTTGACAGGACATTCAACCTCCTTTATGAACCATGGTTCCCTCACTCCCATTTCCTCCCTGCCTGCCAGGGACATATTTATCAAGGACATGCAGTATTTGAAAAAGCTCCACTTTTCATTTGTCCCTGACAGTTTCTGTTCCCATCTTATGCTCCCTATTTCTTGCCTAATCGCATCATAATTATCCCTGCCCCAATTATAAATCTTGCCCTGCCGTGTGACCCTATCCCTCTCCATTTCAATAATGAAGGACACCAAATTGTGGTCACTATTTCCTAAGTGCTCTCCCACAAACAAATCTAACACTTGGCCCGCTTCATTACCCAGTACCAAGTCCAATATGGCCCCACCTCTTGTCGGCTTATCCATATTTTGTGACAGGAAACCCTCCTGAACGCACTGTACAAAAAGTGTCCCATTCAAACTATTTGACCTATAAAAGTTCCAATCAATATTTGGAAAGTTAAAGTCACCCATGATAACTACCCTGTGACCTCCACACCTATCCATAATCTGCTTTGCCATTTCCTCCTCCACATCTCTATTACTATTTGGGGGCCTTTAGAAAACTCCTAACAATGTGACCGCTCCTTTCCTATTTCTAACTTCAGCCCATATTACCTCAGTAGACAGATCCCTCTCGAAATGCCTTTCAGCAGCCGTTAAACTATCCTTGATTAAGAGTGCTACTCCTCCACCTCTTTAACCACCTTTCTCTCACTGAAACATCTATATCCTGGAACTGCCAACAACCATTCCTGTCCCTGTTCTAACCATGTCTCCATACTGGCCACAACATCATAGTCTCAAGTACCAATCCACGTTCTTATTTTGGATGCTCCTTGCATTGAGGTAGATACACTTCAACCCACCATCCTGTCTGTCTGTACACTCCTGCAACCTTGATAACTTCCTCAGTATCTCACCACCCTCAACACTGGCTTTGTTGTTGTTGACAAAGCCTCAAGAATGAACTATTTTCTGATTCCCTTGACAAATTAGATTCAACCCTCCCGAAGAGCTGTAGCAAATTTCCCTCCCAGGATATTACTGTCCCTCAGGTTCAGGTGCAAACTGTCCTGTTTGTATAGATCCTACCTTCTCCAGAATGTGCTCTAATTATCCAAGTAAATGAAACCCTACCTCCTACACCATCCCTGCAGCCACATGTTTATCTGCACTCTCTCTCCCTGTTCCTCAACTCACTAACACGTGGCACCGGCAATAAACCAAAGATAACAACATGCTTTATCCTCGCTCTCAGCTTCCACCCTAGCTCCCTAAATTCCTGTTTTAAATCCCCATCCCTTCTCTTACCTATGTCATTGGTACCAATGTGTACCACAACTTGTGACTGTTCCCTCTCCCCTTTAAGGATCTTGAAAATATGGTCCAAGACATCACGGACTCTTGCACCCGGGAGGCAACATACCATCCAGAGTGTCTTTTGCTGCCCCAGATCTCCTACCTGTCCCCTTAACCATCGCGTCCCCAATTACTATTGCTCTCCTGATCCTCCCTTCCCTTCTGAGCCACAGGAACAGAGTCAGTGCTGGAGATCCACTCACCCTGGCTTATCACTGGTAGGTTATACTCCTCAACAGTGTCCAGTGTGATATATTTGTTGCTGAGGGGAACAGCCACAGGGGATCCCCGCACTGGCTGCTTCCTCCTGGTCCCTCTCACCATCACCCATCTATTTTCATTCTGAGTATCTAAATCCCTGAAGCTTTTATCTATGATCACCTCTGCCTCCCGAATGATCTGTAGTTCATTGTGTTCAGTTCCCTAACACGGTTTTTGAGGAGTTGGAGATGGGTGTGCTTCCCACAGGTGAGATCAGCAGGGACATGACGGCGTCCCTCACCTCAAACATTCTGCAGGAGGAACTGCCATTCCCTCTGGATAAAAGGAAAGAAAGATCTTACCTGATATTTCCTCATCCTCTTAGGTTAAAGGAATAAGTGAAAAAAAAGATAGAAAGTTTACCTGCTGTCACTCCAAGTCTTTTTTTTAGGTCAGCGGATGGGGGAGGGTGGAAGACTCTAGACATGTAGAGTCTCGGGTTTCCTCCCTGTTCAAATTTATTGGGCAAAAAAAAACCTTCCCAGGTCTCACTGGGGCCTACTTCTGGTTTTACACTCCTGGTTTAGAAAAACAAACTCCTAAATAAGTAAGGTAAAAATTCCTCTTACCTACAATCTCTCTTCACTGAATTACCACTCCAACTGCTCCTCTGGAAACAATGAGTTCGAACCCTCTAAGGTAAGTACCTTTTAAAGGAAAAAAAACCTTCCCAGGTCTCACTGGGGCCTACTTCCAGTTTTACACTCCCGGTTTAGAAAAACAAACTCCGAAAAAAGTAAAGCAAAAATCCCTCTTACCTACAAGTAGTGAGAAAGTGAAAAGCAGGAAAGATGCTTGGTGTTAGAGGAACACTGGGCCAGGACATCCAGGAATTTGAAAATTAGACCATAACTTTACATTAACAGGGTAGGACATCTATAGTGTCTGAGCTGTGAGAGAGAAACATGGCTAGCACCGCAAACCTACCCTCTCCCCACCCTCAAATTTCATCCTTTTCAGCCTTCCCCCTGTAAGATAGTTCCCTTCTTTAATAGTGATGAGTGTTTTGTAGGAAGCAATTGGGAGCTGAGCACAATATTAAAAAAAAGAAGCCAGTGGCAGCTTCAGGGACTTGCAGTGCTACTATCTATAACCTGCTTGGAAAGCAAATTTCATTTGCTGATGGCTGTTCTCATGCACTTCCATCATCATAGGCACTGAAGCAATGCATTTCTGAAAGAATTAAGTAGATCTTAAATTGGAATATATTGTCACTCCTGAGGCCTTTGCTTCAGCTCTCAATATTCTCGCCAGAAGTTGGTTCAACCTTCACTAATAAATTGTTCAGTTAAACACATGCATATTTAATTCATTCATCCTATCCAATGCGCAAAATCTTTAAAGAGATAATGTGTCCTTTCATTAGCTGATATGATATATTGAGTCCAAAATGTCAAAAGTGCAACCTAAATTAGAGCTATTTTGAAAGATCTTTCTATCAAAGTTTATGTGCAGCCAATTCAGTCTGAAAATAATCACTGATATTCTGTTAACTCAAAACATGGAAAAGTAGAAATTCCAGGATTGTTTTGAAAATAGCCAAAGACATGAGAACAAAAAAAGTGAACTGCACAGTAATTGTGACAGAGCAAAGTTTGTTAACTAGCAGATCATCAGCAACCTGGTCCCAACAGGCTACTTGAGGAGATGTCGGCAGCAAAAAAAGTCCAACGGTTTAATAGCCTGAGGCTGAATATGACTGTGAGCACAAGTGATGCGATTTCTCTTTTTGTGAATTGGCATATCTGCATCTCAGACTAAAAATATCCAATTTTACTCCTCCCCTGCATGAGGAAATAAATATGGTGAGAAATCTCACAAAACTAGGTTTAAAGTCCAACAGGTTTATTTGGATTCACAAGCTTTCGGAGTGCTGTCCCTTCATCACTCACTTGATGAAGGAGCAGTGCTCTGAAAGCTTGTGATTCCAAATAAACTTGTTGGACTTTAACCTGGTGTTATGAGACTTCTACTGTGCCCACCCCAGTCCAACGCCAGCATCTCCACATGATGAAATAAACGTATGCAGTTTCTGGCTGAATAAGAAACACCGATGAAAATGGGATTTGGTTGGAGGCCTTAGTTTTGCTAGCAAACAATCCTATAGCTAAACAAGGAAAAATAAGTGAATACTAGTAATACCTTGGGCTAGGAAGCTGCAAATGAAAGACCAAGGATAAGCCACTCTATTCCACTAAAAGGTACCAGGCATGGCTTAAAAATAGAGCTGTGCTACCTCAAACAACTGTTCATTGTTCAGTATGCCATTGAGACAATCTGGAGGTCAGATTTCTGGACTTGAGAAGCAATAGATTTCTCTACAGATAATTAATTATTAAAAAAGAAAAACCCAGCCATGTTCAATTGCAAGCAGAGGTTTATTAACTCATTCACCTGCAATAAAACCAAAAAAAAAGCTTTACAAAATGAAGTTGCTTTGAAGGACTGTTATGGAGACAGGGAAGGCTGGTTGTTTGCACCAGCAACACTCAAACAGCAACAAGATGATTTGATCAGTCAATCCATTTTTGATTATGTTGGTTTGAGGGTGGAATTTTGATGAAGTTAATGGGTGACACAGTGGCATAATGGTTAGCACTGCTGCTTCACAGCAGCAGAGACCTGGGTTCAATTCCGGCCTTGTGTCACTGCGTAGATTCTCTCCATGTCTGTGTGTGTTTCCTCTAGGTTCTCTGCTTTCCATCCACAGTCCAAAAATGTGTGGCCCTGGATTGATTGGCCATGATAAGTTATCCATTAGTGTCAGGGGATTAGCAGGGTAAATACATGGGGTCACGGGGAATAGGGCTTGAGTGGGATTATTTTTGGTGCAGGCTCGATGAGCCAAATGGCCTCCTTCTGCACTGTAGGGATTGAACTCTTTTTGTTTCAGTTGGGTAAAGAAAAGTGCGTACTTCTCTACTTGCCTTTCACAACCCCTAGTTCCAGGACATTCTAGAGCTCTCTACAGCCAGTGAAGCACCTCAAAGTGTTGTCGTTGTTATAATATAGGAAACACAGCACCAAAGTTTTCCACAGTAAGGACCCACAAACAGCAATGAAATAAACAGCTAGATGATGTGTTTTAGTGGTGTTCATTGAGGGATAAATGTTGGTCATGCCAACTCCCCTGCCACTCTTTGAATAGTGCTGTAGGATGTTTTACACTGGGGAGGGCAGACGGTCTCAGTTTTAACATCTCATTCAAAGGCAGCATTCCCTCAGTATGGCACTGGATGTGTCAACCTGGATTACGTACTGAAGTCTCTGGACCTGAGTTTCAATCTATGACCTTCTGACTTGAAAAAAAAGAGCTCCCCACTGAGCCAGTGTTGCTACAGGATATGATAAAACCAGAAATACACTGATAATCATTCGGATTGAAGACAGCACTGAAAATGTTCAACTTCTCCAGTACTCCAATGAAGTCTCAGAGTATAAATGCAAACTTTAACTCACTTTAGATGGTTAAAATTTGAGCTACATATCAAGGTTTGCGTTTATACTCTGAGACTTCATTGGAGTACTGGAGAAGTTGAACATTTTCAGTGCTGTCTTCAATCTGAATGATTATCAGTGTATTTCTGGTTTTATCATATCCTGTAGCAACACTGGCTCAGTGGGGAGCTCTTTTTTTTCAAGTCAGAAGGTCATAGATTGAAGCTCAGGTCCAGAGACTTCAGTACGTAATGCAGGTTGACACATCCAGTGCCATACTGAGGGAATGCTGAGAGTGAGTTTCGGTCAAGGGGCAAAGGTTACACTTGGGAATTACATTCGGCTTCTGCACATCTGAACACTGGGTATTGCCAGAGTCTTGTGCTCCTCAGCAAGAGTGTCATTTATTAACAGAGTTTCTGTGACTTCTGACTCATCTTCCTTTTAACGTTGCCCTTACCCTTAAGAATTTGCTTGTTGATCTACCAGCAGGAGCTTGCTGTATTCCTTATGTAATTTACAAGAACAGTATGATGTAATCTGAGAAAAGTGATGCATTAATTTATAAATATATTTCCATTTTTTTTAAAAAATGCTTATTTAGCATATTTAGTATTTCTTCCGTATAACTTATAAAGGATGATGATGCTGCACTCCTGAAACTCATTTGCAACCCTGTGTCTGGCTCTTGCAGGTTGTCTCACTGTGAATTGCAGATTGCCAGGACTTTAGGACAAAAATTCACCCTGCAATTCTTTCCAATTGGATTGAACCCACTAGAGAGGGAGAGCTGAGGTTGTCACTGGAATCATCTTAAGGATTGGTGCAACTTGAAAGCACTGAGCCAGTTCCACACTGCCACAATGTTATTCCTAGTGGATACTTGAGTCTATTTGCTGAGGTTAGACTGTGAATCCCGATCCCAGTGTGCAGATCCAGTGCCTGATTGCAAGAGCTTCCAGGCTGAAGTGTCATTCATTTTTAATTCACTATCAGAATTTGAAAAGTGTCATTTGCTTTCAAGTTTCTTGAGTCCTGCTTGTTTTTCCATATGTCAATGCCTTTATGTAACTTGAGATACAGATTCATCTATTGCAGTGAACCAGTCTTCAGTTTTTTAAATCACATTTAAAAATTGTACTTTTTATTTAATTATTTGCAAGTCTAAAGTTTAACAAGAAGGTTCTAGAATATTTCCTTTTTTGGCTAGATGCCAAATTTTATCTGATCATGTTTTTGTGAAGCACCTTGGGTATTTTTCTCATTAAAGGCATAATTGTAAGTTTTTGCAATTGTTGTGGTGTTAGAGCAGCATGACCCTTAATCCTTGGTAATAGAAGTTGAAGTTTGAAATTACAGTGATATGGTTGAGACTCTTGCACTTTGTGTCTCCCGCTCAGTTTCTGCAGAATGTTGCTCACCAGGACTAGCCTTTGTTCTGTTTGCCGCTTCTACAATAGTTTGAAGATGATTCTATTTCTAATTGAATTTTTTTTACTCCTTCAGCCTGCTTTTCTTTGTCTCTTCAATCTGTGTCCTCAGCAATCTTCCTGTGACACAATAATCTACAGTGTCGGTCCGTATTTCCTTCTACAATGAGCTCATAGTTTAGGGTTGTCTGTGCAAAGCACCAAGAGTTTTGCCCAGTGAGGTCAACATTGAGCTTGGCTTGGTTGTGTCTGCCAGCACACATGCTCCAGTACCTCAAAGAAGTGAGCATTATTCAAACATGAATGGCAACAGTGGGTGATCACCATTCATCAAACTATATACAGAAGAGAAATAGAAAGAGAAGGAAAAGGAGAGCCAGAGAGTTATTGAGTGGTGAAGAAAGGGGAAGCCAAGGTTCCTGGGAACCACTTCAACAGTAAAACAATGTGAAATCTCCACTGCAGACTAGAGGAGATAGTGAGGATCAGAATGTGAGCAGATGAACCAAGAATTGAGTCACCAGACGTATATTTAATCATGTCATGTCAGTACAGTCTCCTGTTAACTTGACAGATTCATAGAATAATGAAGAACAGACAGAGGCCATTTGGTCCACCGTGCCTTGCCATTGCCCGTTTATCAGCAGTGTGTTGTAGATAGTCTCATTCCGGATGAGGAGGATCGAATGATTCTTTTAGTTTGGTGTGCTAGACTTGACAAGAAGATTATTGGAAGCATGTAGGAAATCAAACAGGAAGTGGGTTTGGGTTTTTCAGACAGTTGAATCATAAACTGAGCTGCACTATTTATAGTAATTGTGTGTAAATCAAATGCCATCTGGATGCTACACGTTAGAAAAATTGTTAGCCTCCTGAGAATCTCAATAGTCTCAATACTGCATTATACAGGAGGTTAAAAAGTAAAATGTCATACATTCCACCAGTTGCTGCATTAATTTGATCACTCCTACTTTGCGAGCTTTGATTATCCAAAAAGTATGTGCAGTGAGGTATTTTGCATGTTACTTAACTGTGGTGCCTGTCATTAATTCAAAATCAGCCCTCAATCAGGGCATACAATTATATAATTTTGGCCTGAGTTAGTTACTTCTCCACTCGTATGTTAAAGGTATTGATTCTTAGCCAGCCAGTACTTCTCCTCAAGTGACTAGTCTTCATGTGTGAGCTTTGACACTGACATGGGAACAAGGGCATTACAATCTTGTCTAGTCCTCTCCTCAGCCAGTATTCATAAATAGATACTTTGTTGCAGGATCAAGAAGTTGCATTTATATGGCACCTTCATGACCCGAGGATATCCCAAAGCACTTCACAGTCAATGAACTACTTTTGAAGTGTAGGAAATGCAGCAACAATCTGTGCACAGTAAACTCTCACAAACAGCAGGGTGATTACTACCAGATAAGCTATTTTAGTGATATTGATTGAGGGATAAATCTTAGCCAGAATATACTTCAGTCGATACAAAACACAGTAATGAATGTTGTTCTATTTACTGAATTATGAGCAAAGTGGGATTTCCCTCATCGTGTTAACAAGATAATAGAATAGTTAAATGAGCGCTGACGCTTGCAGCCAGTGCCTTGATATGATGTTAGCTTCGGTCAGGTTGATTCCGTTAGGAATCTCCCAGTGTTTAATATTGCCATGTGTAACTTGCAAGTGCTACTTCATTGCACGGGAAATTTGCCAGTCCGTCTATCCGCATCAATAACTAAATAACCAGTATGTTTTGAACGTTACTAAGACAGTAGTGTTAACCATTTGACATTTTCTGCTGGTGTGTCTAGTTCTTGCACCCTTTGAAAGGCACTCATTCTCTGTAATAACGTCTGTTGCGCCAGATAGGGGACCAGGATGCTCCAGCCAATAGACTTCTCCATGGCAACAGTGAATGCTGCTGTATGATTGGCCAACTAGGAGTGTCGTTTAAGATAGCAAAGCAGCAGCTCGGAGTCTGATCCTGGGAGTCTGTGACTCACTCTGTTTATCTAGTTGTGCTGTGGGTTAGGGCGGAAGATGGTACTTTTACATTAGTGGTGTGCCGTGGGCAACAGGCATTCAGTGTTCATGTTACTGATAAATTACCAACGTAAAAAATCTAAACTCCAATTTCTACTGGTGTCCAACATTTTACACGCCCCAAGAAAGGTACAGAAAATCCTCTTTCATTTGCTGTATCTGCCACTAACGCACTGTGAAAACGGATACAGATAGCAGCATGAATAAATAAATCAAGAACTTGCTCTTAAATACTTCAACACAAAATATAAAAAGTCCCGAGGCATGAACTGTGGAGGCAGCATCACATCCATTTGGAACAATTTAGAGCCTTTGGATTCAGGGCATCTATTCTGAGGATCTGAATCTGATCTTCGGACTTGATTTTTGAATCCTAACACCAGATTGCTCTGAGGTACAATTCCGATGTGCTAATGGATCCTCGGGAGCACAGGAATAGGATGAAATTTTGTGCAGCACTGACTATTCCCCAGAGATGGCTGAATACCGACAAAGAGAATCATCTCCTGCTTCCAGGTCATATTGCACGAAATTACCTGGCCCCACTGTATTCGCTCTGCCTGATATCACGACTTTGCATTTCCAGATCCTTGTAAAGGAATTAAAGGATTTTAGCCGGCTCAACATTCGCCTCGCCGAGTGATCCACTGAGGAAATACGCCAGGTTTTATTCCTTTTTTTGCTAGAGTTCAGCCCCCAGGGAACAGAAATATGCACTCGCACACATTTAGTAACGCATTCTGACCGACTTCTTATTTCATATCCGCCCCCACCCACGATATCCTTGAGCGATTTGGATAACCCCTATAAAACGCTCGCCCCAGGAGTAAATTTTGAGCCTTCAAATCGTCATGTCTATTTCTTCCCAAAGTTGCCCCTTCCTCTTTCTGTCCAGTCTTTCTAGCCTGGTGTCTGTATGCCTACTGTTGACATCTTTGGCAAAACAAACAGTCCCCCAGCCCTCATTAAAATAAAAGCGAAATGATGCGGATGCTGGAAATTTGAACTGAAGACAGAAATGCTGGATAAACTCAACGGGTCTGGTAGCGTCTGTGGAGAGAGAGAGTTAACGTTTTGAGTCCAATATCTTCAGAGCCAGACTCTTAGCAGTATTTTCTGTTTTTACCCCAGTCCTCACTGGTATTACTATGTGCTGCAGCGAGACTGACACACACGCTTATTTTTTATGAACTGCTCATGTCCCTAAATTTGTACTTGTTAAACCTCCTTGTATTTGTGCTTTATTGCAGTAAAGTAATTTCAGTGATTTGTGTTCAACGACCAGATGGCAAATGTCACGCGAGACACAATAGAGGCCCCAATCACTTAATCCCCGCCCTTACATATTATAACCCAAGTAGGCAGCAGTCCTGTACGTTGTGATGGAGGGGTTTTTTTTGCATTGTTTCATGATTCTTACTTTGGGAAGGGAAACATGTCTGCTTTTTCATTTTTTTTCTGCCCAGTATAATTGGAAATTTGCATCTTTTTATAGTGGGCCACATACTGCGTTGTTTAATTGTGATCGGAATAGGCTCTTTCTTGTCTGATTTCTGCTCGCCTTCCAATAGCTTTGTGGTGTGCAATGCAGTCTGCTCTCTTTGTGATGGATGTGCAGTGTTTTTATTGCTATACGCCAATCACAGGCTCCTTCAAGCCCCACGACGAATTTTTTTTAGTTTCTTTAGAATGTGTATTTTATTTTTGTCAGTAAGGTTTGCAAAAGCAGCTTAATTTTTGTCCTCAATTTTCTCCTTGCTTCACCCAAGGGCATCGAACCCCCACTCCCCTCTGCAATATGCCACCAAGCAGGATGAATCTTCATCATGAGGATTTCAGAAGTGAGCCTTGACAATTCGATGGTGGGGTGGAGGTGGTCACATCACCATAAGACATAGCAGCAGAATTATGCCACTCGGCCCATCAAGTCTGTTCCGCCAATCAATCATGGCTGATATTTTTCTCATACCCATTCTCCCTTACTAATCACACTATAGTTCAATCCTATTCTCACTCTGACATTCACCGGTCTGCAGGATGATGAGCAGGAGCAGTAAAATTGGGTAATTTTCCTCTTTCTCTCACTCCACAGCCAACCACAGCTCAGACTGAAGTCAGCACTGACACAGTAATAGGAAGAGGCTATTTGATCCTTCAAATTTATTCATTGTTGTTACAAGTAGGCTTGCATTAACACTGCAATGAAGTTACTGTGAAAATCTTCCAATGGCCACACTCCAGTGCCTGTTCAGCTACACTGAGGGAGAATTTCAGCATGGCATATCTTTGGACTGTGGAGGGAAACCAGAGCACCCAGAGGAAACCTGCACAGACACGGGGAGAACATGTAAATTCCACACAGACAGTGACCCAAGCCAGGAATTGAACCTGAATCTCTGGCGCTGTAAGGCAGCAGTGCTAACCACTGTGCCACCATGCCTCCTCAGTCATTTAGTCAGATCATTTTAGCTCCATCTACCCACTTTGGTTCTGTAACCCTCAATCCTCTTACCAAACAAAAATCAATCAATGTCCATTTTAAAATGTTCACTTGATCCCTAGGTCAACAGTTTGGAGGCGGGGTGGAGGTTCCAGATTTCCACTACCCCTTTGTGTGAAGAAGAGCTTCCTGACATCACCCCTGAAGAGCCTGGCTCTAAGTTTGTGGTATGACCCCTACTCTCCCACACCAGAGAAAGTAGTTTCAATCTCCTGCCTACCTCATCAAATGTTAGCCACCTAAATCAATTAGATCATTCCTTAATCCTCTATATTCATGGAATAAAAGTGCAACCTGTCTTCCTAATTTAACCCTTTTAGCCCCAGCAGCTAAGGCCTTCCTCATCTTTAATGCTCAGATGCTCTGCGTTCAATTTGGAATCATGACAGAACAGTGGTGCCATTTATTAAATAATAGAAAATTTCTACATGGGTTATTAGTTTTGGAGAAGGCGTTAACAGCAGAGTCCAGACGTATTTGTTCCATGAGGGACAGCACTACAGATAAATAGCAAAGCAGAGTACAACAGGAAAGTGCTGCGAATAGCAAGTTACTTGCTAAGTTTGCCTTCCTTTCTTTACTACTTTCACTGGTAAATATCATCCACATGCTACTTAAAGCAAACATTTCCATTGACACTTGCTTGATCAAAGCTTTTCAGTGTGATTATTGCAGACTTGTTTCAGTAACACCTACAAGAATATACCGATACCTGCAGTGGTTTGGAACTTCATTTATATGCTATGTTTTAAGCAAACAGTAAAGCTGACTTCTTAGTGCCAACTGATGAAGGCACTGGATATTTTGCAGCAGAGATTTACAGGTCAAGTTGAATTTCCCTTTCTTTCCTAATACTGCAACTAATCCTTGTTTCTTTAGTCTCTGACTGAGGCCAGCATAGACCAGGATTGAACATGGACTTTTTCCAGTCTGAAATTAGCTTAAGGTGAAGCAAATGAGATGTAGCAAGTGGACTCCATGTGCACACCCAATGTGGAGAGCAGCAATTGACCAAAACCAGTTGAACATTGAACAACAAAGAACAAGGAATGGTACAGCACAAGCCCTTTGGACCACCAAGTCTGTGCCAACACAGATGCCTTTCTAATATTTTCTTTGCCTCTACATGGTCCATATCTCTCTATTCCTTCTTATTGAACCGAAACAAGTTGGAAGGTGTCATTGTTAATAAGATGTAAGGCAGTAGATGAAGCCAAAACTGGGCTTTTCTTTATTGCGAGAGTTTATTGGCTTGTTTAGTCTGTCCATCCACTTAACCCAGTGTCCCAGTTATCCCCTATTTATATAAAAGAAATTTATATTGAAAGTGGAGTCACAGGTGGACAGAGTGATGAGGAAGGCATTTGACATGCTTGGTTTCATCGGTCAGAAATTGAATACAGGAGTTGGGATGTCTTGTTGAAGTTGTACAAGACATTGGTAAGGCCACACTTGGAATATTGTGTGCAATTCTGGCCGCCCTATTATAATAAGGATATTATTAAACTAGAAAGAGTGCAGAAAAGATTTACTAGGATGGTAGTGGGACTTGATGGCTTGAGTTATAAGAAGACGCTGGATAGCTTGGAACTTTTTTCTCTGGAGTGTAGGAGGCTGAGGAGTGACCTTATAGAGATCTATAAAATAATAAGGGGCATAGACAAGGTAGATAACCAGTATCTTTTCCCAACGGTAGGGGAATCTAAAACTAGAGGGCATAGATTTAAGGTGAGAGGGGAGAGATACAAAAGTGTCCAGAGGGGCAATTTTTTTCACACAGAGGGTGGTGAGGGTCTGGAACAAGCTGTCAGAGGTAGTAGTAGAAGCAAATATAATTTTATCTTTTAAAAAGTTTTTAGATAGTTACATGGGTACGATGGGTGTAGAGGGATATGGGCCAAATGCAGGCAATTGGGATTAGTTTAGGTGTTTTTTAAAAAAAGGGCGGCATGGACAAGTTGGGTCGAAGGGCCTATTTCCATGCTGTAAACCTCTATGACTTTATGTGCTTTTATTGGTATTGGTTATACTTTTAAGTATAACTAATAAAAAATAAAGTAAACTAATAAAACGGTAATTGTTCTTGAGCCCAATGCTGCTTTGCTGAAGCAGTGCCAAGTGCAGTGCGCATGACTGGTGAGAAACCCAAGAGAATCCCCTATTTATAGTCTCTTTTGATAAAACAAAAAGCAATAAATTAAACAAAAGATCAAAAAAAGAGGGTGTGACAGCCCCTGATCGGACATTGTAACAAAAAATCAAAAGTTCAAAGGAAACTTACAAAATCAAATTAAAATATAATTCCCAGGAGTGTCCCTACTTATATGTGCGCAAAGAAAATTAATACCCATCACCTCTTTCTTAACATTAACAATGTAATTAACAAACCTTAACATAATATAATTAAGCCTTAACAATGTAATTGACAAGATATTAATTGCTCCCTCTTCTTTAAATTAAAACTTATGAAAACACAAAACAATCTTTGAAAAAATAGTCAAAAAGAAATAAAATTATATTATTTTTCATCTTCTATGTCTCATGTTATAGTACAACCAAACATTAACAGTCCCAGCAGGCTCTTCCTGGACCTAAAGATGCAAGAGACAGGAGGAGAATGCGCTCTGCAAGTGCAACAGGTGATCAAGAAGGTGAATGCAATGTTGGCTTTTATCACGAGGAGGATAGAATATAAAAGCAGGAAAGTTTTGCTGCAACTGTATAGGGCACTGGTGAGGCAGCAACTGGAGTACTGTGTGCAGTTTTGGTCCCCATATTTGTGAAAGGATATATTGGCCTTGGAGGGAGTACAGAGAAGGTTCACATTCTGACAGCGGAGATGAGGGAGTTAGCCTATGAGGAGAAATTGAGTAGATTGGACCTGTACTTGTTGGAGTTTAGAAGGCTGAGGGGTGATCTTATAGAGACATATAAGATAATGAAAGGGCTAGACAGAATAGAGGTAGAGAGATCTTTCCGTTTAGAAAGGAAACCAGAACTAGAAGGCACAGCCTCAAAATAAGGGGGGAAGGTGCAGTTTAGAACAGAGTTGAGGAGGAACTTCTTTTCTTAGAGGGTGGTGAATCTCTGGAATTCTCTGCCTATTGAAGTAGTGGAGCTACCTCGTTGAATACATTTAAATCACGGGTAGTTAGATTTCTGATCGATAAGGGAATTAAGAGTTATGGAGAGCAGGCGGGTAAGTGGAACTGATCCACTTCAGATCAGCCATGATCTTATTGAATGGTGGGGCAGGCTCGAAGGGCTGGATGGCCTACTCCTGCTCCTATTTCTTATGTTATGTTTATATCTGCTTTCATAGCTGGTTACCTGAAACAGTTAGCCTGTTGGCAGAGGTTATAACTTGAAGGGCATCAAGCGACTAGGAGATTCTCCTGCATGGAAGGATTTACAGGTTGGTTAATCACCTGTTTGGAGATGCCTTCTTAACATCACCAATGTCATTCAATCCTGGCATTGGACTTGATTACTGGTTTAGAGACAGGGCACTACCCACTGTGCTACAAGACCTCCCCTTCTCAGACCACAGTTTGAATATTCTATCCAGTTGAGGTCACAAACACTGAGGATATTTTTGTGAACTGGAGGCAATGCCAAAACAGATCACCTGGTGATCTCTAGGGTCTGAATTATTAGGAAAGACTGGAGGGACCAGGGTTCTGAGATTCCTCTATTCGTAATTCTCCAGGGGCACTGACCAGACTGAAACTTGCCAGCTCAGTGGGAGGATAGGCACCTCATTTTACAGGGCTCAGGAAGATACAGGTGCCATTCAAGCACATTCTGGCACTCACCTATCCATGACTGTTGGAAGCTGCTGGGCGGGGGAGGTTGCCAAGCTGTTGCTCCCTCAAGCCCACAAATAGTCTTTTTGGCTCCCTGAGCCAGGAAGGCGATTTGCACTTTTTAAAAAAAAGCAATAGTAATTTGGGGTGAAATGAGGGGTTGTTGGAGGCTGCTTACATCCCTGCACACATCGGTTACATCCAGTATTGGTGTACTAGTCACTACTATCACATCAGGTCCAACTGAAGCCTAAAAACTGGGCAGTTTCGGTTTGGGGAGGGCCTTCCCCCCAGCTATCACTTACCTTGCAAGGGGTGGACAGAAATTCTGCTGTTACAGGTCAAAGAGGAAAGTTTAGTCAGTGTAACCAGATTCTTTAGAACCTTTGTTCTAATGAAAGGTCAACCTAAATATTAACTCTGTTTCTCTCACCACAGATGCTGCCAGATAGAACATAGAACGCTACAGCACAAACAGGCCCTTCAGCCCACAAGTTGCACCAATCATACCCATACCTACCAGGCCATAGAACTATCTGTAACTCCCAATCCTATTAAATCCCATGTACTCATCCAGAAGTCTTTTAAAATATCCCAGCGAGTTTGCCTCTATCAACACCGATGGCAGCTGATTCCAGTCACTCACCACTCTCTGAGTGAAAAACTTTCCCCCAACATCTCCTCTGTACTTGCTTTCCAGCATCTTAAATCTGTGTCCTCTCGTAGTGACCATTTCAGCCCTGGGAAATAACCTCCAAGAATCTACTCTATCTATCCCTCTCAACATTTTATAAACCTCTATCAGCTTGCCTCTCAACCTTCGTCTCTCCCGGGAGAAGAGACCGAGCTCCCTCAACCATTCTTCATAAGGCATGCCTCCCAATCCAGGCAACATCCTTGTAAATCTCTTCTGCACCCTCTCAATAGCTTCCACATCCTTCCTGTAGTGAGGCAACCAGAACTGCGCACAGTGAGGTCTGACAAGGGTCTTATAAAGTGGCAGCATTACCTCCCGACTCCTAAACTCAATCCCTTGATTAATGAAGGCCAGTACACCATATGCCTTCTTGACCACATCTTCCACCTGCCAGGCCGATTTAAGAGTCCTATAGACCTGGATCCCAAGATCCTTCTGCTCCTCAACACTGCTAAGACTCCTAGCCTTGATATTGTACTCCTTGCGTTGAAGTCCATCTGCCACATCTCCGTCCAGTTTTGCATCCTGTCACGCTGCAACTTCTGACACCCCTCCAGACTATCCACAACACCACCAACCTTCATGTTGTCGGCAAACTTACTAACCCATCCCTCCATTTCCTCATCCAGGTCATTTATGAAAATGACAAACAGCAAGGATCCTAGAACAGATCCCTGGGGCACTCCACTGGTGACTGACCTCCATGCAGAAAAAGACTCATCCACAACCACTCTCTGCCTTCTGCAGGCAAGCCAGTTCTGGATCCACAAGGCCAAAGCCCCTTGGATCCCTTGCCCTCTCACCTCCTCAAGAAGTCTTGCATGGGGGACCTTATCAAATGCCTTGCTGAAGTCCATGTGAACCACATCCACCGGTCTTCCTTCGTCAGGTGTGTTCAGTCACATTTTCAAAGAACTCAACTAGGCTTGTAAAGCACTACCTGCCCTTGACAAAGCTGTGTTGACTATTTCTAATCAAGCTAAATTTCTCTAAATACTCACAAATCCTATCTCTCAGAATCCTCTCCATCAACTTACCAACCACTGAGGTCAGACTAACTGGTCAGTAATTTCCCAGACTATCCCTGTTCCCTTTCTTGAAAATAGGCACCACATCCGCAATCCTCCAGTCCTCCGAACCTCTCCCGTCTCCATTGACGACGCAAAGATCATCGCCAGGGGCTCTGCAATCACTTGCCTCACCTCTCACAGTAAGCTGGGGTACATCCCATCCAGTGCCAGCGACTTATCTATCTTGATAGAATTTAAAAGTTCCAATACATCCTTTTCTTAATGTCCACATACTCAATCTTTTCAGTCTGCCGCAAACTTGTAGTACAACCTCCCAGATCACTTTCCACAATGAATACAGAGGCGAAGTACTCATTAAGCACCTCTGCCATTTCTTCCGGTTCCATACAGACTTTTCTCCCTTCACCTTTTATAGGTCCTATCCCTTCACTTCTCATCCTTTTACCCTTCACGTATTTGTAGAACTCCTTGGGATTCTCCTTAATCTTACCCGCCAAAGCCTTCTCATGACCCCTTCTGGCTTTCCTAGTTTCCTTTTTAAACTCCTTTCTACATACCTTATGCTCCTCTAGATCCCTAACATCTCCTAGCTCTCTGAACCTTTTGTACGCCTTTCTTTTCTCCCTGACTAGGTTCATCACAACCTTTGTGCACCACGGTTCCCGCAACCTACCAAAACCTCCTTGTCTCATTGGAACGTTGTCGTGCAGAGCTCCAGACAAACATTCCTTGAATATCCGCCACCTTCCTTCAGTACTTTTCCCCAAGAACACCTCCTTTCAGTTTACTTGTCCAATTTTCTGCCTGATGTCTTCATATTTCCCCTTACTCCGGATAAACACCTTCCTATCCTGCCTGATCCTATTTCTTTCCAATGATATCATGAAGGAGATAGAATTATTATCACCATCCACGAGATGCTCTCCCACCTGTCCTAGTTCATTAGCCAGCACGAGGTCAAGTACAGCGTCTCCTCTCGTAGGCTTATCCATGTGCTGTGTCAGGAAACCCTCCTGAACACACCTAACAAACTCCTCACCATCCAAACCTCTTACCCTAGCAATATTCCAGTCGATGTTTGGGAAATTAAAGTCTCCCATCACGACAACTGTTATTACTAATCTCTCTAGGATCTGTTTCCCTATCTGCACCTCAACTTCCCTGTCACTATTGGGCGGCTGCTGAATATTTCCATTATTTTTATGTTTTCATTTCAGATTTCCAGCGTTCGCAGTATTTTGACTTTGCGAATGGGATCTCTTGCTGTGTTTATGTTGCATACAGTCAGAGACCTGCAGATCTCGTTTGGAGTTTATTTTTAGTTTAACAACACAGAGAGAAGCCCTTTCTGGGTGATTTTACACAGATATGCAGAATAGTGACTGGTACAGCAAAGGGTTAATCTGGAATATTACTTAAATTAAATTGAGACAAGATGATAAAGGGCACACACAGGAAGAAACTAGCAAAAGGAAAATTTAGGAGTGATATCAGGAAATGCTTCTACATTTGGAAGAGTGATCAACGCTTTGGAATGGGTGTGTCAATAGAGTGGTTAGAGGTGAAAATCCTAACCACCAAAGAGCTTCATTTTCATTTTAAAAACATGTTCAACTATTTATTTTGGTTGCTATCAGCACTATTTGCTGGCTGCTGTCATCTGACATTACGCAAACTATTGAAAAAAATATTTTTTAACCCATTGGTCACTACTTATTTGACTTTATTTTTTATTTGGTGCATTGCAGAAACCATCTCTCTTCATTTCTGAGATGTATACAGCCAATTAACTTGTTAGATTTGATGTTGAACATTTTATATTCCTGTCAACAGTGTGATTTACTTGAATTGTTATTGAAATCGACAGTTATAGTCTTTCCACGATTTTAGGAGGTTTTGTCTTGCGCGTGCTCTATTTTGCTGTCTCTCTCCTGTCCATCAACTGGGTATCCACCCATTTTCTGACTGAAATTCTGAGTGTATTTTTTTGTTGTAAATTGTAGCTCACACAAACAGCTTGCTGGCTGTCTTCCCGTTAATGTGGGATGTGTCATCTTGCATCCATATTTCTTCACCCGCAGTAATTGCCTTACTGACAAATGAGGGATGGATTTCTATACAAACGATTACCACTGTGCAACTTATCTCCCCTCCCATCTCTCTTACATGTTAGTCGGCAATTCTGCCGCTTTTAAATAAAGACCGAATACTTAATATAGGTGTTTTAGTGAGGGAGGGGTGGCTAAAATGGGAGGAGGTAACCATTAAACATAAGACATTGTTTCCCTGGAGCTGGAAGGGGATGGGTATTCCAGTCCACATTTTCCAGAAGACCCCCACTGAGCTTTTCAGGTCTGAATCAATGTGAATTCTCAATGTATACTCTGGTGTCTTCATTATCTCATCAAGCTGTTTTGATCTAAGAGTGTTGAAAGGATTTCAGTGGTTTCCTCCTCACAATTAGAGCTTGCTTCATTTTTTTTCATCCTTGAAATGTTTTTGTATCCTTTTTCTCCCGTGCAGTATTTCCTCCACTTGCTTTTGGCACCTGATATGCAAATAGGAATATGTCCGGAAACCTTGGAAAGAGAGCTGCAGCTGTGGTAAGGGAGGGGTAGGGGGGTGCCTGTATTGTGTAATGAGGATGCTTGATGCTTCGGATGATCTCTGTTCTATAGTGCAAAGCATGTACCCTTTTGTATTGCATCGTGGATTCCAAGAAGCCTAATACATAGAATTGTTGTCCGGATGGGTGGTCTGTGATGGGAAGGGGCCATGAGCCTTTCAGAGTCCCGTGCTACCTTCGTACTCTGAACCCATGAACAGAGGAGCAATCTTGCAACGAAGGACTACTTTTCATATCTCTCTCACGCTTGTGAAATTAGAGCCTCTGAGCGATGGAGGCAGTGGGAGTGAGACTTGTCAGAGGAACAAAGCCACCTCATCGGAAGAGGAGCCTGGCACCAAGGCTGCAGAGAAGATCTCTTTATTGCATGGCAAAGAAGGTGCTTCTGGCCAGGGACTTCAAGATCCCCAAAATTTGAGGTTAAAAGCTATAAATAATGTTGAGCCAATTCAGCCTGGAACAATTGATGATCAAAGCAGCTTCAGTGTTAGAAATGAAGAATTAGATGATGGTGCCAGGTCAACTTGGGCTGAAGTGGATGAATTTCTAAGCAAAGCCCATGTTGAACAGTCGCTAAAATCTGGAAATAAATCTGAAAATGTAGGATTGTTGCCTTTTTCTACACCCCGTGCCAAGTTCACAGGCCAGTGCAGACATACTGATGTTAATGGTGCCAATGAGAGGAATTATAATGGTCAAATTCAACCATGCCAGTTGTGTGCCATTGCCAAGATTGAGGAGAACCTTGCCAGTCTTTTGGTTTCTGAGAAAAGCCATGGAAAAACAGAGACTGAATGTGAAGATCCAAGAAGATCTGAGACAGAAGGAATCTTGAAAGATCAAACTGAGAGAGCCTTGAGTCTTTGCATCCCAGCAGAGCAGACATTAAAAAGCAAATATCTCAATATTTCAGTTGAGAAGAAAGCTCAGGTTGAAAGGGATCTGCCACTAGACAAAGCTGTGTCTCCCTCTCAACATGCGGAGAAAGGCTATATAAAACCGAAGCCCCTATCCTTGCCTGTGATTGCTGAGAAGAGCCCAGGTATGATGAGAAGTTCCAGTGGCAACCAGGGTAAAACTGAAACAGTAAAAACCTCAGGGAAAAAGGAGAAGAATCTTCGCCATACTAACTGCTTGTCTTGGCAAGAGAGTGAAATGAGGATGAAAATTCAAGTGAGCAACAAAAAATATTCCCGAGTAGAAAGCTTGAGGAACACCGGGGAGATGTTCCACAGGAGAGTTACGCAGGCAGTAACTGAACAAGGGAAAGGAAAGAGCAGAACATTGGATAACAGTGACATTCATACCCTTGCTGAAGAACTTGAACAAGGCCGAGACATCCCAACACCAGAAAGAACCAAGTCCAATGCACGGGATCGAAAGATGTTAAAATTTATCAGTGGAATTTTCACCAAGAGCGTGGGTGCTGTGTCTGTCTCGCCTGCAAGTAGTGGATTAAATCAAAAGGAATTTGCTGTTGGAGCCAAAGGTCCTTCCTCAAGTCAAAGTAAGCACAAAATTAACACAACTTACTCTGTTAAATTGGTTTATTAATGTTTGTCCCTGGCTTCAAAGAAGATTATTTGCTTCTTTTGAAGGAAAAATGTCCCTGACCCAATTTCCTCCCCTCGTCTACTGAAGTATTGATTCCTAATGGGCCATTCTTGGTTCCCTCCAGTACTCCAACCAAATGACCATTCTATATGCATGCATCTAGGCAGTCAACAGTTGGTTCAATCCTAGGAGAAGTCAAAGACAAACCTGTTGTTGTCCTCACCAGTCATGTACTAGTGTATGCACCCTAGCTGGGGTCACAAGAAAACAGTTTGGAATGGGAATTCTGGCTATAGTGACTATGTACATGTTGACTGGGATCATTAGCTAACTAAGCACAATCAAAGAGTAAAGCAGAGATTTCACTCACAAGTGGTGTTTAATCAGCCATCATTGGGGCTTAGGGTTTCACCCTACCTGCTCTGTCTGGCAGATGGCTCCAGTACTAGACGATGTGATTGACTCTTAATGCCTCCAGGGCTATTAAAGAAGGGAAATAAAAATTGCTTTATTAGTGTCACCCACAAAAAAGACTGCTTCTAACCTGAAAAATTGAGCCATTTCACTTAGAACAGAAGAGGTTAGGGGTTGGTTTGATTGTAGTGTTTAACATTTTGAAGGATGGGAGTGAATAAACACTGTTTCCAAAGATTGAAGAGCCATGAATAAGAGGGTGTTGATGTAAAATTGCATGAGTTAGAAGCAAGAGCAGAATAAACTTTTTTACACAGAGTTGTAAGATTGTGGAATGCACAGCTGGAGTTAGTGATTGAAACAGGAACCATGTTAAATACAAGAATGATTGAAGGATAGGATGGCTCACAGGATGTAGAAACAGAGTATACGTAGGATGAGGATGACTGCTTGTGTGGAGGATAAACACCAATGTGTACTGGTTGGACCAAATGGCCATCTTCCATGTTATAGTTCCTATATTAATGTGTAAATCATAAATTTTTATTTATGTAGGTTTGTAGTATGTTAGTGCTCTCTGTTGTGCCAGAAGCTGGAAGGATATATGTACCATGTTCTTAGTCTCATGCAATTGGGAATGGTTGACCAGAATGAAGCATTTTATTTGCAAAAGCAAACTCCTGAGCATCTCTTTTAGTTATCAATTAAAGCTGGAAGCAGCAGAGGGCTGGGAGCAGGTTGGCTGCCCTGCTCTCCCATATGGCGAGTGAGTTGGGAACAATTTAGGAGAGTATATGTTAAATAGAACAGTCATGTAGCTCATCACAAAAGACAGATAAACATTATAGTGGATAAATCTTATGACACTGTCAACACCATGCTTAGCAGTGCTGAGAAAAGGAATGATTGGATTTAAGTGGAACAAGCATCTGTCAGCTGGATGGAATTTTCTTGTCCTAAATATTTTTTTCATCCAAAACTATGAACATAGACTGTGCTGCAGAGAGATTGAAGAAAGAAAGAAATTGCAATTATTTATTTGCCTTTCATTACGTCAGGATATCCCAAAGTACTTTATAGCTAATTAAGTACTTTTAAACTGTTGTAATAGAGTAATTTGTTGGAATTTTACAGCCTCGCCCACCTGAAGCTCATAAGATCCCACCTGAGGCCAATGGAAAATGCCATTCTGTGAGCCTCACCTGTCGTGATTCCGAGGCAGGCATGCCGGTAAAATTCCCGCAAAAGAGTCATAGAGGTTTACAGTATGGAAACAGGCCCTTCAGCCCAACCTGTCCATGCCACCCATTTAAGCAAGTTCTAATTGCCCACATTTGGCCAGTATCCCTCTATGCCCATCTTACACATGTAACTGTCTAAATGCTTTTTAAAAGACAAAATTGTACCCGCCTCTACTAGTACCTCTGGCAGCTTGTTCCAGAGACTCACCACCCTCTGTGTGATGTAGTCACTGTTGTAATGTAGGAGATGTTACAGCCACAAACAGAAGTGAGATAATGGCCACAAATAATTTACTCTGTGTAATGTTGGTTGACAGATAAATATAAGCCAAATCACCAGGGAGAACTCCCCTGCTCATCTTCATGAGGCGCCATGGGATCCCCCATGTTTACCTGAGAGGGCACAAGGGCCTCAATTTAATCTCTCATCTGAAAGATGGCACTGGCGATAATTTGATTTGATTTATTATTGTTACGTGTGTTAACATACAGTGAAAAGTATTGTTTCTTGCGCACTATATAGACAAAACATACTGTTCGTAGAGAAGGAAAGGGGAGACTGCAGAATGTAGTGTTATAATCATAGCTAGGGTGTAGAGAAAGGTCCATTCAAAAGTCTGACAGCAACAGGGAAGAAGCTGTTCTTGATTCTGTTGGTATGTGACCTCAGACTTTTGTATCTTTTTCCTGATGGAAGAAGGTGAAAGAGCATGGGGTCCTTAATTATGCTGGCTGCTTTGCCAAGGCAGCAGGAAGTGTAGACAGAGTCACTTGTGTGATGGATTGGGCTACATTCACAACCTCTTGTAGTTCCTTGTGGTCTTGGGCAGAGCAGGAGCCCATACCAAGCTGTGACACAACCAAAAAGAATGCTTAATGCAATGCTCCCTCAACTCTGCATTGGAATATTAGCCTGGATTATGGAGATTATGAGCGGAATTTTTTGGCCTTGCTTATCCCAAAACTGTAAAATCCCACCTGAGGTCAACAAATTTTTCCATGAAGTGCCTCTTGCCTGCTACAGTTCCCGCGACGGGCGGGATAGGAAAATTCCGACTTACGGGTTCAAATCCTGGTGTAGAACTTGAATCCATAACGTTATGAGCCGAAGGTGAGATGTAAAGGTGAACACTAATACAACTCTAAAGAGGATGCATCCTTTTTGTACAAGGCAATGCTCAAGAGTCCATCTGTGGGACTGTGGACAGTTCTGGATATCTAATCAAAGGAACAATTTTACTCCAGATATCAGGAGTCTCGCAGTAATGAGGGAAGCCTAAACAAGTTGGGCATGTTTATTTGGAGAAAGAGAAGAGTTTCAGGTGATAGAGTTGAAGTTTTTAAGTTAATGTGGAGACTTGATAAAGTTGATGCAGACAATTGATTCACAATGTGGTGAAAGATTCCGATATTGGGGGCAACAGTTAAAACATTCAAAAGTTGGTAAATAGCAAGCGAAGTCAGTCCGAATTTCTGTTCCCTGCAAACTAAGTGAATAAAGCAATATGTTACAAGAGAAAGGCGCTTAACAGAAAATCCTGAATGAGGAAGAAAAAGAATTGAATATATTGCATCAGAAAAAGGGATACAATGAGACAGCAGGTAACTGGGGCTGGCCCCATTAAGAAGAGATAGGATTTTTGGGCTGAGAAACAAATTAACCTTTCAGAAAAAATGCAGTGTCTCTGTGATTTTCATTTCTTCTGTTTGTGTGTAATGCAGGGGACGTTGCTTTTACTGATGGCAATTCATCTTGTAATCACGTTTATAACGTCTGTTAAGTACCATTGTTTAAAGCACGAATGGTGCAGTGGGTTAGTTCTGAGGTGTGGGATAAAATCTAGCCAGACACTTGGATAAAAATCTCATGCCTCTGACTGTAAGGGAGCCACATGCTAGATACAGTTCCTAATGAGCCCACAGCCCAAACTAACCCTAAGTGGCCATCGAACCCAGGCCACAAGATGTGGGAAATTGAATCTTTATCGTTGTTTAACACGACAGTGATAATTTTTTTTGGTAAACACTTTCATGTGAAATAATTTTTATGAAATCAACACTCATTTCTGACTTCAAAGCATAAATTCTAGTGCATTCAATTACCTTCCTTGTCAGTTAATTTATGATCTCTCATCATCGCTCTTAAACACTCCATGTATCAGTTATAATCCATTCACTACCAGTTCATCTGGGAGTCCCTTCTTTAGAAATCAAATCTATTCTCTTTAAATTTAATTTCTCTTTATTCTTCCAAAGAGTTTTCTGTTTGTTTTAAAACAAAGTTATACCTGACAGGACAGGACACCTGCTACCCAAGCCCTCCCTTTGTCCCTGCTGCAGTCCAAAGGCTGAACAACAGACTCCAGCTGCATGCTAGCCTTTGAAAGGCAAGAAGAACTCATATTTTACACTACCTTTCATGACCTTCAGACATCCAAATCACTTTACAGCCAATGAAGTACTTTTGAAGTGTATGACCTGTTGTAATGTGAAATGAAGTGTTGTAATGTAGGAAATGTAGCAGACAATTGGCACACAGCAATCTCCCACAAACAGCAATATGATGGTGACTAGATAATCTGTTTTTAGTGATATTGATTGAGGGAAGAGCAGAAGTAGGCCATTTGGCCTATCAGGACTGCTCGACCATTCAATGAGATCATAACTGATAAACATCGGCTAGGACGTCAGGGAGAAGTCCCCTGATCGATGGTATCTCAGTGCAGCACTCCCTCAATGCTGGCTGAAAATCTTCAGCATGACTTGAACCCACAACTTTCTGACTCAGGCGTGGGCAAGCGTACTAGAAACTAAGCCATGACTGACACTGTTTGCAGGACAAGTTGCCTGGGAAGAGACATCTAGCTCTGAATGGCTCAGAGTACACTGCTGTCTCCTCCGTACTTGTGTGTTCTATCACTCATGATCAAAGTGATGGCTCAGCTGGGAAGTGTATTGCCTTGGTGTTAGACTGAGCCACACAGAGCAGGAAGGCCCCAGCTTCTATTCCCAAAGCCAGCAATGAGTTTGCTGATCTCCGCAAAGATGGCACTGCAATTGGCCTCAGTGCTCTTGAAGTGAAGACAGGAAAATTCATGCAGTGTTTCCACTCTTTGAGCTTGATTTGAACTGTGTAAGTGAATGGGTTTTGTGTGTGGACTACAGGCTTAGGCTCAGCTATAATGTCCTCCAGAGTACAATAGCATGCCAATGCTAACTGAATTGTCACAGGAGGCAAGATTAATTGGGCAAGGTACTGGTATCCATAGAATTGTACACCAGCAAGACTTCAGGCCTGGAGGGGAGCAAACAGGAATAAAAAGAATGGCTTTTCTAACCATAACCAAAATTTTAGGAGAGCCATGGAAACTGTCAGCAAAATATATTAATGAAAAATCTTGCACTGCTTCGTTTTTCAAATCTCATCCATTTCAGTGTTGGTGTCTATGAATCACTGAATGAACAGTTAAACAGGTTATAGGACAGAGATTCGCAAACTGGTTTGTATAGCCAGTGGCTGAGAAAATCCTTACCTAAGCAATGTATTTCTCTACAGAGCAGCCAAACATCTCATTTGGATTTGCCTGAGTTTCTTTATAAATACTCCTCTCAGCTGAACAGAAATCTGCAGCTGATCTCTCATCTCAAAGAGTAATGTATGTTTCTGCGGTACAATAACTTGGTAAAAAAAATTCTCATTCCAGTATTTATCTGATTTCCCCTCTTTTGAAAGTTCCTATTGAATCTGCTTCCATCACGTTTTCAGGCAGTGTCTTCCAGATCACCACAACTCTCTGCGTAAAAAGAAATTCTCCTCGTCTCTCTACTGTGGTTTTCTTGCCGATTCACTTCAATACATGTTCCTGTGGCTAATACCTTGCTGCCACTGGGAAGCAGTTTCTCTCCCCTTCCTCTATCCAAAACCACTTTGTGATTTCAAACACCTCGATTAAATCTCACCTTTAACCTTCTCTGCTCTGAGAAGAATAATCCCAGTTTCTCCAGTCTTTCCAAATGCACTGAAGTCATTCAGCTTGGTACCATTCTGGTCAATTTTGTCCACATCTTCTCCATCCTTCCTAAATTGCCTTCTCCATCCTTCCTAAATTGCCTTCACAATCCTTCCTAAATTGTGGCGCCAGAAATTGGATGCAATATTCCAGCTGAGGCCGAACCAGTGTTTTTATTAATCAGTGATTTTAAAATCTGCGTGGAAGGGACAGTTACAGAATCTTTACACACTTTCGATAATTCCTACCTAGTCACATGAAAGCTTTTTTTCTCTCAGAGGCTATCCCAGAGTTCGCTGTGTTAATGTAATTTTGAGATATATATCTGGTTCTTGTAATTGAGTCCAACCAGTTCCCGAAAAGGCTGTACAACATTTGCATGTGTGTGACTGTGTGCTTCTTTTGGTTAACCAAATAAATTAAATCAATAAATTGAGGGATAAATTAAAATGCAGCTCCTAAAGAAATGCCTCATCAAAGTAAAAAGTATCTCAAAGAAAATTTAAAACATCAAAACAAAATGTGGTTGAAGGGGTCAATAAAACACCCCTGTCCCTGCAGTGGCCACCGAGCATGGAAAGCCTTGATAGTGCCGGAAGACATTGTGTGCTCCCTTTCCAAGGCAAACCTGGCTATCGAAGAGGGCAGACAGTTTGGACGGATGTCCATCTTGATTGCCTAGACCTATTAATGGCCAGCTTGGCTAGGCCCAGGTGTGTGTGTGTGTGTGTGTGTGTGTGGATCAGAGATGTGAAGTTTAAATGATTAATTAGGGCGTGGCTGTTTAATGTCTGGCCAGGGCCATTGTACAGTGATGTAGGATGGGAACCCTGGTTAATGTATCCATCCCTTGTCTCCCGTTTAGCCTCACAAGACTAGTATTTCTACCACTTTTGAGCTCTCTGCCTGCAATAAATGGATTTGGGTACAGACTAGCAATCTAACCTGGAGCCTTCCTGGGTCTCACTGCCATTGACCAGCCATTGAAAGCAGCTAGCAAGCTGTGGCAAACTGCATTTGAACTTCTCTATACGTGGGCTTGAGTTCTCAATGTAGAAGGGTGTTCCACACGCAGGAGAAAGTGGAGTGTGAAGCTTGACATCTGCTTATTTCATTGCAGATATTTTTCTTTGATACAGAATGTGAGATGCAGATTGCACAGTTCAGGGAGGCAAGAGATTAATATTTCTCTCGGCACCTGTCCAAACAGTGTTTTCGTTCCCTGTTGTTATTGAGGGGAAACAAGACCCAAGACAACATTGAAATGTTTAATGACTGCAGACTGTAAATAAACATTCATCTTTTTTTTAACGCAGTTGATTTAAACCTTTCCAGCAGTGTTACTATCTGAGGACCTTCACTGAGGATAGTCAGATTTCAGCAGAGTAACATCACTTTGTGTACCTGCGTTAAGTATTATCTACCAACCTCGTTTGTGTTGATTCTGTAAAACGCTTTAACTTGTCTGTCTCCGTTTCCAAGTGATTGCTGCACTATTTTTCTTTCTCCAATTTCCCCCCCAACTCCTCTAAAGGTGATTGTTCTTGTTGAGGTTATATGAATGCCAACCTTTCCTGTGACGTGACAACCACTGATCTGAGGATAGGATTGAACTCGGCTGAACAAGCTGACATATTCTTGGGTGCCAGAGGGCAACCGGTGCCTGTGCAACTGTGCCCAATGCAAGGCACCACCATACGGAGAGAGAGAGAGGTGGGGAGAAACAAATGTGCCAGAATGAGTCAGACTCCACCTCTTGGCTCTGGAATACCCTGTCTGTTCTCAACGCAGCTGCCAATGGGAACTTGCTGCTGAGGAATTTCGGGCAGAAAGTTCTCTCTATGCCATTCTAACGCACCATCGACGTTTGAAAATGTGATAACTCCTTTTTTTCAGCTGTTTCTATGCATTTTGTCAGTTTCAGCTCCTTCCAATAACTCCAGGATCTCCCAACTATTCCATCTGAGTTAGCTACTCATTGATATCCACACCAAGGTTTTCTGGGGGTAATTCTCCTGACATTTGTCTGTCCTGTCCTCCCTTGCAGAATTGACTGTTATTAGTGTGCGATGAACGGCCAGCCCTGAGTT
This sequence comes from Sphyrna mokarran, assembly GCA_024679065.1. Taxonomy (NCBI): domain Eukaryota; kingdom Metazoa; phylum Chordata; class Chondrichthyes; order Carcharhiniformes; family Carcharhinidae; genus Sphyrna; species Sphyrna mokarran. The sequence goes on along the minus strand of JAGIQG010000038.1, from coordinate 8,938,608 downwards.
TGCACAACACGTTGGAGAGAGGCAGGGATAATGCAGTGATTAATGAAGCTGTAATTCTTGATGTAAAGAGGCAGAGAAATGAACAAATGATTGCAAATGTCAATCAGTGCTTTGCACGGACAGAGACAGCACTGCCAGTGTTGCATTTTTGCGCAAATCTAAACCGCAGGTACAAAGAGTCTAAGCAAACCCATGTGGAGGGAATAGAAAGGGAGTGTTGCTTTCTGAAAGCACAGCTCCGATAATCAATTGTTTGAAGCTGCCGTGCTGGATCCAGGTTGCAAACAGCGAGGACAGTGCAAGCTGCCTAGGAGAGGCTCGCTGGGCGAATTGCTGAGGCAGACAGCATGAGGAAAGCAGCCACTCGCCTTGATGATGAATGATATCTCCGCTTCCAGTTTAGTTTTTCTGCCCTACGGGGAAGCGGGGGGCTCATGATGTTCCTCCCTGCCACCAAATCAGTCATTCTCCAGCCGCCTTCCCGTAGTATAATGAAAACGCCCTGTAAAAATGAGTGTCAATAGACAGTGGAAGAGAAAAGAAAGGGGCGTCGAATGCTGTTGAAGCTGTGCAGACAGGAATGTGATTTTTGTTCCATTGAGTTATACGTACAATTAGGCACTTATTAATAAATTATCATAACTTATTGAAACTATAATTGAGTGCTTTAAATAAAAGCACGAGAAAACATACAAATCTGATGGTTTTGTTGCTTGAATAGACTCCCTTTTCTCTCCCAAGTAGAGGAATATCCTTCATTATGTTGATAGCATTACAAAAAAAGGATTGGCAAAACAAAACTGCTGAACTTGCTTTGCCACCTACAAGGACGCTATTATTTCAAATGGGAAAGGACTGTTGTATTACTTTAGAGTGTGAAGGATAATTGATCAGCGTGTGGACTTGGCTTGAGAAAGAAGTATGTGTAAATTCAGGGATTGTGTGCTCCCGGTGGGGAGCCAGTCTTGGAGAGAACATTAGTTGCTCACAGCTCTGTACTGTGGATCCTCGAAGCTGTGCTCTTTTTGAGTGAGAGAAGCTGCTGATGATTGTTTCTGAAGCGACTGGAGGCCCACATCCAGCTCTCTCGGCTTCAGATAGCCAATTAGAAAGGAGTATTAGCAAACTGTCAGCTCCCTTCAGCTGCAATGAGTTTCAGACTCCATAGCAACACAGCAGGCCTCGGTAAACCAAAAGCCAGGCCTTAACTCGCCTCCACGGCTGACATGCATTTTCCCAACGCCCGTTAGGAGGAAAGGACTCTGAAAATGGAAACCTTTCAACCACGATGCAAGAAAAATTTATTAAAGAGCTATCACTTTAAATTGCAGGAGACGAGATCTAAATTATGGAAACTGCTGTGAAACCGTTGAAAGGAAGAAGTTGGTTCTATAAGAATCTAGCAGTGTAACTGATAGGCTTTACTGCGTGTTGTGTAATATCACAAGAAAAACCAACCTAGGAGATTTAAGTAAGTTTCTTCAATGTAAAATTGCATTGTGTGAGCATATATTATAAATGGACTGAGCACTGTGCCACTTATTCAAGTTCTTGCAGCTGTCATTATCCAGAAAGAAGGGGTTGGGAAAATAGATCTTTTCTTCACAACAGTGTATTTGTATGTTTCTTTAAAATCCATTGAGAACAAAGTAATGTGAAATAGATTATGTTGGTCATCTATCTCCACAGTAAGACTGAATGGAGCAATTGTAGTGTCAGCCCTTTTGTGTGTAGTTAAAAATCAGATGCCCCCTCTCTTTTATTGTTGGTTGTGACACGGGTGGGGTGGTTGGGATGGTATTGAGTATTATTGTCATGTTGCTCAGGGTGATAATTTGAAAGGTATTATGTTGCGTGAACCAGGAGTCAGCAGCTGTGTTCCAGCTTCTCCTGTAGCCTGTAACTGATCAATGGTTAAATAAACTTGAGCTTCTGCTCTCGCAACCAGAGGTTATCTCTGTACTGTAGTTTATTGGCAGTTGCTATCTTTTGCTTTTGAAGTCTTTCACCCCTTTTATATATGTGACTGTAACAGAATTGATTAAAAAGCAAACGATTACTTGGTTCTGCCCAGTGCTGATGAGGCTGGCGGTTCTGATCTGAAGCAGAAATCTGGCAAGAAGACCATCTGTGATAATTAAGAAAACAATGTGAGCAAGCATAATTGTTTATATTGGTCATATTTAAACAAAAATGCATTGAAACTCTTCTTACTCCTCTGACTTCGTGTAGTTCCATGGATCACTCAAATGTCTATTTTTTGTGTGTGGTCCTAGACAGTGATTTATCAGATAATTTGTGCAGATATCACCCACAAGGTAATCAGAAGCAGAAATACTGGCTATGTTTTTCCCATTCATCTTATTTTTGAGGGATTAAATCCCAGTCTTTAGCTGTTTTTGGGATGTGGGCAGTCATGTTTAGTGACTCTCCCTAGTTGTACATCTCATGTAGGCTGATAAACCACGAATTAAAACCTTTAGTTTCTTGTAGCAATTTTGTAGTTTTTGTTGTCAGTTTGTTTTCTGATTTTAAGTTCGCAACTGATCAGCTTTATTGAATTAATTTCTCAACTTTCCGTGGTCAGATTTAAGCTCCTACTACTTGTTCTCTATGGGTTGGATTTGCATTAGGTGCTGACCTAATCAAGGCAGCCAAATTATTCCTTGTGTGTTGGGTGAATCTGGAGTTGCAGACAGCACAAGTTCGGAACGCTTTTTAAAAAATTTGTTTATGGGATATGGGTGTAGCTGACTGGCCAGTGTTTATTGCCCATCCCTAGCTGCCCTTGAAGGTGATGGCGAAGTGCTTTCTTAAACCGTTGCAGTCCCTGAGCTGTAGGTACATCCACATTGTGCAGTACTATTTCCTCTATTTTTGTAGGCTGTGGTACAGTTAATAATATTTGCTCAATGTGTTGGCTAATACAAATGTATATTCCACTGGCAGCCTGCACAGTCGAAATGTCTGTGATCCTGCAGTGCTGAACTGGAAGACTAGTCACTCTTCCTGGAACCAGGATAGCTTGCAGAATGTGCCTGAAGATGAGCGTGGTTGATTTTAATCCTAGACCCTGTAACACCCTTATGTCATGATGTAGAGATGCCGACGTTGGACTGGGAACCACCTTTATGTGTCAACTCAATAGGTAGCACCCTTATCTAAGAATATACAAAGTAGGAACCAGGACTAATGGAGCCTGCTCTGCCATTCAGTATGATTGTGGCTGATCTTTGGCTTTCCTACCCACTCACACTATCCTTTGATTCCCTGAGAGACCAAGGATCGGTCTGTCTGTCTCTTGAGGCGGAAGGTTGTGGATTCAACTATAGATATGAGCACAAAATCCAGGTTGGCACTAAGCAAAGTATTGAAGGTGTTCTGAGTTGGAGGTGCTGTCTTTTGAATGAAATGTTAAACTAAAGCCCTCAAGTGGCCATAAAAGATCACATGACACTATTTGAAAGGAAGGTAGGGCAGTTCTCCCTGGTGTCCTTTCTCATTTGGAATACTGCATCCAGTTCTGATCGCCCTACTACCGGAAGGACGTGGAGACTCTGGAGAGAGTGCAGAGGAGTTTTACCAGGATGCTGCCTGGTATGGAAGGTCTGAGTTACAAGGAGAGGTTAGGCAAATTGGGACTGTTTTCCTTAGAAAGACGTAGACTTGGAGATCTAATAGAGGTGTACAAGATTATGAGGGGTATAGATAGAGTAAACAGGGTTAAGCTTTCTCCTAGGATGCACTCAAATAGCACGAGGGGTCACGGGCTTAGGGTGAGGAGGGTAAGGTATAATTTGGATGCTAGAGGGAGTTTTTTCACACAGAGGGTGGTGGGGGTATGGAATGCGCTGCCAAGTAAAGTGGTGGAGGCAGGTACTCTGGAGTTATTTAAGAAATACTTAGATGGGCACATGAACAGAATGGGAATGGAGGGGTATAGAAAACTGATTTAAAATAGGGATCATGAGCCTTGGGAGTCCCTGGGAAGTGTGTAAATAGATGATGATATTGATGTACTTATTTTTATCCTACAGGTGCTTTGGTCCACCTTGTTGTCTAACGAGGGGCATACACGCGATGGGTCGTGAGAGGGCTGCTCTTGGATTTTTTTTTTCGAGAGTATCCTAGTGCTTCATTTCGTTAGTGTGCGCTTGACCTGGACCATTTGATGGGCAACACGACAGCTCAGTGACTATAGCTGTGCTGTGCAGATACATGGATTTGGACCTGTGTCTGTGGGAGTTTGTGTATTCTCCCCGTGCTTGCGTGGGTTTTCTCCGGGTGCTCCGGTTTCCTCCCACATCCCAAAGATGTGTTCTTAGGCTAATTGGCAAAACAAATTCTCCCTAAATTGTCTCAAATTTGGTTTTTAATCCATAGATCTATAAACATAGACAGGGATCACAGGTAGAGGTGGGAACATCGGGGTGGCGGTGCGGGCTCGTTGGGCCAAAGGGCCTGTTTCCCGTGCTGTTTTGTTCTTTGTTCTTAATAATTAGCCCTTAATCAACAGCACTGGAAATTTCACCATCATCATTTTGCTCTTTGTGGGAGCTTGCTGTGTGCAAAGAATTAAGAATTTTGGTTAGCCCAATTGATTAGATGACTAGTGTGTAGTGCAAAATGATACCAACAATATGGGTTCAATCCCTGTATCAACTGTGGCAGTTCGTGGATCCCTGTCTCCTTATCTTGCCCTACACTTGATGTGGAGTGTGTTTCATTGTGTGGTTAGGGTCTAGATGGGAGTTTTGAGGACTGTCAATCCTTCCAAAGTACGCGGCTAAAGTCTGTAGTTTGACTGTTCCTGCATTAAAACAATAAACACACTTTATTGGCTGTAAATCCTTTTGAGACACACAGTTCTGAAACAAAGAAAGATCTAATATAAATGCAATTTCTGCTTAAAGCAAATCTGCTTTCTGTTTTATGCCTTTATTTTGAAAGCTTGGGGTGATCTCCATTAATAGACAAACACATCCCCCCCAAAATGACTGATCTGCTGCCTGTTGACTGGATATTAATGAGTGTTGAAATGTCTAAAATGAAGCTAGAGGTCAAAAGCAGTGCAGTCCAAGGTTACAGAAGTGACTAAATAGGCTTTTGCTTTGGCTTATCATTCTATGAATGACCATTCGCTTGTTGTTTATGAAGGGACAGTGGCCCTGGAATAGATTCCAAGCTTTCAATTGTACATTGCGCTTTAGTTGGCTTTCATTTTGTTCAAGAATATTGAAATAAGAATTGACCAATTTGATTTCTTTTTCTTTGTTTGCAGTGTTTTCAAAGAATCTTCATCTTTTCAGGAAAATGTGCAATGTTAAAATGTCACAATGTTCTGGGTGCCATGGCAACATGATATGAGCACTGAATGCTGTCTTGGCCATTGTAATTTACGTTGCAGTTCTTCACATACACACATATGAATAAAGAGCAGGAGTACATCACTTGGCCTCTTGGGCCTGCTCCACCATTCAATAAGACTGGCTGATCTGATTGTAACCTCAACTTCACATTCCTGCCTAACTCCCAATAACCTTTCACCCCTTGTTAATCAATAATCTATCTTGCTCTGCCTTAAAAAAAAAATTCAAAGATTCTGCTTCCACTGCCTTTTGAGGAAGAGAGTTCCAATGACCCATGACCCTCAGAAAGAGAAAAAAAATTCTCCTAATGACTCTTGGTTCTAGATTCTCCCATAAGAGGAAACATCCTCTCTACATCCACCCTGTCAAATGTTTCAATCAAGTTGCCTCTTACTCTTTTACACTCCACCACATACAAGCATAGTGTGTCTAAGCTTTCCTCATAAGACAACCTGTTCATTCACTGAACTTCTTTTAATGCATTTAATGCTTTTAATGCATTTGAGCCTTCCTCAAACAAGGACATCAGTATTGTGCACAGTACTCCGGCTGTGGTCTCATTAAAGCTCTCTATGACTTGAAGTATAACCTCCGTTATTGTATTCTATTCCCTTCATGATAAACAATGACATCAAATTAGCTTTCCTAATTATTTGCTATATCTGTACGTTAACTTTTTCCAATTCATACATTAGGTCACCTTAACTCTTCTGCATCTCACTGCTCTGCAATCTCTCAACATTTAAATAATATGATTCTTTTTATTTTTCTTGCCAAAATGAACAATTTCACATTTTGCATTTCACATTACACTCCATTTACTAGATCTTTGCCCACTTACTTAACCTATCTAGATTCCTTTATTTCTTCTTTATATCTTACTTACCTATCTTTGTGTCTTTATCAGCAAATTTAGCAACCATACATTTGGTTCCCTTTATCCAATTCATTTACATAAATTGTAAAAAGTTGAGATTCCAGCACTGACCCCTGTAGCACACCACTCATTACATGTTGCCAACCAGAAAATGACCCATTTGTGTCTACTCTGTTTCATGTTACCTAGCCAATTTTTTTTTCCATACCAATATGTTACTTCCTATTTTTTGCAGTAAATGTGGCATATTATCAAATGCCTTCTGGAAATCATAGCACAAAACACCCTCCGGTTCCTCTTTATCCGCAGTATATGTTACTTCTTCAAATAACTCCAATAAATTGATTAAACATGATTTCCTTTCACAAAACTACATTGACTTTATCTGATTATTTTGAAATTTTCCAAGTGCCTTGCTATAATGCATTTTTCTTCTGACAGATGTTAAGTAAACTGGCTTATAGTTTTCTGCTTTTTGTTTGAATAAAGAAGTTACATTGGTCATTTTCTAATCATATGGAACATTCCCTGTAAATAGGGAATTTTGGTTAATTAAGACCAATGCACCAACTATCTCCCTAGCCTCTTTTAAGACCAGAGGATAAAGTCCATCAGAACCTGGGATTTGTCAACCCACAGCCCAAACAAATTTTTCAGTGTCACTTGTTTGCCGCTTGCAATTTTCTCGACTTCCTCCCTTCCTTCCATTTCTTGATTTACAGCTATTTCTGGGAAGTTACTTGTATCGGCTATAATGAAGACTGATGCAAAATACCTGTTCAATTCATTTGCCATCTCTTTATTTTCGCACTAAGTTGATCTTTCTCTACATCCTAGCTATGACTGTAACACTATATTCTGCACTCTCTTCTTTCCTTCTCCCCTGTGTATGGTATGTTTTTGTCCATATAGCATGCAAGAAACAATACTGTTCTCTGAATACTAATACATGTGACAATAATAAATCAAATCAAATATTAATTCTCCAGACTCACTCTCTATAGGAACAACACTCATTTTGTTAACTTTTTTTTCTATATCTATAGAAACTCTTACTGTCTTTGTATTTCTAGATGGCCTTCTCTTGTACTCAAATTTTTCCTTTCTTACCAATCTTTCAGTCATTCTGTGTTGTTTTTATATTCTGCCCTGCTGTGATATCGAGCATAGCAAAAATTGGCTTTCTCTGATCCTTTCAGTCATTGGCTTCACGTGAATGGGAATTTTCAGGATTCATACTTTTTTGCTTTTAAAGCCCCTCTTTTTCCTCCCCTCCCCCCTTTTCAATACTACACAGATACTGTTGTGTCTTGTTAGTGGGATAAATGGGTTACATTATTTATTGTAAAAACCCAGGAACACATCCTGTCCTGTGCCCTCTATATATAGGTCATTCATTATTGCTAAGCAAGCACTGCTACAAAGTGGTTGCTCCGCATCACCAAGCAAGCAGTGTGATAAGTTCCCATCGCTTTAATTTGTGCTGACGACTGAAGTACTGACCTGATGTTCGATTGTAATGAGAATTGGAGGACGAGGCTTCTTCATTTGCTTGGTCTTGTGTTAAGTGTCTTATCTGAGCATTACAGTATATGGTTCTCTTCTTTAATATAACCAGTCCAACGTTTAGGGTACTGACTCTAAACACTTACAGGCCTATATAGCTTGGCACCATACTAAATGCTTTAAAGGTATTTTTGATATTGTGTTAGTGCTCTGGCTCCTGACATATTGGGCTTGTACAGTCAGGGGCCTTAGCAGATCTGCCAAGGCTAGCGGTTGGGAAAACTGTGGCTCTCAAATGAAGAATGGTCTTTTTGTTGGGATATCTCAAGACAGCTGTCACAGAACTATATCTCAGCACAAGCTGGAGTACATGCATTTAAAATAATTGGCAAAAGAACCAGAGGGTGAGATGGAAAGCATTTATTTTACGCAGCGAGTTGTTATGATCTGAAAGGGTGATGGATGGAAGCAGGTTTAATAGGAATTTTCAAAAAGTAGAAATTAGATAAATACTGGGAAAGGAGAATTCTGCAGGGCCATGCGGGAAGAACAGGGAAGTGGGCCTAACTGGGTGGCTCTTTTTGTAAGAGCTGACACAGAAATGATGAGATAAATGGCCTCTTTCAGTCTTGTGTGACTCTCTGATTTGGATCTACTTTCCAAACAATCACACTGAATTGATTGAAGGGTAAAAAGGGCATAATTTTGTGCATAATGCTGAGCAGTTGAACAAGTTGCCTCACAGGGACAGTTCCATTCATGTGTGTTAAGCACAATCCTTGGGCATTTCATGGAACTACACTTTTCAGGTGAAGAAGATACATGAGTTGGAAGGTTAAGAGCAATGCTTTCTCTTGAAAGCAATGCTATTTTCAGGTTAAAAAGAGTGTGGGGTAAATTGATATAACCACAAAATCTAAGCACTGGTTTCTCTGAATAAACTTGGCTCTCTGGTTCACTATCACTTTGAGTCAGAAGGTTTAATCTCCACTTCTGAAACATGAATACATAATCTCTGGGTTTATACTTTGCAGTATGGAAGGTATGCTGCACTGTTAAAGGTGCTATCTGTCTTTTCAGAGTGTCCCATACCTGTTCCCAAAGAGTTCATCTGCTGTCCTGACCAACACTTCTCTTTCAACCTCAAGTACAAAACTGGCGAGATTAAATGGGCGAGTAGAGGCTAGGACATCATAGAGTGTATATAGGCTGTGAAAGGAATACCGCTGAGGAGTAGAATATCCTTTTCACATTGTATGGTCTCCTACACGGGGTCACCCTGATTTATTCTTGCCCACTTTCTGGTGACCTAGGATCAAGTTATTTGCCCGGCCCTATTCCAGAATGGGGCATTGCACTGAGGGAGATTCAAGTTAAAAATAGATCTTCTTTTGTTTAGAAGAAGCATGATTTCAGCTTTCCTCACTCACATGCTTCCCAGTAAAAGCACACCACTTTCACAGCAGCAGTTGCTCATTAATTTTCATGAGCGTGTGGGAAGGTGGACAGCACACTACAGGGAACAGAAAATGAGGATTTTTATATTGAGAAACCTTGATGTGACTTATTGTAGGAACAGGGAGGGAAAACATTTTAACTTTTTTAAAGGAGGCTTACAGATGTGTTTGCATTTTGAAAAAAATGAAAACAAAGTTATTGATGTTTAATTTTTATATTTGTATGCACGCTAAACTTTAGTCTCAATGTAAAAATAACATCTTTTCTGTTCTGTACTCTGGCTCCTGTGTTGTGCATTATCACCAATATACACACACCCTTTTGTCATGTGAATGCAATGAGACAAATTATTCCCAGATCTCTCTGTGCTATTCTGTGACCTCTGCAAAATCATGAAAATGCACTGGGCAGGATAGATGCACCAATATAAGTGATCTTACTCAGGTCAACATTGAAACATTGATCACGCTCGATCAGCTCTGCTGGGTGAGCCACACGGTCCACATGCCTCACACGAGATTCCTGAAACTAGTGCTCTACTCAGAGCTTCAAGGTAGCAAGCAATCCCCAGGAAAGCTTTAAGGACACCCTCAAAGAATCTTTTGAAAATGTGCAACATCCCACAGACTCCTGGGAATCCCTGGTCCAAAGTGGAGATAAAATATCCGGGAAGGAGCTGAACATCCCGAGTTTGACCGCCGAAAGCAAACTGGAACCAAGCATTGATAGTGAATAGAGGGCATAGTAACAGAGACACCCGGCAGTCCTCCAACCACAGTCTGCCCCACCTGTGACAGAGACTATAGGTCACTCAGCCATCTGAGTATTCACTTTTAATGTGGAAGCAAGTAATCCTCAATCCTGAGGGATTGCCTAAGATTGGGAGTAGCTCAAGGTGACCTCCCTACCCCTGTGATGCTGTCTGAGCTTCTCTCAATATCATCAGTATGGCTGTGAACGGATTGCCTGGCGAATTGTTGGGTTTGAAAATGAGTTGCACCAAGCAATTGCTTTCCCCTCCTCCAGCAGCAAAATGTCTTCCTGCCCTTTCTCTCCTTTGACCCCATCCTCGTCCAGCCCACACTTATCAGGAGCATGATCAGAAGCAAGAACTTTGGCTGGATTTCTCCAAGAGAGGATTTGGGGCAAGCTGTTAGCACTTTTCCCTTCTGCCCCAAGCTGGGATCTGTTAACTTAGCATGGAGTGGGGAGTGAACCTACGACTTGCTGGTTTCTGTGACTTGGCTACTTGCTGTTTGAACTTATTCAGGGTGGAATTTTTTTTTTCTGCACGCACACAAATGAAAAAAGAGTTTTTGGCTATGGCAATTTGGGAGCTTGAATTTACACTACCTTCATTAAATAGGTGAACAGCAATGCCTTTTGAAATGAATATTTTTGTTGAAAGTCACCTAAAGGAAGTCAAATTTATACCAGTTGAGAAGAGAGTGCCCATTCTGCACTCTTCTTGTGCAGTATAAATTTATTGAGTTCCCTTCTATTGTGTTTTTGTGAATATCCTGATGAGTGCATAGAACAGAATCGTAGAACTCCTACAGTACAGAAGGAAGCCTATCGTCCCATCAACCACAATCCAACCCAGGTCCTTTTCCGGTAACCCCACACATTTACTTTGCTAATCCCCCTGACACGAGGGGCAGTTTAACATGTCTAATCAACCTAACCTGCGCATCTTTGGACTGTGGGAGGAAACCGAAAACCCACGCAGGTACGGGAAGAAACTCCACACAGACAATTACCCAAAGCCAGAACTGAACCTGGGTCCAGCAAGTCACAGGTTTTGTCCCTAGGTTAGCGGATCTTAGCCTGAGATAGTGGGAAGTATGCCTCTCAGCAGTAGAAGGGCTGCGAACTACTATCAGAGTAAACTTGGTAACAGGAGGGAAAAGAAATGTGGTGGGTTGAAGGAGCCATCTATTGGAATTTAAATGGAAGGGAGTTCATAAATTCTCATTAGTACTCAGCGTTAAGTGGCTCTCAAAAAAAATAGAACATTATGGGGTTGAGAGGAGGGGGCACTGTAAAATAAAATTAGGAATGTGAAAATGAAAACAAGTAAAATTAATGGGTACGTGGAACACAATCTCTGCTCTTTCAAAGGGCTGACACAGGCACTATAAGCTAAATGGCCTCCTCCTGTGCTGTGTGATCCTGTGATTTTTTTTTCTCTCTGTGCATTACAGAGCCTGAGTCAGTGACGTTTGGAGATGTAACTTGTAATTCCCTCTGCAGAGCAATGTTGGATCAGTGACCAAGAACCATATACCTGACTTCATTGTAATTGTGGATCTGCCTGCCAACCTCATCATTGGAAATGAGTCTAGGAATCTGTGACGGAGACTGCATTGAAACAAACCCTGAAAACGATCGTAGTTTTTTTAAATTGAATAAATCCCACTGACTTGTTCAAAAGTGTCCAAGGCACTGCGCATTCTTTCTGTATGCGGTTTGATGCTTCTCCTTTTTGATGAGGTGACTAGACTTGTCTGATGCTGATTGTATCTCATTAGTAGAAGATTCTATTAACTTTATAGGCTTTCAGGTGGATAACCATGAGTTTAGGTCGAGCGCTACAGATGAGTAAGCCCTAGTGCGCACACTTCTGTGTTATTAGAACTGTCATTCGAATTTAAAGTGAAGCAGTTCCTATGTTGCCTCGAGAAAGAGAATATATTTGAATCTACAGTGTGATGATGTGAATGTTTTTGTTGTCTTGCCTTGTGAATCCAAGGTGTAATCTCAGAGAAGTTGCTGATATAAAATCAAAGATGCTTTTTAGTGTGGGACTGATTTCCAATGCATATGTTGACTATGTTTCTCAGTGGACACATAACGACAACTTGCATTTATATAGTGCCTTTAATGTAATAAAACACTCAAGAGTGCTTCACAAGAGCTTTAGGGAATAAAATTTGGCACCCAGTACAAAAATGAGATAAGGACAGATAACCAAACACTAAGGTTTTGGGGAGTGAGAGCAGTTTGGAAAGGGAATTCCAGACCTGGGGCCTCAGCAACTGAGGGCAACGGCCACCAATGGTAGAGTGATGAAAATCTGGGATGCTCAAGTGACCAATAGGTCACCCCACCTATGTTGTTCTGAAGATAATGAGCTTTCTCTCACTCACTGAATAGTAGTCAGCAGCAACAATAACAGTAGCTGATCCCCCACTGCCTGTGATATATTGTATGTGAACAGAGACAGGGTGGAGATATTTCCACTGCGATTTTCTTATAAAGAAATAGAGTATATAGAATGAATTGGATTTTGCTGCTTACATAGAGGAAGCCTTCTATCTGTTTTAAGGCCTGCATACTGGTGCCTTCAAATATTTGCTTCATAATATTTTAAATAACTGCAATCCTGAATTTGCAACCACACTCACACTGGGGATATGTTGCAGTTCTTTCTTTTTCATAAAGAAAGCAAATAGTTGTTTCCAGTTTAACTGCATTCAAATTGATGACTTCTGTGCTTAGAGCAATTGTGCATATCTGAAGGCTGCATATTGAACAGAAGCCAGGTCATCAAAGTGAAATACCTTGGCATAGAAATTAATATCAGGTACAGTGCACACACGAAATGCATGTTGTTTTGTGTGCGAGTTCTGAAGGTATTATCCGTTTTGAGGGAGCTATCACCACTCGAGGTCCACATCAAGCGCACTCAATTTCTTTACCTATAACCCAGGAAAGGATAATGTTACCATTTGTTGCCCAACCCTGATAGCCCTGGAACTGAATGGCTTACTGGGCCATTACTCACTTGCTCAGCCACTTACCATGAATCTGGAATCAATGAAGGCCAGATCAGGTAAGAACAGCAGATTTCCTCAAAGGATATTAGTGAACTAGAAGGATTTTTACACAATTAACGATAGTTTTGTGGTCACCACTACTGAGATTAGTTTGATTTCAAATCTTATTGAATTTAAATTCCACCATCTGCTGTGGTGGAATCTGAACCTATATCTCCAAAGCGTTAGCCTGGGCCTCTGGATTACAAGTGCAGTGACATTACCACTACACCACCATCTCCCATCAGATATAGTGTCGGTTGAGTGTAGAGCACTGTTCCCCAGAGTCTGTCCCAATTTCTAAAGCACTCTACTGCACTCAATTTCTGAGGAGATTTTCTTTCCACATGATTTCTATGTCTTATAGATTCTTTCCTCCCAACAGTCTTGGCTTGTCTGGGACTCAGGTCCAGTTAAAAGAATAGGATTCAATTGCACTACCATACTCTGTTCCCTAAAGATTATGAAATACAATCATGGAGTTCGCTCGCGCATGCTCGAATTGTACTTAATGCTTTCAAATTTTGATTGATTTATTTGCAAGTAAAAAAAAATCCTTGTTTTTGCTCATAATGCAATTGCTAGCCACTTACAGTGGAAATACAAACACCTCATCATCCCATTGTCTGATACCTGAGGAGTTACTGGTTCATATCTCCCTGATCAATGGAGTACTTACATTTATGCTTTCCAACTGGATTTTACTATTGATTAAATTTCACAATTATCTAGCTCCAATTGTATAGGGTTTTGATGAGACCACATCTGAAATACTGTGTGCAGATTTGGTCTCCACATTTAAAAAAGGATATCTTTGCATTGGAGGTGGTATAGCAAAGCTTTACTAGATTGGTTCCTAGGATGAGGAAGGAGTTGTCCTATGATGAGAGGCTGAGTAAGTTGGGCTTATGTTCTCTGGAGTTTAGAAGAATGAGAGGCGATCCCATTGAAACCTATAGAATTCTGAAGAGGCTTGATAGAGTAGACACTGAGAAGTTGTTTCCCCTTGGCTGGGGAATTTAACACAGTAAGAAGTCTCACAACACCAGCTTTAAGTCCAACCAGTTTATTTGATAGTAATCCCACAAGCTTGTGGGATTTACCCAATTCCAACACTGGCGTCTCCACATCATGGGGAATTTAAAATATGGGGATACAGTCTCAGGGTAAGGGGCCAATCATTTAGGATTGAGATGAGAAGAAATTGCTTCACTCAAACGGTTGCGACTCTTTGGAATTCTCTACCTCAGAGGGCTGTGGATGCTCTATCGTTGAAGACTAGGATAGACACGTTTTGGTGTCTCAGGGAATTAAGGGACATGGTGAGTGGGCAGATAAATGGAGCTGAAGCCCAAGATCAGCCATGATTGTATTGAATGGTAGAGCAGGCTTGACTGGCTGTATGGTCTACTCCTGCTCCTAATGTGTTATTGTCTCCTCTTGGTTTGGGGCTGAGCTGAAGTGGTGGAGTAGGAGAATCCTTGATTCTAGTTCAGTCACAGGAAATAGTCTTAAAATTGCTGTTTCTGTTTCTTAAGATATCATGACCTTCAAGCCAAATTCACATTGAGCAAGGTCTGACACCCTAGTTGAATAAAGTTCCACAAGCCTTACCATTTCTTGTGTTGAATCATGTTCAGTGCATAGCCATCTCACCTTTGAGTCTGAACTTCGGGTTCAAGTTTCATTCCGGAGATGTGAGCACATAATCCAGCTGACACTCCAGTGCAGTACTGAGGGAATGCTGCAATGTCAAGATGAGATGTTAAACAGAATTCCCATCGGCCCTCTTTGATGGATTTAAAAGATCCCACAACCGCTACCTTTAAGAGCAAGGATGTTCTCTCCAGTGTCCTGGTCAACATCTACCCCTCATCCAACAACACTAAAATTGATTATCTGGTCATTTATCTCATTGCTGTTTGTGGGAACTTGCAATGTAAAAATTGAATGCCATGTTTCCTTCATTGTGACAGTAACATATTTTCTGATTATGTGCTTATCTAATGCAAACATTCTGGCAGAAGCCACTGGCTAGGAATCAGGAGGAGAGAACTGGGCAGAGAATATTGTTACAATTAAATTTTTTTAAAATCCAGGATTGCACTGAAGTTAAAAGACTTAGTAAAACTTCTCAAAGCCTATTCCAAGATGTGTAGTCAAGCATTGAAGACTGAGCCTACTGGTCAGATCTTGCCAGTGCACAGAGCAGCTCCTCTAATGTTACATTTAGACTCTAATGAACAGTGCGTGTTCCTTCTGGAAACAGGAGAGAGCAAAAATTAATCTAACAGGCCTGCCAGCAATTTAATACCTGCTCAGTATGCAGCACTGGCCTCGATACAGATTGACACTAGATGGTTCTTTTTGGTTTGAAATAACGAATGTGAACGAGCAGATAGTCCACTTTCGAGTGGGTACAAGAGAGAAGCTGTTAGCATTGGATCAGAGTGGATAAAGCAGAGCAAAGCTTTTACAACATATAAGCAGGGCTAAACCAACAGAGAACAGCGATTAATGTATAGCATATTTTAAAAGTCCTTCTAGAACAAATACCTGTAATGATTGAGGTTGCACAATGCTAGGAACTATTATTCTAACGCCAGTCACTGCCTGTGATATTTTGTATGTGAACAGAGGGTGAGTGAGATGCGGCTTCTGATCTTCAGGTAAACATTCTCCAAGGCAGCCTTCATGACTACGACAGTGCAGAGTTGTTGAGCAGAAAGTGATAGCCAAGTTCCGCACACATGAGGACGGTCTCAACCGGGATCTTGGGTTCATGCCGCACTATCTGTAACCCCCATGACTTGCCTGGGCTTGCAACATCTCACTAACTGTCCTGTCTGGAGACAATACACATCTCTTTAACCTATGCTTAATGCTATCTCCACTCGCATTGTCTGCACCTTTAAGATTTGATTAGCTGTAAAGACTCACATTCTAATCAGTATTCTGTAAACTGAGCGTGTGCCTTTATCTGCTCTGTTTGTGATCAGAACTCCCCACTCACCTGAACGAAGGGGCAAAGCCCCGAAAGCGAGTGGTGTTTGCTACCAAATAAACCTTGTGTTGTGAGACTTCTTACTGTGTTTACCCCAGTCCAATGCTGGCATCTCCACATCAATTTCAACCTATGCAGATCAGCTGTTTTGAGACCTCAGCCTACAACAGGAAAAGCAGTTTGAACTCCCTGTGTCTATGGAAAAGCCTACTTGAATAACCAATTGTTCTTCCCTGTATCGAAAGTAACCCCAAATGATACAAGTGCTAGGTGTGGTAACTATGACTAGATTTTGCCTATAGTTTTAAAACCCTAAAGGATGTAATTTGGGGAGGAGCGTGTGCCTTTATCTGCTCTGTTTGTGGATTAGAGAAATAAAGGGGTTTAGAACTTGGTAAATTTAGGACACTGTGTATAGCCATTGATTTAGTTAACTGTATTTCTAGTTGACTTGTTTATTTCGTTATTTCATAGACTCATAGATTTTCTACAGTGCAAAAGGAGGCCATTTGGCCCATTGAGTCTGCACTGACAACAATTCTATGTAGGCCCTATTCCTGTAACCCACATATTTACCCCACTTATCCCTCTAACCTACGCATCCCAGGACCCTAAGGGGCAATTTAGCATGGCCAATCAACCTAACCTGCACATCTTCAATGTTTAATTAACATTTATTTTATTTAACATCAAAGATGTTTGGGCCATCATGCTCTGGTTTTCAAAGCTTTCTTCACATAATACCAAAGTACAATTGAGGGCAAGTATTTGAAGTTTCCTTCCTGGGATTTGGGATAGCCTGGCGTTTACCATCAGCTGTGGTCTTAACAAGTGCTAGTGTGTGACGCGTATGACCAATCTCACATGCTGTTAAATTCTGACTCAGCATACTTGTATGGAGTCTGGCATCACATCAAAATGGCAGTGGAGTTACCCATGCTCCTTTGTGTTGGTGCAGTTGCTCAATACTACTAAACAGATCTAACTGATTTAGTATCAGTTAGATACTAAATACTAACAGATTTAGTATCTGTTTGATACTAAACAGATCAAGTTTGATCGCTTGAACATGTGATCAAAATGTGTCATTTGTGACTTTACACACTAGATTGTTCTCAGATTCATTGTGAAGTTAATCTGCAAAATAAAGCTGTCATGTTTTACAGGACATTGTTGAAAAGTGATGAGGGAAGAATTAAAGGAAACTACGGAAATGATTTGGGGGTAAATTTCCTAATTCTGTATTGTCATACTCTAGGATATAGGCTGGGCTAATCCTTTTAAATGCATTCCTGACAAGAACAGGAGACATCTCTCTCCTCCCCCGCTACATGTTAAATTGAATATTTCTCTACATTTTCACTGCTGACTTCCTTTTATCTCAATTTCTTCTCAGAGGCCTTTGTGAATAGCCAAGAGTGGACGCTGAGCCGCTCAGTCCCAGAGCTCCGGTTGGTAAGTTTGCCTATTTGTTGCTTCTGTCATGAGTGCGACAACTGTAATTTTCACTATAACTGTGGTACCTGGTTAATGTCCTTATTTCTGAGACATATCTGCTGTGAAATACAGAGTGTGCTAAATACAGACTAAGAAATGGCTGAGTGAACATTACAATCTGAGTTCATGTGTCATCTGTGAAACTTGAGATTGAGGTTTGGATAGTTTATATAATCATTGTAATGGCAGGAACTTGTACCTTAACCAGACTCCCCCCACCCCTCCCAAGACATATGTTACCTCTTGGCCCAATGCAACAAACAGTATTTTATCATGATGATTGATTTTTGTTATTGCTCTCTTTGGTTTATTTACTACAGCCAGTATGACAATGTGATAGAAAATCAAAATGATCAGATGTATCTATAAATGAAAAGGGATGTATATTCTGTAAATCTGCCCACAAGTGTTACAAAACTCAGAAAGCTTGGTCACATCTTGCTAAAATTGTACAGGGTATTGGTGAGATCACACCTCAGTACTGTGTACAGTTTTGGTCTCCTTACTTAAAAGAGAAACATATTTGCATTGGGAGCAGTTTGATAGTTTCACTGGGCTGATTCCTGAGATGGGGGATTTGTCTCCTCAGGAAGGATTGAGCAGGTTGGGCCAAAATTCATTGGAGTTTAGAAAGGGAAGTGATCTCATTGAAACATACAAGATTCTGAGGGGGTTGGGGTTGGATGGGGGGGAGGGAGGGCTTGACAGGAAAGATGCCGAGAGGATGTTCCCCTGGGGGGGAAGTCAATGTACTACTTACTGATCAGAATATGCAACTACTGTTTTTTCTGGTCAGCCAAATAAATTAAACCAAATTAACAAAGGGAGAAATTAAAATGTCAGCTCCCGAAAGGAGGGGAATTGCCCGAAACACAGGACAAAGTGGAAAGGAAACTTAAAACATCAAATCAAAATGTGATTAAAGGGGGTCAGTAATGCACCCCAGTCCCTGCGGTACCCAGTGGGCACAGAAGGCGTTAACAGTGTGTGCAACTACCTTGTTAAAAAAAATTGCTAGTAAAACCTGTGACATCGATCATGTTAACAAATAGAAACAGCTGCAACACTTTGTTAGTTTAAGTTTGTCGTAGGCCAACAACTCGGAGAAAGAGACTTGCAATAAAATAGCTTGAAACAAAAAGACCACTGTGAAATGATTCTTCCACGTCAACCACTTCTCCTGAGTAACAGGGGAATCTAAAACTAGGGGGACAATTTCAGAATAAGAGGTTTCATACTGAAGATGGGGATAGAGGAGAAGTTTCTTTTGAGGGTAGTTACTCTAAGGAATCCTCTTTCCCAGAGGGCAGTGGAGGCTGGTTCATTAAATATATTGAAGCTTGAGTTGCATTGACAAGACAGGCAGGCAGGAAAGTTGAGTTAAGACCACAATCAAATCAGCCATGATTTTATTGAATGATGGAGCAGGCCCACTGGGCTGAGTGGTCTACTCCTGCTCCTATTTCTTATCTTTATGAGCAAACTCTCTGTCCTTAGTGTGTATGATACAAAACAGCCTCACAGAGAGTTGCGAGAGTTCAGCAGGATGTGACCAAGCTCTCTGTCTTTGAACAGATTTTCCTCTATACTGTAGCATTCACAGTCACTCTCCATTGAAATAGCTGTTTTTCTCTTCTTGCCAAAGTGGATGACCTCACGTTTTCCCACATATGCCATCTGCCAAATTTTTGCCCCTTCAATCTATCTATATTCCTTTGCAGATCCTGTATCTTCTCACAAACTGCTTTCCAATCTATCTTTGTATTGTCAGCAAATTTGGCCATAATACAGTCTGTCCCTTCATCCAAGTCATTAATATAGATTGTAAGAAGTTGCTCACGTGCCTGAGCCCTGATGCTGATTCCTGTTTCTGTTGACAATCAGGAGACACTGCATACTCCTATTTGCCCCCACAGTCAGTAAGGCATGATATCATTTCAGAAGATTGAACCATGCCAGGATTAGAATCCAGTAGGTTTTGCTTTGAGTCCAGAGTTTAACTGATTGAGCAAGCCAGTCTTGGACAAGAGCCCTGTGTGGAGATATGTGGCTGTATAATTTTAGCAGTTATGACATAAATGCTGGAGTCAACACTCTGTTTTCAGGTGGCTCAGCAATATATCTGAGGATGGCCATGCTGACTGAGCTTTGCTTTGTTCTTAGTCAACTCAGGCCACGAGATAGTGCATGGTGGTGATGTTTACACCTTAGACTAGAAGGATAAAACTGATATTTCCAGCTGGTCTCAGCGACTGTAACCCCTTTGGTGGCCTGATAAGGTATTTTATGGTCTGCACCTGACATTTGAACCAAAACCTCCATCCAGGCTGGTAGAGATCCTTAACAAGGCCTGCAGTGGACACAGTGAAGAAAGAGATAGAAACAAGATCTCACCATTACATAGAGTCCACAAAACAGAAACAGGCCATTTGAACCAACCAGGACGAGCTCCCCCCATCCCATCTCATCTCACATTTATTACCACATCTTTCTGTTTCTTCGTGTTTATCCAGCTTCCCCCTTAAATGCACCAACGCTATTCATCTTGACCACTCCCTGCGGTAGCGAGTTTCATATTCTCGCTACTTTCCAGGAAAAGAGGTTTCTCCTGAATCCCCTATTAGATTTATTAGTGACTGTCCTAAATTTGAGGCCCCCTCGTGCTGATCTGCTCTACCCCTCAAGTAGAAATGTCTTCGCAACATTGGCTCCATCAAACCTTTTTGTATTTTTAAAGTCCTCAACCAGATCACCCAGCTTAGCCTTTTCTATTTTTTTCTGGAGAAGAAAGCTCCAGTGTGTTTAATGTTTCTTCCTAGTTATGTCCTGTCTGATCTAATTGCATTCTTGTGAATCAAACAAATGTGAACTGGAAACTCTGTGATGTCTTGTTTTCTTTGAAGGGATTGGTTGGCAGTCTGCGCAGTGGGAAATCTGCACTCATACATCGATATCTGACTGGCACCTATGTCCGGGATGAGTCTCCGGAAGGTGAGCACTATAGTTCCTTAAGGTTCCTCATGAGTTCTAGTGCTTCGTGTGAACTAAGGCTGCAATTCCAGGGCACAGCTATAAATATAGGCCACTTCTGGGATACTCTGTATTAAAGTGGGCAGGCCATATGTGTTATGAATGATGTAAAACGTAATAACTTCTTTTGAATGAAAGCAGTATTATATTGTAAAATTTGCTCAGTAGCAAATGGGTCAAAATACAAGTCTATTTCTATTTTCCGAGTGTATCAAGTGAGATCAGAGATGAAAAGAAATTCCATCACACTTGTTGATCTGTGGAGGACACTTTCGACCACAGTTATCAAAGTGAATCTGATTAACTTCTTCAAAAATGAACTGGATAATATCTCGTTTGCAACAACGGATTATTGGCCGAGGTATAAATTGAGATGATGAAATACCTTTCTGAGCCTTAATGGCTCCCTCACTGCTGGAGGTGAAGGAATCAGCATAATAGAGAAATTGGAATTGCTGAATCTTCTGGGCTTTATTCCAATACCTTAAGGTTCATTGTGTAATAGTAATCGGATGTTTTCTCAGCAAAGTGAAGGAGTGCAAAAGAGTTCACAAAAGGTTCATACTGTGGAAGGGAATGAACTTGATGAGTGAATAGCCATTCCCAGTGTTTCCATTGCACGCCTGTGCAGCAACCTGAAAGGTACCATGCAGGCCTTGTTCTGCGTTAAGTACCCCACATATGCAGTTGCACAAAGAAATATAAAGATATCATCTATAGGAAAAACTGGCTGTGTGCAACAATGAAGGAGCAATGGCTGAATTGCGCATCCCATGGTTTGTGTTCTTCTGCCCTGTTGGCCAGTTGTGGACCTTCCTTGGCTAGTGTAAGGGGTACAATACTCCTGTTGTAAACTAGCTGATCCTCCAACTCAACCTGAACAATGCCACAAGAGATCCTCTAGTAATTGAGCAAAATAAACCTGTCAGTCTAAACATTTTAGGATTCTGTTCAGGGAAAGCCTCAAATGAGTGGTATTCAAATCACACAAAAAAAAAGCTCAGGATTTGAGTTATTCTCTGTTCTCAATCTGTGGGCAGTTGATTTTCTGAACAAAGTTTTAAAGTTGTCCATTCCTGGAACTTTCATGTCCTGCTAATGGCCAGTCCCATCACCAATATTTTTCCTCACTAAGAAACAAAAGTGTTCAAAGAAACACAAATATTTTTGAATACCTGTCTGATTGGTCTCTGGGGTTGCTCACTGTAGTGTCCAGTAAAATAATATTTCATTCTGGAGCCTCTATGACAATCCTGAGGTTTTCCAACTCTAATTCACACAGTTGTCCTGAAATCTGTTTCCCCTTCAGATGTTAACAAGAACTAAAAAAGATGCTGTTTTAAAAAAATAACACAGAGGTAATAATGCTCTGTCATACTGAAGAGGAAATTTGTAGAATTAGGATCAGCTGCCCTTCTCTTTACAGAGAGGAAGGAAATTGGGAAGATTTAACGATTGGGTGATGCAGCACCACAATGCTAGTTTGTGGTGGGCAGGTGGAGCTTGTAGCATCCTCAAACAGGAGCCAGGGGAACACCCCAGACTTGTGTATCTTGATGGTTGAGGGTTTTCTGAAGCCACATTGCACCCAGAAAGTCCAGTTGGGCTGAGGCATTGGAATCACTTTATCATAGAATAACATAGCACAGAAAAGGCCAATCTGTTAACAGTGGTCAATAACTAATCAAATTTGCTTAATCATTTCAGCTTTAGTATTCTTCATGAGGCTATTCCTCAGTTAGCTGGGCTCAAACGGCACCTGCTCATACTTCAAAATACCAATGGATCCTTCCACCAAATGCATTTTTATTGAATGCAATGTTGTCAGAGGCAATCTGGAAAAGCACTCAGTGGCATTGCCATGGTGGTAGCCATGTTAGGCTAAGCGAGGGAGCTTTTCTGTGAAGATACAGCCCCTTTCATGCCAGAGAATTACTTATTGATTACATCTAACAATTGGATTTGTATTTATGTTTCATCCCCCACTGTAAATAAATATGTAAAAGGCATGGTTGCCCATGTAAGAGGAAAGACAGGTGAATTGCTCCACTTATGCATTATAACAGGAGGTACAATAGAATTGCTAGAATTAATATCTCTCAGTATTCCTTCCCTCCGTATGATTGGGAACTTGCCCTGTGAAACATCATTGCTGCATAGCCAAATCCTGGCATGTGGTGGCACAGGATGTGGCATCAAGGATGCTCACAGCTCATGAAGAAGTATTAGCTTTCATTTATCTTTAACTTAGTGTGTTTTCACTTTGTAATTCTCAGTGCACGATCACATTGGTCCATAGTGGAATAAACAGACCAATAAATGGAGTTTAATTTAGACAAATGTGAGGTAATGCATTTTGGTAAATTGAACCAGGGCAGCATTTAGAATATAGTGTTTAATTCTGGTCGCCACATTACCAGAAGGATGTGGAGGCTTTGGAGAGAGTACAGAAAAGATTTACCAGGATGTTGCCTGGTATTGAGGGCATTAGCTATGAGGAGAAGTTGGAGAGACTTGGTTTGTTCTCACTGGACTGACGGAAGTTGAGGGGAGACCTGATAGAGGTCTACAAGATTATGAGGGGCATGGACAGAGTGGATAGTCAGAAGTCTTTTCCCAGGGTGGAAGAGTCAATTACAAGGGGGCACAGGTTTATCATGTGAGGGGCAAGGTTTAAAGGAGATGTACAAGGCAGATTTTTTACACAGAGTGGAGGGTACCTGGAACTCGTTGCCGGGGGAGATAGTGGAAGCGGATACAATAGTGAGTTTTAAGGGACGTCTTGACAAATACATGAATGAGATGGGAATAGAGGGATATGGTCTCCAGAAGCGTAGGGAGTTTTAGTTCATTTGGCAATATGGTCAGTGCAGGCTTGAAGGGCCTGTTCCTGTGCTGTAATTTTCTTTGTTCTTTGTTCTTTAATGGTATGGAGTTGGGGAGAGTTACAGAACAAATAGATCTCGAGGTATATAAAGGACAAAACAGCACGGGAAACAGGCCCTTCGGCCCAACGAGCCCACGCTGCCACCTCGATGTTCCCACTTCTACCCGTGATCCCTGTCTATGTTTATAGATCTATGCATTGAAACCAAATTTGAGACAATTTAGGGAGAATTTGTTTTGCCAAAGAGCACATCTTTGGGATGTGGGAGGAAACCGGAGCACCTGGAGAAAACCCACGCAAGCACGGGGAGAATGCGCAAACTCCCACAGACACAGGCCCAAATCCATGTATCTGCACAGCACAGCGATAGTCGCTGAGCTGTCGTGTTGCCCATCAGATGGTCCAGGTCAAGCATACACTAACGACACGAAGCACTAGGATACTTTCGAAAAATCCAAGAGCAGCCCTCTCGTGACCCATCGCTTGTTAGACAACAAGGCATACTGAAGTACCTGTAGGATAAAACAAATACATCAATATCATTGACAATTTACACACTTCCCAGAGAATGTTTATAGCTCCTTGAAAGTAGAGTCACAGGTGGACAGAGTGGTGAAGAAGGCATTTAGCATGCTTGGTTTCATCGGTCAGGACATTGAGTACAGGAGTTGGGATGTCTTGTTGAAGTTGTACAAGACATTGGTAAGGCCACACTTGGAGTACTGTGTGCAATTCTGTTCACCCTATTATAGAAAGGATATTATTAAACTAGAAAAGAGTGCAGAAAAGATTATCAGGATGCTACCGGGATTTGGATTGAGTTATAAGGAGAGGCTGAATAGACTGGAACTTGTTTCTCTGAAGCGTAGGAGGCTGAGGGGTGACCTTATAGAGGTCTATGAAATAATGAGAGGCATAAACATGGTAGATAGTCAATATCTTTTCCCAAAGGTAGTGGAGTCTAAAACCAGAGGGCATAGGTTTAAGGTGAGAGGGGAGAGATACAAGAATCCAGAGGGGCTGTTTTTTCACACACAGGATGATGAGTGTCTGGAGCAATCTGCCAGAGGTAGTAGTAGAGGTGAGTACAATTTTATTTTTTAAAAAGGATTTAGATAGTTACATGGATATGATAGGTATAGAGCGAGATGGGCCAAATGCAGGCAATTGGTTTTAAAAAAAAGCATGAAGAAGTTGGGCCGAAGGGCCTGTTTCCATGCTGTAAACCTTTATGACTCTATGGAGACATTCTCAGTGTCTCTCAAATCTTACTGCTGACTAAATTGATTCCTAAAAGTCACTGACAGCTAATGGGCTAATAGCCTGCAGGAATATAGAACCACCCAAATAAGTTCTTAGCATAAGATACCAGGAGCAGCCAATGGATAATTTCCCTGCAAAAATGCATTTCACTTCAACAAAGATTTTTTTCTTTTTATTGCCATTTCCAGGGACATAGATATACAGCTAGTGAATAAGTTAAATTCTGTTTCTTTTCAAATGGGGTTCTGGAATTTTAACCTATGTTGTGGGAATTGATTCTGGCTATTTATGTGAAAACTGCAAATCAAAATGTCTTGCCCATATAATGGGAGAAAGATTTGGATTGGCCGCCATGTCATAAATTCACTCAGTAGGTGTATTTGTGAACTTACTGTGGATGGCAAGCAGAGCTCTTTTCCTACAGTGTGGTATATAAGGCAGACATATATCTCTGAATTGAGTCTTGATCTATATCAAGTTACAAAACCTCTGATGGGTAGTGGGTCACAAACTTCAATGAGTTGCATGACCAGATTACTAGTCTGCCCCCTCTGATGGAGGGAGTTTTCCTTGGTATCCTGGCCAATATTTATCCCTCAATCAACACCTAAAAACAGATTACCTAGCCATTATCATATTGAAGTTTGTGGGATCTTGCTGTATCCAAATTGACTGCCGTGTTTCCGTGTGACGGTACTTCAAAAGTACTTCATTGATTAAAACACATTGGGACATCCTCCTGACTTGGTGAAAGGTGCTGAATAAATGCAAGTCCTTTTGTTTTAATATGGGAACAAGGTCAGGGCATTTAAAATCTTCTAAGCCCTTTGCTCCAGGGCATGGAAAGGCATCAGACAATCTGCTGGTTGCCTGGAGTTAAAGGTTAGGCTCCTGATTCCAATTTGGTTGTCCTGTTTTAAATTCTGAAAAAAATAACCAGACAGAAGACTCAGACAAACCAATGTGGGTTAAATTAAATGGCATCAGGCTTTTACCTCCTGTAGACAGTCATTATAATTACAACTGATTCATCGGTGGCAGCAAAAGAGCATTGCCGAAATAACTCTGCCCTGCAAAACTCAGGCCCATCTATTTTAAACATAGCTGATTGGAAGTGTCAAATGTTAAAATAACAAAAAAGTTAATCTATCTTGATATTGAAGGAAGTGATTAATGTGGTGGTAGACTATGTCTTGCATAATGAGGTGTGAACCTTTACCGTTTTGATGGGGGGGAGCACAGAAAATTCGGTTCAATAGTTGCAAATACTTCTGGAACCAAACAAAAAGAAAGTGCCTTTCACAACCTCAAGATGTCTCAAAGCACTTTCCAGCCAATTAAGTCCTTTTTGAAATATAGTCACTGTTGTAATATAGGAAACAAGATAGCTAATTTCTGCACAGCAAGTTTCCACAAATCTCAAATGTGAGAATGACCAGATAATTGTTGTTCGAAGGATAAATATTGACTCCAACACTGCAGAGAACTCCCTGCTTTCTTCTTTGTCCACCTGACAGGGCTAATGGGATCTTGTTTTAAAACCACATTTGAACAGTGTAGCACTCTTTCAGTACTACACAAGGAGTGTCAACCGAGATTATTGTGCTGAAATCTCTGTATTGGTACTCAAAACCATAATCTTCTGTCTCCGAGGCATGAGTGCAACCCACTGAGCCATTGCCTACACAAAATCAGGAAGCTGCCTTCACTAAACTCGCATTCAAATTTGCAACAACAGAAAAATGGAAATTTGTGGCCATAATTGCTCACCTAGGACACTGGTGCTTTTGGGCTTTGGGAGGGGGAAGATCAGCCCAGTTTGCCATTCAGTGATTCCTGGAAACTAAGTATATGTGAATATTAGAGGAGATCAGGATTTAATTTATCATGATAGTCTCCAAAACAAATGATTGTTAGCTGTTTATTTAAGAATGGAGACCAATACCCCCCGCTACCTCCACATCAACAACTTTTACCATTGAAGTTCTCCTTGCAGCACACACCATTTCCAATCTTCCTGGACGCTATCACAGGGGTTGCCAATTCAAGTGGGATGTACTCCTGGAGTTTTTATTGCATAACCTCCCATCTTCAACCATCTGACCCAATCCAAAAGCCTTTGCTTTATATCTTCTGTGTTTTTCTATAATTGAAATGGTATTTTTTTGTTAAAAAATTGAGAACACCATTATTTCCAGTGCCCAGGTGATCTTTGCTCTGGGTCCATTCACCAGCATCCAGGGGAATTCGTCTTGAATTTTTGAAGACTCCAGGACAGGTTGGCAGCTTTGTGTTCCATATTTAATGGGACTGAAAAAATACATTTTTGCTCACAGCTGAGGGCAGATCCAGAGCACCAGAAATGAAAGTAGAAAAAGCAATTATTTAAAGTGATCCTGAATAATATGAAGGCTCTATAAAATATGACCAACAGAGGATATTTTAAAAGGCATTTTCATGGTTGGAAGTAGTTGTCATAGTTAACTGTGTGTGTGTGTGTGTGTGTTTCTTTTTTCAATTATATTTTTCTGGAAAGACCAAGTGAAATATTCCCCGTTTATAAAATGAACATTGATTTTTCAAAAAGACTGCTTTGCTTCCACAGGATGCGGTTAAACAGGCTCACGCCTGTGCCGTGCTCTTAACAGGATGTGGTCCCACCACAGCAGTTGTTTGTAGCCCAGCTCTTTGATACATACCTAGTTGTTTCAGAGCTGTATTTTTGGTGTGGCCCACATGGATCCTTTTTGTCAAATGATGACAGTTTTAACATCTTGTGCAATTACTGCAAAACACATTTGATGTGTAACTAAGACATTCTAGATGCTTAATCTATTGTGTGACAAAAAGGTCAATTTTTATTTGATTTAAAAGATCAGAAGCATTGGTGATGATTTTCATTATTTCACAGGAGCAGGGGTTCAAAATAATGAGTTACTGGATTCCCACTTGTTAGCTGCTGAGTCTGGTCCTCTCCCTCCCCCATGTGCTGCCCCTTGGCTATGTCAACTGCAGATGTGGGGTCAACTTCCACACACACAAACTATGTGCAACTCTCTGTTTCCATCACTTTTCTGCCTCTGTGTTCTTAGGCTCCTTGCTTGATGTCCAGTTTGTGTAAACTCCAGGTTCCTCCAGCTAAACTATTGGATGACTGCAGCCAGTGTCTTTGATTCCCACCACAAACTCCATACTCTTGCCAGCAACTCCAGACGCCAGTTGAGCAGACTGTTTGCAATATCAATGGCCTGTTCAATCCTGACCACGTATTTTTTCCATCACAAAGTCCTACTTCTACCTCCATAATATCACCTAGCTCCAACCCAGCCTTAGCCTATCTATCACTGAAATTCTCATCTATACCATTGTTGTTTAAAGATTTGACTCAATTCTCTCCTGGCTGGCCTTCTATCCTCCACCCTGCATAAATTTCCACATCCTAAATTTTTCTCCCATATCCTATTCCCCCTCCCATCCTGGCTTCTGCTCTCCAATTCTCATTGAAGCATTTAAATTTCAACATGGCCTCACCCTCTCTATCTCTCTAACCACCTCTCACCCATACAACCTGTCACACAGACTCACCATTCCTCTGACTCTGGCCTGTTGTGCATCCCTCCCTTTGCTCCATCGTTGGTGGCCCTGCCTTTAGCTGCCTAGGCTATGCAAACTGAAATTCCCTACTACCTCTCCACTTCCTCACCCTCTTTAAGACCATCTTTCAAAGCATTTTATTGACCAAGCCTTTGGTTAACTGTGCCTAAATATCTCCTTGGCTTGATGACCATTCTTTGAATAATACTTCCATGAAACACTTTGGAAAGTAAAGCTTTTTTTCATTAAATGTACCATGTAAATATCAGTTGCTATTCCCAGAGAGCAGTGTTTGTTAATTGGCTCTGATTGTGAGATGGAGAATGTCAATATGACTGTTTCAAAAATGAAAACTCTGCAGTCTGTTTGTAAACCTCTATGTTTGATACTGCACATAATTTCACAGTCATTTAATGGAAATTATTAATATAAAATTGTACATCAGAGTGAGGATGAAGGCCTAGCTTGGTGGGTAAATGTACCACTTTGTGTGATATTTAGCTATACCAAACAGGATGGACCCAGGTTAGTATGTGCTGTGCTCACTGAACTTTGAGTGATGTAGTACAATTATTGTCAGTGGAGAGGGCAACAATGAGTCAGGGACAAAAACAGAAAATGCTGGAAAATCTCAGCTGGTCTGACAGCATCTGTGGGGAGAGAATAGAGACAATGTTTCAAGTCTAGATGACAGATAATCCTTTGTCAGAGTCAGGGATCTCAGCCCTGACTGCAGTGGCAAAATCTTCATGAGCTTATGTTTGATGAGGTGAGGAGTGAGCATGTTCCTCACGGTCAGACAGCTTCCCAAGACTGGCTTTCGAAATTCGCATGTCAAGGCTGGCCACTTGAGCAAGATAGCAGAGGGCTGTTGGAGCCTATACCCAAGCAAGAGACAGCCCCTTAAGGAGATAAGCAAAGTTGAAGGATAAATTTTGGCACGGGAAAATTCCTTCTGCTATTCAAACAGTGACACAGGATCTTTTCTGTCCACCCAAACTGTCAGATGGAACCTTAATTTAATAGAACATAGAACAGTACAGCACAATGCAAGCCCTTCAGCCCTCGATGTTGTGCTGAGTTTTGTCCGAAACCAAGATTAAGCTATCCCACTTCCTATCATTCCCTATCGCTCTGGTGTGCTCCATGCGCCTATCCAGTAACCGTTTGAAAGTTCCTAAAGTGTCCGACTCCACTATCATAGCAGGAAGTCCATTCCAAACCTCAACCACTCTCTGAATGAAGAATCTACGTCTGACATTCCTCCTATATCTCCCACCATGAACCTTATAGTTAAGCCCCCTAGTAACAGCTACATCCACTCTATCTATCCCCCTCATCATCTTATGAACCTCTATTAAGTCGCCTCTCATCCTCCTCTGCTCTAAAGAGAAGCCTCAGCTCCATCAATTTTTCCTCATAAGACCTACCCTCCAAACCAGGCAGCATCCTGGTAAATCTCCTCTGCACTCTCTCCAGTGCTTTCACATCCTTCTTATAGTGAGGTGACCAGAACTGCACATAATATTCCAAATGTGGTCTCACCAAGGTCCTGTATAGTTGCAGCATAACCCCACAACTCTTAAAGTCAAACCCCTTGTTAATAAATGCTAACACATTCTCGGCTTTCTTCATGGTTCTATCGACTTGACTGGCAACTTTCAGAGATCTATGGATATGAACCCTAGGATCTCGCTGTTCCTCCACATTCCTTAGAACCCTGACATTGACCCTGTAATCTGTATTCAAGTTTGTCCTACCAAAATGAATCACCTCGCAGTTATCAGGATTAAATTCCATCTGCCATTTTTTGGCCAGCTCTGCATCCTATCAATGTCTCTGCAGGCTACAAGAACCCTCCATCTTATCCACTATCCCACCAATCTTGGTGTCATCAGCAAATTTACTAACCCACCCTTCAGTCCCCTCTTCCAAGTCATTGATAAAAATTACAAATAGCAGAGGACCCAGCACTGATCCCTGTGGTACACCGCTGGTAACTGGCCTCCAATCTGAAAATTTTCCATCCACCAACACCCTCTGTTTTCTATGAGACAGCCACTTACTTATCCAATCAGCCAAATTTCCTTCTATCCCACATCTCCTTACTTCCTTCATGAGCCTACCATAGGGAGCCTTATCAAATGCCTTAGTAAAATCCATGTGTACGACATCAACTGTTCTATCTTTGTCTACACACTTAGTTACCTCCTCAAAAAATTCAATCAAATTTGTGAGGCAGGACTTATCCTTCACGAATCCATGCTGATTATCCCAGATTAAGCTGCATCTTTCCAAATGGTCATAAATCCTATCCCTCAGGACTATCCCTCCATTAACTTACCGACCACTGAAGTAAGACTAACTGGCCTATAATTACCAGGGTCATTCCTATCTCCTTTTTTTGAACAGAGGAACGACATTTTCCACTCTCCAATCCTCTGGCACAATCCCCATATAAGAAGTCTCACAACTCCAGGTTAAATAACAGGTTTATTTGGTAGCAAACGCCTCCAGCTTTCGGGGCTCTGCCCCTTCGTCATGTGAATGGGGAGTTCTGATCATAAACAGAGCAAATAAAGAATATTGATTAGAATGCAAGTCTTTACAGCTAATCAAATCTTAAAGGTGCAGATAATGTGATTAGAGATAGCATTAAGCATAGGTTAAAGAGATGTGTATTGTCTCCAGGACAGTAAGTGCGATTTTGGAAGCTCAGGCAAATCATGGAGGTTACAGATAGTGTGACGTGAACCCAAGATCCTAGTTGAGGCCGTCCTCGTGTGTGGAACTTGGCTATCAGTCTCTGCTCAGCGACTCTGCGCTGTCGTGTGTCATGAAGGCCGCCTTGGAGAACATTTACCTGAAGATCAGAGACTGAATGCCCGTGACCACTGAAGTGTTTACCAGCAGAAAGAGAACAGTCTTGCCTGGTAATTATCGAGCACCATTCATGAATCCATTGTCATAGTGTCTGCATGGTCTCCCCAATATACCATGCCTGGGGACATCCTTTCCTGCAGCGTACCAGGTAAACAACATTGGTCAAGTTGCAAGAGTATATACCATGTACCTGGTGGATGGTGTTTTCATGTGAGATGATGGCATCTGTGTTGATAATCCAGTACATCTTGCAGAGGTTACTGTGGCAGGGTTGTGTGGTGTCGTGGTCACTGTTCTCCTAAAGGCTGGGTAGTTTGCTGCAGACAATAGTCTGCTTGAGGTTGTGTGGTTATTTGAAGACAAGAAGTCAAGGGTGTAGGGATGGACTTGGCGAGATGTTCATCTTCATCAATGACGTTGAAAACTCCAAAGATGTCGTAGCTTCTCCACTCTGGGGAAGCACTGGACGACAAAGAGTACTCTGTCCCTGTTTGTCTTCTGAGGAGATGGGTGCAGTTTCTTGCTGTGGCGCGTCGGAGCTGTTGATCAATGAGTCGTGTGCCATATCCTGTTCTTATGAGGGCACCTTTCAGCATCTGGAGGTGTCTGTTGCAATCCTCCTCATCTGAGCAGATCCTGTGTATACGGAGGGCTTGTCCGTAGGGGATGGCTTCTTTAACGTGTTTAGGGTGGAAGCTGGAGAAGTGGAGCATTGTGAGGTTATCCATGGGCTTGCGGTACAGTGAGGTACTGAAGTGACTCTCCTCAATGGAGATACGTATGTCCAAGAATGCAACCAATTCTAGAGATTAGTCCATGGTGAGTCTGGTGGGATGGAACTTGTTGATGTCATCATATAGTTGTTTCAGTGATTGTTCACCATAAGTCCAAAAGGAAGAAAACGTCATCTATGTATCTAGTGTATAGCATTGGTTGAAGGTCCTGTGTGGTGAAGAAGTTTTGATGGAGCCTGTGCATGAAGACGTTGGCATATTGAGGTGCGAATTTGGTCCCTATGGCTGTTCTGTGTGTCTGGATGAAGAACTGGTTGTTGAAGGTGAAGACATCGTGGTCTAGGATGAAGCGAATAAGTTGTAAAATTGCATCTGGAAACTGGCAGTTGAGTTCTGAGACAGTTGCAGTAATGCCATCATCATGGGGATGATGGTGTAGAGTGCCGAGACATCCGTTGTGATGAGAAGTGCTCCTGGTTCAACTGCTCCATGTGCGGTGAATCTCTGTAGGAAGTCCGTAGCGTTGCGACAAAAGCTGGGCGTTCTTTGTACGATGGGTTTCAGGATGCCCTCGACGTAGCCGGAGAGGTTCTCACACAGGGTCACGTTGCCCGATATGATGGGACAGCCAGGTGTGTTTGCCTTGTGTATCTTTGGGAAGCAGTAGAGATCTCCAACGTGGGGAATACATGGGATGAGAGCACGGAGGGGGCTCTGAAGGTCTGGATCAAAGGTCTTGATCAGAGTGTTGAGTTGACGGGTGTGGTCTTTGGTTGGATCTGCGGGTAACTGTAGTGTTCCTCGTTGTTGGTATGCTTCTTTGCAGTAATCCGTTCTGCTCAGTATGATGATGGCCTCTCCTCTGCTGGTTTGATGACAATATTGTGGTTGGTCTTGGGAGCATGGATGGCATTTCATTCTGCTTGGGTGATGTTCGGGGCTGTCTTGTGAGTGCGGTTGATGAATCTGGTATTGATGCACCTTCTGATGGTTTGGGCATACATGTCAACTCAAGGGCAGTGGCATTCCAGAGGAGTCCAGTTGGACTCTTTCCTCTTTTGGTTGCTGCACTGCGGATCTCTGTCGGCTGTTCCAGTTCAGTGGCTGTCTCATTGTGTTCGCTGATGGCCTCTTGGGGTTTGTGGAAGAACTCCCGTAACCTCATTCGCCTGATGAATTCCTCTATATCTGCTGCGAGACTGATGGGGTCCATTTTGGTGCTGGGGCAGAAATTGAGCCCTCAGCTGACTTCATCTTGTTGAAGTGTGTAGTCCGAGTTGACAATGGAGTTCCTTGAAGTGGTACTGTTTTCTACTGTGGTGCCGGGAGAGGCTTGGTTGCTGCTGGTGATGATGCCGAGTTTCTCAAGTTTGCTATTCTTTGTGTGCATGTAAATGATGTAGTTCCTTTGTCTCATCTGCTTGGCAAAGTTTCGCAGCTGGTCTGCATCCTGAGCGCAAGTTGAGAATATGAATTCTATCTTGGTTTCTAGGATGTGGCATTTGCTGTAAAGCTGGTGGATGAGGTGGTTGAGGAGTGTGAGAAAAGTGCGAGTGTTGAAGATCCCTACTGCCTCCCAAAGATACACACGGCAAACACATCCAGCCGTCCCATCGTATCAGGCATTGGGACCCTGTGCGAGAACCTCTCCGGCTATGTCAAGGGCTTCCTGAAACCCATCGTACAAAGAACCCCCAGCTTTTGTCACGACACTATGAGCTTCCTACAGAAAGTCAGCACACATGGAGCAGTCACAATGGATCCACAACTGCCAGTTTCCGGATGCAATTTTAAACTCATCCACTTCATCCTGGACCATAATGTTTTCACCTTCAACAACCAGTTCTTCATCCAGACACACGGAACAGCCACGGGGACCAAATTCGCACCTCAATACGCCAACATCTTCATGCAGAGGCTCGAACAAGATTTCTTCACCACACAGGACCTTCAGCTGATGCTATACACAAGATACATCGATGACATTTTCTTCCTTGAACTCATGGTGAACAATCACTGAAACAACTATATGACGACATCAACAAGTTCCACCCCACTATCACACTCACCATGGATTATTCTCTGGAATTGGTTGCATTCTTGCACACAACACATCTCCATTGAGGACGGTCACCTCAAGCACCTCACTGTTCCGCAAGCCCACAGATAACCTCACGATGCTCCACTTCTCCAGCTTCCACTCTAAACATGTTAAAGAAGCCATCCCTACGGACAATTCCTCCGTATACACAGGATCTGCTCAGATGAGAAGGATCGCGATAGACACCTCCAGACATTGAAAGATCCCCTCATAAGAACAGGATATGGCACTCAACTCATCAATTGACAGTTCTGACACACCACAGCAGAAAATCACACTGACCTCCTCAGGAAACAAACACGGGACACGGTGGACAGAGTACTCTTCGTCGTCCAGTACTTCCCCGGAGCAGAGAAGCTACAGCATCTTCTCCGGAGTCTTCAACATGTCATTGATGAAGACAAACATCTCGCTAAGGCCATCCCCACCCCCACTTCTTGCCTTCAAACAACCACACAATCTCAAACAGACCACTGTCCGCAGCAAACTACCCAGCCTTCAGGAGAACAGTGACCATGACACCACACAACTCTGCCACAGCAACCTCTGCAAGACATGCTGGATCATTGACACGGATGCCATCATCTCATACAAGAACACCATCCACCAGGTACACGGTACATACTCTTGCAACTTGGCCAACATTGTCTACCTGATACACTGCAGGAAAGGATGCCCCAAGGCATAGTACATTGGGGAGATTATGTAGACACTACCACAACAGATGAATAAACGCTGCTCGACAATGACCAGGCAAGACTGTTCTCTTCCTGTTGGTGAACACTTCAGCTGTCACGGGCATTCGGCTTCTGATCTTCGGGTAAATGTTCTCCAAAGAGGCCTTCACGACATGTGACAGCGCAGAATCGCTGAGCGGAGACTAATAGCCAAGTTCGGCGCACGAAGACGGTGTCAACAGGGATCTTCGGTTCATGTCACACTATCTGTAACCCCCATGTCGCAAGCCTAGACTTGCAACATCTCACTTACTGTACTGTCTGAAGACAATACACATCTCTTTAACCTATGTTTAATGCTATCTCCACTCACACTGTCTGAACCTTTAAGACTTGATTAGCTGTAAAGACTCACATTCTAATTAGTATTCTGTAAACTGAGTGTGTACCTTTATATGCCCTATTTGTGATTAGAACTCCCCACTCACCGGACGAAATGGCAGAGCCCCAAAAGCTCGTGGCGTTTATTACAAATAAATCTGTTGGACTTTAACTTGGTGTTGTGAGACTTCTTACTGTGTTTATCCCAGTCCAACGCCGGCATCTCCACATCATGACTATCCTCTTGGACTGTGAGGACCCAAAGATCAAAGCCAAAGGCTCTGCAATCTCATCCCTTGCCTCCCAAAAAATCCTAGGGTAGATTCCGTCTGGCCCAGGAGACTTATCGACCCTCAGGTTTTTCAAAATTGCTAATACATCTTCCCTCAGAACATCTACCTCCTCCAGCCTATCAACCTGTATCACACTCATTCTCAAAAACATGCCCCCTCTCCTGAAGGAAAGTATTCATTCAACACCTTGCCCACTCTTCTGATTCCACGCACAAGTTCCCACTACTATCCTTGACTGGCCCTAACCTCACCCTGGTCATTCTTTTATTTCTCACCATAAGAGTAAAAAACCTTTGCGTTTTCCTTGATCCAATCTGCCAAGGACTTCTCATGCCCTTCCTAGCTCTCCTAAGCCCGTTTTTAAACTCATTCCTAGCTACCTTGTAACCCTCTAGCGACCCAGCTGAACCTTGCTTTCTCATCCTTACATAAACTTTCTTTTTCCTCTTGACAAGACATTCAACCTCTTCTGTGAACCATGGTTCCCTCACTCATCTATTTCCTTCCTGCCTGACAGGGACATAGCTATCAAGGACATGCACTATTTGTTCCTTGAACAAGCTCCATTTTTCATTTGTGCCTTTCCCTGACAGTTTCTGTCTCTCATCTTATGCTCCCTATTTCTTGTCTAATTGCATTATAATTACCCCTGCCCCAATTATAAATCTTACCCTGCCGTGTGACCCTATCCCTCTCCATTACAATAATGAAGGACACTGAATTGTGGTCACTATCTCCAAAGTGCTCTCCCACAAACAAATTTAACACTTAGCCCGGTTCATTACCCAGTATTAAGTCTAATGTGGCCCCACCTCTTGTCAGCTTATCCACATTTGTATCAGGAAACCCTCCTGCACGCACTGTACAAAAAGTGTCCCATCTGAACTATTTGACCTATAAAGGTTCCAATCAATATTTGGAAAGTTAAAGTCACCCATGATAACTACCCTGTGACCTCCACACCTATCCATAATCTGCTTTGCAATTTCCTCCTCCACATCTCTATTACTATTTGGGGGCCTTTAGAAAACTCCTAACAACGTGACCGCTCCTTTCCTGTTTCTAACTTCAGCTCATATTACCTCAGTAGACAGATCCCTCTCGAAATGCCTTTCAGCAGCCATTAAACTATCATTAACAATGCTACTCCTCCACCTCTTTTACCACCTTCCCTACTCTTATTGAAACATCTATACCTCGGAACTGCCAACAACCATTCCTGTCCCTGTTCTAACCATGTCTTTGTAATGGCCACATCATAGTCCAAAGTACCAATCCACGCTCCAAGTTCACCTACCTTATTCCTGATGCTCCTTGCATTGAGGTAGATGCACTTCAACCCACTATCCTTTCTGTCGGTACACTCCTGTGACCGTGATACCCTGAGTACCTCACTGCACTCAACACTGGCTTCTGGACTACAGCTCATTTTTCCATCCCCCTGACAAATTAGCTTGAACCCCCCTGAAGAGCTATAGCAAATTTCCTTCCACAATATTGGTACCCCTTTGGTTCAGGTGCAAACTATCCTGTTTGTATAGGTTCCACCTTCCCCAGAATGTGCTCCAATTATCCATGTAAAGGAAACTCTGTCCTGCACCATCTTTACAGCCACATGTTAATCTGTACTCTCCCTTGCTCAACTCACTAACACGTGGCACCGGCAATAAACCAGAGATAACAACATGCTTTGTCCTCGCTCTCAGCTTCCACCCTAGCTCCCTAAATTCCTGTTTTAAAATCCCCATCCCTTCTCTTATCTATGTCATTGGTACCAATGTGTACCACGACTTGTGACTGTTCCTTCTCCCCTTTAAGGATCCTGAAAATACGGTCCAAGACATCATAGACCCTGACACCCAGGAGGCAACATACCATCTCTTTTGCTGCCACAGAATTTCCTATCTGTCCTCTAATTATCCAATTACTATTGCTCTCCTGATCCTCCCTTCCCTTCTGAGCCACAGGAACAGAGTCAGTGCTGGAGATCCACTCACCCTGGCTTACCACTGGTAGGTTATACTCCTCAACAGTGTCCAGTGTGATATACTTGTTGCTGAGGGGAACAGCCACAGGGGATCCCCGCACTGGCTGCTTCCTCCTGGTCCCTCTCACCATCACCCATCTATTTTCATTCTGAGTATCTAAATCCCTGAAGCTTCTATCTACGACCACCTCAGCCTCCCGAATGATCCGAAGTTTATCCTGCTCCAGCTCCAGTTCCCGAACACGGTTTTTGAGGAGTTGGAGATGGGTGCGCTTCCCACAGGTGAGATCAGCAGGGACATGACGGCGTCCCTCACCTCAAACATTCTGCAGGAGGAACATTGCACTGCCTTTCCTGCCATTCCCGCTAGATAACTTGCAGTATAAAACAAGAAAAAGAAAGAAAGAGCTTACTTGATATTGATTCACCCCGTTTTAGGTTAGAGGAGGTGGAAGGGTGTAGGACACTAGAAGTGTAGTGTCTTGGGTTTAGGAACCGCCCAACTTATGTACAGGTAAAAATAAAACACAACAGTAACCACTGCAACCTGCACTATAAAAGCAAACTACAAACCTTCCCTGAACTCCCCATGTCTCATCTGAAAGATGGCACCTCCTGCAATGCAGCACTCCTTCATTAGAAACCCCTCTCCCCCTCCCCCCCAAGTACAGCACCCCCTCAGCCTGCATTATGAACTCAAAGCCTGGTGCTTTTTAAAAATGACATCTTATCATGGACACTGCTGGACAACTTGGTATTTATTACCCATGTGAAGGTGGTGGTGAGCTGATTGGCTTGATAGGCCATTTTGGAGGGCATTTAAGAGTCAGCTGTGAATTTGAAGTCACGAATATGCTATAGATTACCTTCCTCAAAAGGGCATGAGAAAACCAGATGGGTTTTTATGATTTAGATTTACTAAATTGAATTTAAATGCCCTAGCTGTTGTGATAGGATTTGAATTTGTCGGAGCTCCCTGTTAATAATCTACTAACATAACCACTATGATATCCTGCCCCTACATGGAACCCACAATCACTTGATTCGATGGTGAGAGTGCTGTCCACTGGCTGACACCATTGCAGAGCTGAAACAGATTCAAAGGTTACATAGTGACTAGTTTTAGGAGCTATCTAACCTAGATTCTTGAGTATAACTAGTGGACTTAGACTATAAGCCATTGGACTAAGTGTTCCATGCTTATTAGATAAAAAAAAACTTGAAACATTAAAATGTTTATTTGTCTCAATTACTAACGTCCCCCATTGTGTTTCTGCCAGGTGGTCGGTACAAGAAGGAAATCAATGTCAACGGTCAGAGCCACTTGCTGCTGATCAGGGATGAAGGAGGTCCTCCAGATGCACAGGTAAATGTTAAACTGAGGCATTTTGATCGACAGGAAGGTGGAATGAACCATTTATAATCTGCATCCCATGAATACGGCATAACTCTGACATAAATAGGGTTGCCTGGAGTCATTATACACACAACAGTTTTAATCACTAAGCTTCTGAGGCTGTCTGAGAGTTTCCATTTCAAAAGCAAATTGTCTCCCATTTTCATTGAGATGCAGAGCTTAATTTGCATTGCCATGACAACGTGAGGCAAGCTGTAAAAATACACCCGACAATAAGGAATATCAGACTTTTAAATTTGAATCGTGATGTCTATGATGTAAAGCTGAGCAGAATGACCTGGCACACAGTCACCATTTATCTTTGCAATACCTGTTATGGCTCAGTTGGTGCACTCTTGTCTTTAAGTGACAAGGTTCTGGGTTCAAGTCCAACTCCAGGACTTGAGCACAAAAATCAAGATTAACACTCCAATGTAGTGCTGAGGGAATGCTGCACTGTTGTGGATAGAATACATAGAACATTACAGCATGGAACAGGCCCTTCGGCCTTCGACGTTGCGCCGACCAATTAGGAAAAAGCAAAGACCCTCTAACCTAAACCATTCCCTTTTCATCCATAAACTTATCTACTAACCTTTTAAACGCCACCAAACTTGGCACATCTACAACTGCAGCAGGCAGGGCATTCCATACCCTTACCACCCTCTGGGTAAAGAACCTACCTCTGACATCCGTCCTATAACTACCATCCCTTAATTTAAAGCTATGTCCCCTCGTGCTAGCTTTCTCCATCCTAGGAAAAAGGCTATCACTGTCCACCCTATCTAAACCTCTAAACATCTTATATGTTTCAATAAGATAATGTCCCTTTCGGATGAGACAATAAACCATTTATTATTACAGTTCTCCCCAGTGCCTTGGCAAATATTTATCCCTCAACCACCAAAACAATAATCAGATTTTCTAATCATTATCACATTTCTGTTTGTGGGAATTTGTTGCTGCCTATGTTACAACAGTGACCACAGTTCACTTCAGAAGTACTTCATTGGTTGTACATCATTTTGAGATGTCCAGTGGTTGTTAAAAAATGCTTTTTTTTTAATCAATGGTTACTCTCAGCCAGAAGGCAGAAGTTTTGAAGGAGTGATGATTCACTCAGCAACAGCCATCACAACATCCTCTGCTGGAAATTCTATACTTGCTGGATGGTACGAGAGAACAGAGTCCTTGGGCGGAATTTTACAGCATCGCTCGAGCGAGACCAGGAATTCCCACCCGAGGACAACAGACCTTTCCATTGTCTGCCCCTCACCCGCTCCAATTCTGTGGTGGGTGGGTAGGTAGAATTCTAGTGCATATCTTACCTGTGATCCAGTACTCTTGAATAGCCTGCTACGCTCCCTTTCTAAGTTCACACGTGAGAAATGGCCACTTCGACATGGTACCAAGTAGTGCTGGTGCCTGTTCTCCTAAACCCAAGCCCTGTCCGTGTGGAGTTTGCACATTCTCCCATGTCTGTGTGGGTTTCCTCTGGGTGCTCTGGTTTTCTACCACTGTCCAAATGATGTGCAGGTTAGGTATGTTAGCCATGCTAAATTGTCCCTAACTGTCCCAAGATGTGTAGGTTAAGTGGGATGCTCTGCCAGGGAGTTGGTGCAGATTCAATGGGCCAAATGGCCTCCTTCTGCACTGTAGGTATTCTACGAGAACAGAAAATTACAGGCAGTTGGGTGGAATATGAGACATTGAACTGAATCAAGTTTTCAAACACACTGAAGGAGAAATGAGCTTCACAAATCCCAACGTAAAATGGGCGGTTGGAGGGAGGCATGATTCAAACAAAAGTGTCAGCCTGAAGCGTCTGGAAATTAGCCCTCATGCTTCAGTTGCACTCATCAGAGAAGCTGCAGCAGCCAATCAGTGGGTCCTGTTGCAGCTTGTTGAGCGGAGCCTGATCAGTCCTGGGTGGATTCAGTTGAGTTGTCGAGCTGGTTCTGGAAGTCATTGGAGTGGGGGTGGTGCCAGGCTGGAGAAGGCCTCAAGCCAGGAGGAGCAGGACTGAGGATAGTTGAATTCTCCAATGTTGTTGCTGGATCTAAATATTATTTCCTGACTCCACGATAATTTAAAGCAAAAATGTACATGTTCCTGATGAATTTCTCACCCACTTTGTTTCTCTGTCTCTGGGAAGAAAAAATTTTTTTCTAAACTATTTCAAATTTTTTTTCTCTTCAGCAGTTTGAATAGAGGAAATATTAAAATTTTAAATGCCATTTAAACATTTGAACTTGTCTGCCTCTAAATTCCCAGGGCATAATAAGCTATTACATTAATGTAGTGCTGATTGATGGCCTGTGCTCCATTTTTATAATATCCATTTTCCATAATAAAAGCACTCTGCCATTAAACAATTGACAAAATATCATAGCATAGTAGTTAAAAAATCAGTTATTGCACATATTATTACTTATGTACAACAATTTGATTTATTATATTATAAGCTGCATGGAGACCTTCCTATGCATGGAAAATTTCAGAGATAGCCTGAAACTGAAGCTCACTTTGCTCAACCCCAATCTGTCATGGTGCCAACAAATGATTGAGACTGATCGACCAAAAGATTTCATCAAATAGCAATTATTTCCTGCTCATCTGCTTTTTACACCAGCAGCACCAAATAGGAGAGCCACTGAAGTTGAATCATTTTTCCTCTGACTCCTTTGTTCCTCCATCTCCATTATAGAATACTACAGTAGGGAGGCCATTGGGCCCATTGGAAACCTGCTGTTCACTCTGTTTTCCCTTCCCTATCCAACATTACAAAGCCAACTGTTGCCTAGCAGCAGTAACACCGTAACATATGGGTTGCCATATCTATGCTTATAGCAGCACTATTTAAACAGTCTCTTCGCTCCAGTACACCATCAACATTCATGACCTTCCTCCAGCACAACAGCAGATCTGAAACAACTACACCACTTTCCTCTTCTGGCTTCAGCTTCTCCTCTTTCGGTGGCACAGTGGTTAGCACTGCTGCCTCACAGCGCCAGGGACCCAGGTTTGATTCTGGCCTTACGTAACTATCTGTGTGGAGTTTGCACATTCTCCCCGTGTCTGCGTGGATTTCCTCCAAGTGCTCCGGTTTCTTCTCAGTCCAAAGATGTGCAGGTTAGGTGGACTGGCCATGCTAAATTGCCCCTTAGTGTCCAAAGATGTGCAGGTTAGATGGAGGTTGGGGGTATGTAAGTGGGACTGGGGACTGGGTAAAATACTCTTTCAGAGTCCTTGCAGACTAAATGGGCTGAATAGCTTCCATCTGCACTATAGAAGTTCTTTGATTCTGTAGTTTTATGTTTAAGTAAATTATCAGTATTTTGTTTTTCAGAGACTGATTGATTCCGCGACTTGTTCCTGCCATTGCCCCCTATGTGTTTCTATCCAGTTATAGCAACACTGGCCACAAGCATGTTCTGCACCCACAAAGAACAGAATGCATTTTCCCCCATCCATAGCTTCCAGTCACCCATGAATGTTATCCTTTTCCAATTATTCTGCCCTGGAGACAGTTCAATGGGTATTCACTAACTTATCAGAAGTGCCTTGTTTCACATGTCCATAAACAGACTATTTGACTACATGGGGCATCGTAGCAAAGCTGGAGCATATTTTCACCTGACATACATCAGTATGCTTCCATTGGTCATTATGGATTCACAATCAGGAGGTGGAA
The DNA here is from genome assembly GCA_024679065.1 of Sphyrna mokarran. Taxonomy (NCBI): domain Eukaryota; kingdom Metazoa; phylum Chordata; class Chondrichthyes; order Carcharhiniformes; family Carcharhinidae; genus Sphyrna; species Sphyrna mokarran. The sequence continues at coordinate 8,896,159 of JAGIQG010000038.1, read as the reverse complement.
ATCTGTCCAACTTTATACTCATTACTTTATTTCACAGAAATCACAGCTGAAAAGAAGCACTTTTGCTGGTGCTAGCTCATTCACTGGAGCAATCAAGATTAATCCCACTAGCCAACCCTTTCTGTGTTATTCTTTTACGTTGTTTTCAAGCATTGAATGGAATCAAAGAAATGTGCTCATTTTAAGAACCGCTCTCCCCCCACCACCAGCATCATCGATTTTCAAATTAACTATTTGCCTTGGTTTGTAAGTCAGCTTTTATCTTCTTCCATCATTTTCCCTACAGTTCTCAACGTGGGTAGATGCTGTTATATTTGTCTTCAGCCTGGAAAACGAGAAGAGCTTTGAAACCATCTTCAATTATTACACCAGGCTCACGAGCTACCGGAATGCAGCTGAGATTGCTGTGATAGTGGTGGGGTCGCAGGGTAAGTGAGATGGCCAGCACTGTTCCACACCTCCCAACTCTTCAAGCTGACCGAGAGTAGTTTTTGTGTCTCTGTGCTGCTGGTTGCTATTTATTGAAATTAGGGTGAGGGGGAAGTTTCTGTACTGATGGTGGACTGGCTGGGAGAAGCAAGAGATATCTCCCACCTCAACATACAAAATCAAACATTTCAAAGTCTTGTGTTCCCACTCCCAGAGCCTGTAGGGTCCACATTGGATTGCAATCTATATCTGTCAATTATATCATTAAGTCTTGACTGCTATTTTGATATTCAATTTTCTGAGCTGGAAGGCCACTGCAGTTTTACCATCAAGGAAAGTAGAGTGAGAAAGGATCTGGGACCAGAAGAGGCCATTTTAAGACAAGTTTATTTTAATTCTCTTTGTGTGACCAGGCACAGCAAGAGTCCAGGCCCTGCATCAAAAGCTCCCCTGGCCTTTGTCTTCCCACAAGACTGCCTCTCAAAGTCTCATTCCTCTTCACCTACCTGCATATAGACAGCTCCCCCCTACTTATCAGGAGGGGAGTGAACCGACAATGTGGTAATGAGTTAAAATGAGGCTGCTTTTTGCTGTGGTGAGTGCAAAAGCAAAATACTGCAGCTGCTGGAAACATTCAGCAGCTTAGGCAGCTTCTGTGGACAAAGAAACGAGTTAATCCTTCAGGTCAATCACTTTTGACCTCACTCAATAGATAGTGTCTGACCCGCTGAATATATCCAGCATTTTTGAATGAACCCACCCACTCACCTGTCCATACACAAAATCAGGACTGAGATATCTGTGACTTGAGTGCTTTGTTCCCACTTGTAGTTTTGCTTATTATTATCAAATTCTGTGAGAGTCTAAAAATACTGGCAACCTGACAATAGACATTTTCTCAGCCAAATGGACTGTTCAATTGAGATACATGCTATCGTTCGGTAATGCAAGCCCAGGAAGGGAAATCTTGAGACGGAGTAGTAGACCAAAAAAAAAGATTTCAGCCTATTTTTTCTCTCCTTTGTTTAGCAGCCTCTTCAAGGCATTGACTGTTTGCCTGTAAGACTGTTCTCTGCCATACAGTGCTCCACTTAAGTGGTCGTTTGTCACATGCCAATCTGCACAATGAGTGTTGCCTGATACAGACACTCAGCCATTCTGAAATTCCACACCAATGTCTACACATTTGTCACCGTGTATTTAACTTGCATTACTATCGTGCCTTTCATCACCTCAAAGCACTTTACAGCCAATTAAATACTGCTGTCACTGAAATGTCCGCCGTCACATACTTTTCAACTCAACCTGTATTTTTTTTTCCCCATGCTTTTCATAAGTTGTATTTTACACACCCAATATCAGCTGGAAATATCAGACAAATGGTATTGCTTGTGAACTTTTCAACAATGACCCATTGCTGTGTGTCCCCTGGTCAGCCTGTGGTTTGAATGGATTCTATTTCCCCTTTGTTTCTCTTCCTCCAATTTTCTCCTTTTCCCCAGCTCCAAAAGACCTTTCAATTCTAGCTTTGTGATTGGCAAAGAACCTGTGAAAAATAAAGCATGAATTTACTTGGCTAAAATCGACCTCTGTCACAAAGAAATCAAGATCTTCATAACCCTTGAGAATATAATTTAATTTATATCCTATATTTCTCAATGCACCCCCTGAAGGAAAATACAGGGAAAACTGTGGGGTGTTGAAGCTTCAAATATGTCCTTTGCTCATAAATTTTCATTAAAAATTTGCAATTCATGAGGGAAGATACTATTGTCTCGAGAGAAGCTGCAGGCTAGAAGCTTGTAAAGATGATCTTTAATCAACATCAAATTACGTGATGATGTAAGGATGTTGAGTGTCAAGTGGTATTTCAGTGTCTTGGCAGCACATCAAAAGCCCTGAAACATAGCTGTGATCAGCAGCAGGTATGAGAAATATCTGTATAGTGTTCTTTATCTTTTTTTATATTAGGAAACCTAGCTGAAGGGTCAAGAACAAATACAGATGAGGGGCCATTCAGCCCATCATAGGAACAAGCCCTGTTCTGCCATTCATTCAGATTTGTATTCTGACACTATCTACCCACCTTTATTCTGTATCTTTTGATTCCCTATCTTCCAGAATCTATCACTCATGATCTTGAAATATCGAATTGATTCCCAGCTTTTTAAGAACCTCTGAATGAAGAAGCGCTTCCTAATTTCGTAAATAGCCTCACTCTGATTTTAATATTGTACTTGATTCCCACATCATAGAAAATAGTTTACCGACTGTATCAAACACTTTTATCATTTTTGACATCTCAGTTAGATCACCCCGCAGCTTTCTAAACTCAAACGGATACCAACCAAGCTTATGTAACCAGTCCTCATAATTTAACCCTTTTAGCCTCCATACCATTCCAGTGAATCTGTTCTGCACCTACTCCAAAGCCAAATATATCCTTCCTGATGTGCGATGCACAGAACTAATAGGACCTGACCAATATACTGTACATTTAACACATCTGTAGGAGCTTACACCCGAATTTAAACCGCCTCCACACATTTTGCATCCATTGTCCTCATGGGATTTGGGTGCAGTAGTGAATGAGTTAATGAACTTTGTAACACTTAAGAGGATGAGAAAAAAATATCAAGACGAATATTCTGAAGCCTTGTTTCCATTTATTTCAGATAAATGTACTTTGTTTTCGTGTGCCCAGATTGCAGCTATCCCTGTTATTGTACATAAGTTTCAGTGACCCAGACTAGGAAGCAACAACTGCCCTTTCCATTATCTACAAGTTTATGATCAACCCGCTCAGGAATGTAGCTAACCCAGCTTGTAGTTTAAATAATTTTCGCCTAATATAGTGAAGCCTGCATTTCTAACTATATTTCATATATGTTATATACTGTTCATGTACCAACATATTATACATAAATATATTATACAACTTGTGAGCATAGATTGTTATACCGGCCCGTTAATTTTAACTTGTCAGCCTGTACGTTAGCTAAGGGCTAATCACACACGTCAAACGCAGCCTTGAGATAACCATGAAGAAATGCCAAGGCAGCCATGTTCCCATGACGGAGGACAACCCTCAGCCTGCGAACCTGATGAGAATGAGAAGATGCGTACATGAGTCGGGGGGGTATAAATATATGATCTTAACTTGTGTTCGGTGAGATGCCTGGGGAACCGCTGTTAGGTGCCAGGTGTATCTCCCAAAAGCTTTTGAATAAACTTGCTATACTTTGACTTACAATTTGTCTCAGAAAAAACTTTACCTGCAACATGGGCATTGATTTTATTGCTCATCCCTAATTGCCCTTGAATAAAGATGGCATTTTTATTTAAGAATTAAATAAATTACTGTGGATCTGGAGTAAGAATGGCAGATTCCCTTCTCTAAAGGGCATTACTAATGGGTTTTTGCAACAATCTGCAATGCATGGTCATCATGCAGCCTAATGGCTCAGTGTTTAGCACTGCTGCCTCACAGCGCCAGGGAGCCAGATTTGATTCCCGGCTTGGGTGGCTGTCTGTGCGGAGTCTGCATGTTCTTTCCGTGTCTGTGTGGGTTTCGTCTGGGTGCTCCGGTTGCCTCCCACAGTCTGAAAGACATGCTGGTTAGGTGCAGCAACCATGCTAAATTCTTCCTCAGTGTACCCAAACAGGTGCCAGAGTGTTGGGACTAGGGGATTTTCACAGTAACTTCATTGCAGTGTTAATGTAAGCCTACTTGTGACACTAATAAACAAATTTTAGACTTTTAATTCCAAATTTTTCTTAAATTCATATTTCACGCAGGTTTCCAGACTATTACCCTGGGTCTCTGAATTACTGGTCCAGTGGCTATGCCACTGTCTCCCCAGGTACTGTGACAAGGTCACCACCAGGGTTGAGGAGAATAGCTGACTTTTGATCTCGACTTCACTTTCCCACCCTCTCCCTCAATTCTCTTAGTGCCCAAAAATCTATTGAACTCAGTCTTGAATACATTCAATGACAGAGCATTCATAGTTCTGTAGCTATGTAGGCCAGACCAGGTAAGGATGGCAGATTTCCTTACCTAAAGGACATTAGTGAACAATCAATGATGGTATTATGGTCACTATTCAACTAGTTTTCAATTCCCAAATTATTGAATAATGTAATTTTAAAAATTAATTAATTGAATTTAAATTACACCAGCTGCCATGGTGGATTTGAACCCATTTCCCCAGAGCATTAGCCTGGGCCTCTAGATTACTAGTCTAATGACATTGCTGCCAAACCAGACTCTCTTTTCAGCATGTTTATATGATTTGGAAAAGTGTTTGACTGATGAAATGTTGGACTGTTATCTGGACCTGTCGGCAATTGAAATATTTGTCTTGCCTGTTCGTTAATAGAGCTTGGTAAGAAATGTGAAATTAACGTGTGTGCTGCAGCAATAAAAGTTACTAATGGGGCACTTCTGACAGGTTCCTGTCCATTATACAGCACTTGCCATCTAAAAGATTTCTTCACTCCCTACAGATGCAATCAGTGCCACCAATCCACGAGTCATTGACGATGCTCGAGCACGAAAACTCTGCGCTGACCTCAAACGCTGCATGTATTATGAGACATGTGCGACGTATGGACTTAATGTCGATCGAGTGTTTAACGAAGGTACCAACTTTTCCTCCAGCACCAGTAACTGAATCTGTCATTCACTCTTAAGAACCTCTCCCAAAGGAGATGAAGAGGATTGGCACAGTTATAGTAGGCCATCCTGTATTGTAAAATTCAAATGGTTTGATAAGTGGTTCTCTTCATATGTCTATCTGCAAGCTAATTGGCCAGGAATAACATCACAGCTGAGCCTGATCGATCCTCACTTCGTGTTCACGTGTGCAGTATTGGCCATTGAATAATAATCAAGAATGAAAACCCCAGCTGATTTTTCTCTTCCATCTGCCAAATGTAGTGTCCCTACTTCCTGCTAACTGAGATCAACTCACCCAGCACTGATACCTGAATACATCAGAACTGGTGTCTTTACCCGGAAGGTGCAGGGGGTCTGTCTCTCACCCTGTTGAGTTTCACAGCCCTCTGATACTCCAGTTGTCCCCCAGTGTTTTATAGTAAACTGGCTCCATTTAACCAGAGTCTTTCCCCATTCTGGCAACAACAACTGTTGTCAGCCATTGGCTGACTGCTGTCATTCAGGCTGAACGCTCAGTTTGAACTGATTGATGAGGAAGATTTTCCAGGCAAAGTGGTAGCCACAAAATCATTGCCCTAGTGCTCCAAATTCATCTCTAATCTCATCAGGAAGGGGTCCTATCTTCTGTCTAATGACACAAACTGATACAGGCTGGTTTGTAAATGCTCACAGGTCCTTGCAGCAGGATTTTAGCTAACACTTAATTGGAACAATTAACAGTCCACGTAAGTGTCAGCCTAGCAGAGCCTCCTCGAGAAATGATAGAAGAAAAAAGGAAAGGACTTGCATTTATATAGCATCTTTCACAACTTTAGGATATCACAAAGCACTTCAGCTTTGAATATTCTGACTCATACCAAGCCCCCATTCACCCATTACTTGCAAGCTCGCTGACCAACAGTGGTTTCCGGTCCAGCATTTTAAAATCTTCATCCTTGTTTTCAAATCCCTCCATGGTCATGTCCCTCCCTCAATCTGTAACCTCTGACAATACTCTGAGATATCTGTTCCTCCAATTCTCGCCTCTTGATCATCCCTGAATTTAATCACTGCACTATTGGCAACCATGCCTTCAGCTGCCTGGACCCTAAGCTTTAGAATTCCTTCTGTTAACCCCTGCCTTCTCTCTGTGTTTCTCTCTCTCTCTCTTTTCCCTCCTTTAAGACCCTCCTTAAAACTTACCTCTTTGACCAAGCTTTTGGTAATCTGACCTAATATTGCCTTATTTGGTTTGGTGTCAAGCTTTGTATGATAATGCTTATGTGAAACACCGTGGAATGTTTTGCTTCCTTTTAAAGCTGCAAAATAACTATGAATTGTTGAAGTGACTTTTGTGATGTAGGGAAAGCTGAAACAATGAAATATCTATTTGTCTAGTAAGTCTTTGAAAAAGGAGGGTGAATTCACTGCTCGGACAGGCTGTTGATCATGAATGTGCTGGTGTGGAATGTGACCGTTTGTTAGCTGAAATGGAAATGAATGAGTGCAGTTTCAGCTTTTACTATTTGTTTTTGAGCTGAGTGACTGCTGACTTCCAACAGCGGATTTTTGTACGAAATAATCTGCAGCATGCTGACAAGGGCTAAGAATTATTGGTTGAATCTTGGGTGGTTGAGTGCCTGTGGCAGGAAGCCTTAATTCTGTGAGAAAGATAGAAACAGGAAGGCTAAATCCAGCACCCACATTGTAGCTGCTTTAGAAACAGTGCAGCAGCCAAGGTGTGACAAGCTGATCCAGAAAATGTCAGTGTATTTGGATATTAAGCCAGATCAGGTGTGATCGCTGGTAAGCGCTTTCAAGTCTCTGGATAACAACAGTAATTGCTGTCTTTTACTCCTCCTCCGAGATGTAACTGTACTTTGAGTGAGATCTACTTCAAAATCCTGGCGTAAATTTAAATTTGTAATACTCACAATCTCAACCCATGCATAACAGGCATGTGTTATCATGAAGTCAGGCAGAATGGAAGATCAGGCATTCTCACTGCCATCCCCAGAATCCCAAATGGCACTCCCATCGGGCGAAGCTTTGCATTGGGAATGCTGAATTATAATGTTCGACTCAATCCCCTGGTTGGTGCTTTGGAGGGATGTTTTCCCCCTTCAGCATTGTGTTAATCTGTTTAAAACAAGAAGTAGAAATTTCAGATGACTATACTAACCACTCATTTCTAATATTCCAAGCGGTAACATTGGGGCCTCAGTGTTTTTAAACAAGTGGTGTGAGAGAGAATCCGTAATAGAATAATCAAATGTAAACTCTGGATAGAGTGGGATTGATGGGCTGAACAAACAACTCCCCAACTGCCACTTCTGTTCTGCACAATCCCAACTGTATTTTGGCTGCTTTAAGATCTTTGATTAGAAAATTATGTCTTTTAAGTTTTTTTTTATCTGTATGCATCTGTTTCCACACATGGACAACGGACAACCCCACCAACCTAATGACCGTTTCGGAACAAGTTGCCAAAACCGGCTTTAATTTAACTGTTTGTGCGTTGCAGTTGCTGAAAATGTTTCATAAAGAATTAGAATTTGCAGCTTGCATGGAATGTACTTGGGCCAGGATATTGAACTACAATCTATTCAAGCAACTTTAAGGAAAAGGAACAGGTTTTAAACAGAAATGTTGGGGGTAAAAGGTCAAACGCTGTACTATTTTTATCAAAACCTATTTATGTTGTTCAGTTTTTGAATTGTCTCTTACGCCTATGAAGTAATTTTGGTGAAAAGGAACTGTCCCCTGTTCTGGCTGTTGTTCCTTCTCAGCAATCTTCGTTGGAATCCTTTAAGATGTTATACTCAAGTATGAGACTCTCTATTTTTGTCAACAAAATTGGCATCAGGACTCTTGGAGTTATGGGCTTCCTGTTATCTGTTGACAATTTGGCATAAATTAGGTTTCAGAGCCCCTCTGTGCTGTGTTAACACAATGCAGCCTCTCACCAGCAATTTTACAAGAGACCTCACTTTTATTTTTTTCAGTTGCACAGAAGATCTCGGCTATTAAGAAACAGCACCTTTTTGCCACGTCATGCAAGTCTCTGCCAAGCTCTCCAAGCCATTCAGCTGCATCCACTCCGGTCTCTACCATTCACAGCAGCCAGGTGAGAGAGTCGAGAATAAATACCAGGAAACAAGTGCTACGTCCTCTATCAGTCATTGAAAGGTTTTGGTGTAGAAAATATTGAACCTGTGAGTGAGATGCTGGGGAGATGACTTCACTCCCAGGCCTCCCAAATGATGTATGTATCTGGGGAAGGATTTTCCTTCCAACTTTTCTTCTTGCTCTGCCAGGAAACATTTTTTTTCAAAGAGTGTACTTTATTCATTGGATTAGTAAAGATGCATCCATTTGTTGAAATTTGGTAAAATGCAACACATCAGTTTCTTTCAATACAATACACAAAGTGCTTCACTGCATTTATCATGACAAGCTATATTTGCATTTCATGTCAGTCAAACGTTCTCTGGCACATACAGCCCAAAGGGTTTTACCTGGGTTCCTGCTCCTCAGTATACATGGCAGGCCTTAGTTGTGGCCTTTTCCTATTGAGCCTTAAAGGTGGCTTAGAATCATAAGAATCCCTACAGCATACATAAAGGCTATTTGGCCCATCGAGTCTGCACTGATTCTCAGAAAGAACAGTCCACCCAAGCCCTCCTCTCGTAACCCCGCCCATCTAACGTGTACATCTTGGGACACTAAGGGACAATTTAGCATGGCCAATCCACCTAACCTACATATCTTTGGAGTGTGGGAGGAAACCGAGGTACTCGAAGAAAACACTTGTACGCGCAGGGAGAATGTACAAACTCCACACAGTCATCCAAGCCAGGAATTGAACCTGGCTCTCTGGCGCTGTGAGGCAGCAGTGCTAACCACTGTACCACCATGCTGCCGAGCATGGCTTGTCCCGAGCTTCAGTGTGTCTCTCAGCATGTAGTCCTGGACCTTGGAATGTGCTAGTCTGAGATATTCAGTTATCGACAACCCATTGCACTGGAACACCAACATGTTTCAGGCAGACCAAAGAACTTTCTTGGTGAACCGAATTGATGGTTCTCCAGCAAGATTTGATGTTTATCCCAGTATGTATCCTGGAAAACAGCCTATAGAGCACAGAGGCAAAAGACACTGCATCTCTTTACTGTAAGAAGTCTCATAACATCAGGTTAAAGTCCAACCAGTTTATTTGATAGTAAACCCAACTCCACATCTTGAATGTTACTGGGCAGTAAAGTGAGAAACTGAGTGTGTAGGGAAGGTAAGTTAGGGTCCCACATCGCATATTCCCTTCAAAGACAAATCTGAACCTATTGGCCAAAGACAATTCTTAGTTCTATCAAACTGTGTTGGCTCAGATTAGTATTTTAGCTGGGCAAGTGCCACACAACAGATTGAATGTTTATTGTATTGGACGTGTTGTGTGTCTGATAGTTCTGGGCGAATTCACAATTAGCACCTTTGCTTTAGGCATGTAATTAAAGTATCACATAACTTCCAGCAAACCAAACAGCTGTTTTGTGTGATGCACTCAAGGGCTGAAACTAGGCCTGTTTACTGTTGCTTTTAAGCATTAATAATAGCCTGTGAAGTTCTTAGCTGCTGTGGACCAATGTGCCATATAATATATACCACAGTTAATGATCAGCGTGCATCCTGGCTGTTCAGTTCATGTCATTGTCTTGTGATTAACTTGAATTAGAGCGTGCAAATTTGGGTCAGCAGTGTGTCTGACACAACTAACCCAGTGTCGTGTTTAAGAGTCACCAAACCACTGAGAAAATCACATACAAGGAATTTCTCTTTGCCTGATGTGGGCGTAGCCTGTCCGATGAGGGACACATCTCACTCAGCAAACTCCAGGAGCTTCCATACCAGAGAGGTACTGTTAGAGTTTGACCAGTGAAATTTGTGTAGTTTGCCTGTACAGAGTACTCATAAGCTGCCAATGCAGAAAAGACCACCCTAACTGTTGGGATACTGCATATATAGTTTTCTATACCAGAGTGGAAACTGTCTGAGTCCTCACTGATACTATCTTTCCTGATGCCATTAATGATCAATCATTAAACATGTTTAGTTTCAGGTATTGTCACAGAGGATTGATTCCAAACTTCCATCACCAAGTCATTCCACCTACTAGAGATCTTGTTGCAGTGGGTAATGTCCCTATCCCTGAGCTGGGAGCTCTAGGTTTGACTTCTGAGACTTGATGGCCATGGAAGTTCAAAATGTAAATCCTTCCAATATGCCTACAGTAGGCAGTAAGTGCAGCACAGTCTCCTGGTCAGCCAGAATCGTATGGTAGCTGTAGGTGCAATAGCTTCCTTATGTTAAAGGCAAACACTTGCCACTCCATGACAAGTGTCCTCTCTGTGAGGGACTGATGATGATGGTGATGATTCAACCTTGTGGCAAAATGTGACCCAAATGAATTCCTTTCTGGGAAAATCTGAGCTGTCGCTTTTTACTATCTATCAAGAATGGACCAAGATTCTATGTTCAAATGTGTTCATTTCAAATAATTTCCTGTACTCATGGTGAATATGAGCAAACTGCTGAGTTGATGCACTAGCTACCTTGGCTGAGTATAGAATCACCCCATTTCCATTGTAATTAAGGTTTTACTCTGCCTTCGAATCCAATATCGATTGAAAGAATGTTCTGGAAGAATCTTATTGCTTGATGTTTAAAATTTTGACAGTAACTTCATTTTCATCTTTTCCTCTTCCCCACTTCATTCCTTTTGCAGGCAAGCAATGGTGGCAACATGAGTGATTATTCCTCTTCTCTTCCCTCCACTCCGAACATCAGTCATCGGGATTTGCGGGCTGATGTTTGCCAAGTTTCCGGAACTCCGGGTTCTGTCCGCAAACATTCGAAAAGACGCGCAAGTCTGTTCACTGTAAGTATTTGTTGGATTCACTGAGCTGTTTAGGAAGCAGCTCACATGAATTTTGAGGGAAAATTGTAGGTACTTTCCAGCCATGTGTGTTAGTCCTTGTTGAGCATGGTCACTTGATGGTAAATTGCCTGGGTATCAATTGGTTGATATTTTGATTCTGTGTAGTATTGTATTTGTGAGGAATATTTAGATAGGCTCCCAATGAAAATCTTGCTAGTTTCAAGGCTCTGTGTTTAAATGCACCACATGATGTGATGTGAACTCTGCAGATTAAGGGAGGTTCTGGACATTGCTCCAGGATGGGTTTGCTGGCGTGACCAGAGTGAAGTGTATTCCAATTGGTGTTACAATATGTTACAATCAGTTCTGAACAAGAGTTGCACAGGATTCGAAACATTAACTCTATCTGGTTTAGAGAACAGGATTCCCATTCCTGACAGCATTCCAATTAGACTATTGTCCAGCAGGAGTTTTTAGGTGATTAACAGCTCTGGATGTTTTTAGAATAAGAACATAAGAAGGTGGAATTTTCCGTGCAATGTGCCACATATCACACAATGGCAGAAGTGACCTGCCGTTGGATGGTGGCTGGATCTTCTGGTCCTGCCTTTGTCAATGGGGTTTCCTGTTGAAAGTCCCCCTTGCCGCCGTCAGCGTGAATGGTTGCAAAGTTCCAGCCAAGGAATCTATATGGCCCCCTTAAGCTTGCTCCACCATTCAGTAAAATTATGGCTGAGTTTTGAGCTCAGCTTCACTTTCCCGCCTGATGGCTCTTAGCATCTAAAAATCTATTAATCTCAGTCTTGAGTAGATTAATTGACTGAACATTTACAGCCCTCTAGGATAGAGAATTTGAAAGATAATGTGACAAAGTTGAGACTGGATGATGCAACAGTGTTGGATGAGCAATGAATAGGGAAAGAAGAGAATAGCTGGAACTCATTGTTAATCTATTAATTAGTTCAGTTATTTTTGGTACATGATCCCACATGGCAGGCTATTGTTTCATACCCTGAATCGCCCGTGTAGTAAATTCATCTTGAGCTATATGGGCCAATACAGGGATGCACTGGAGGAGAAATCAGCAGGGGAGCTACACTGTCCCCAGGGAAGCCCTTTGTTGGGGGCAGTTCTGGGTGAGGCCTCAAACAGGCTTTTTACCCTCCCATGATAAAGATTTGGGAGTTTGAAGTTATAAGAAAAGAAAACATTTTTTAAAAATCGTTGATTTTTAGACTGCTACATGTATGATCACTCTGGAAACATGCAGATAGTTTTGTGTAATGAACTAGTAATCTGTTACAATATTAATCTTAGTCGAATCCCGCCTCCTTACTTGCTCAGTGACAGTAAGGCTGCATTTCGTTCTTATAATTCTTTCTTGATTGAGATTAACTAATTCTGCATTAACTGGATATTGATAGTGAATAAGTTATCTGGGCAAAGTAACTTTTTAATATCAAAAAATTCACATGATAGAGCCAATGTGGAGAGGCTTTTGGATAATTTCCATTTTAGTGTAATTCAATTGCCCCTGTCCTGTGGGGCTCAGTGGCCCAATTGTACATCCCATTACCATGATTTGTTTCTTGGACTCTTATGCAGGACATCCTACTGCCAACAGGGATCAGTGCACCTGGTTTTTAATGCTTTGTTTAATGTGAGCATTTTGTTGTCCTTGCGGGGGAGGGGTCTCTCTATTTAAAGCATGATGCCAAAATATCAAAGTGCATTAACTAATCCAGTTGAATCCTGACAAGTGCTTGAGCCATGGAGCCAAGTGATTTTATGCTTCGGTTCAGATGTACGTGAATCAGAATTTCCATAACCTGTGGATTAGTTCTCATTTCCAAATGGACTGCTGTTTAATTATCAGCATACATTTTAATTATGAGGAATACTGACAATTCTAGAAAATGCTGATTTCTGTCCTGGTCTGTCCGCCTATCTCACTCTTTTCCTTCATTGCTCTCTTTCACCTTCACTCTGTCTGCCCCTCTCTTACCTACAGGGGCCTATCTCTTTTTATAGATAGGGCAAAACATCATGATTAGCTCAAATATCAGATTTAAGATGCTGTCAGACTGCTTAATCAGTAACAATCACAGAACAAAACAGTCATCACTTTGATTTACTCATTGGTACTCCATCAGCAGAAAAGTAACAAATAAAAGTATAAATTTTTTCTGCAAATTGGTTTGAGTAATAATTTCTAACAACATTAGCTCTCCACACACCAATGAGTTTTATGTTGTTTAAGAATGGAAGGGGCAGGGTAGGGTACATGTGATAGAGTTTGAACAGGTTGGAATTGATGAACAGCAAGGAGAGCATTGAAACAATTAAGTCTGGACATAACAAATTGTACATTTGCCTTGGATAGTCTGAGTTCCCAAAGTATAGGTTACTCCCATAAGTGATTCCCATATCTTTCTGAGTACAGCAGGACTGTTCAAAACTAAATCACGTGATAACAAAACCCAGAAAGGGGGATATAACATTTAATATCCTTGTGCGATCTGAACAGGATATTGTGCCTATATCACATGTCTGAATGTGAACTTCTCCAGTCTTTCAGTAGCTGGATTTAAAACACTTTAGTTTAGATAGGTCCTGATGTGAATGATTGAAATTGAATTTTACTGACTTCACTAGAACTGTTACAGTGCTGAGAAGAGCAGAGGCTGGAATTGAGAGAATCAAATCAAAAGTTTCAGTAGAGGATGAAATGGAGCAGGGAGATGATGAAACTCATTTGTTGAAGCTGTTGGCAATTTAAGGGTGAATTGTTTTTCAGAACATTATCTTTTCTGCTGCTGTGTTTGATAAAGGATTCAGAGTCTGTTCGTCAGTTGAAAGGCCTTTACTGAGAAGTACAAACTGCTGGTCAGCCATTCGGAATCAGTGGTTTTATTCCCCTGTTTAAGACACGTGAATATAATAGCTGGCAAATGAGCGATTAGTCTGAAATTTTCATCCTTGTAGCTGGAAAACCAAATGCAAAACCTTTGCTCACTTTGAGAGAAAATCTGGATCTCACTAGGACAACAGGACATCAGTGTATGTGAAGGATGCCAGGAGAATGGTCACGGTGGGGCAGTATTACAATAGTGGCACCATTGTATGCAGCAGTACAGTGGTTTTTCAGACTAGTTGGCAGTTAAGGGTGATTGTGTGTTTATTTTTGTCCTTGCCATGGTCTGGCCCTGATTCAGCTATTTGCTCTGTCTTTATTTACAGGGAGGCCTCAGCAGTACATTTATTCTAAAAACGGTCAGCACAGTAATAACCCCCAGGTATTTAGTCTAGACAGAAGCAGGGTTAATGAGAGCAAGTCCTTCGAGCTTCAGTTTGACACCACAGTCTTGTTCCCTCCACAGGCTCGGCGGGGAAGCGATACAGAAAGGAGGAGTCTGGACAGTAAAGCAGATAACATTGGGAGTGGCCGTGCAATCCCAATAAAACAGGTAGGTTTCTTGATGGCAGACTGAAGTGTGGATGATAAATAGCAGTTGAGCTCCTCTTTGCCTCTATCCCCTGATCACAGCTGCTCAGAATGGAAAAGTGACTGAGGGCTCAGTTGGGAAATGCATGGCTAGAGGAAATCTGGACTATTCTTTCCTTGCTTATGTCAGCTAATTAACCATGATGGGGTACGAGTTGGGAGTTCTACGGTTCTCCGTGCTGTTCCTGGATTAGACAGGCGAGAAAGAACATGTAGCCAGTTTTCCTGCTATTGATCAGGATCCTGTGAGTCCTGATGGAAATATGCTCATGTGGATGAAATCAGGCTTTGTGGTGATGCTTTTACAGCTGAATAGCCACTATCTGGGTGCTTGCATGGAAATGTCCACTTGGATGAGGTATCAGTCCAGCATCTGTCCAGCTGTAACTAAACAAGAATTTGAACCTTCAGGAGAGGAAATTGGAATGATGCTTTGAAAGGATGGCTGTCACCCCTGAATGTCCTGTCAGTCAATATCACCACCAATATTATAATTAAGAACAAGTTGCAAACATTTCAAAACATGTTCATTATTAAACCTATAATTTAGGAGCTTAATAAGATAGAGGGCTATAGGAGGTAAGCCTAGTAATCTCTAAGGTAGGGACATGTTCAGGACAACCTTGTGGGCTGAAGGGCCTGTATTGTGCTGTAGTTTTTATATGTTTCTATAAATTCAAACAGCTAAAGTCCTGGAGGATTTGAATGTTAAACTCATTCCATTTCTACTGTTCTACTCCATATTAAGTCCCAGACCTCATTGGCCTCCAGGGGCTTTTCATTGAATACACTGATTTAAAAATCTTTGTCCTCATTTCCAGATTTCTCTCTGGACTCACTGCACTTTACAGCCTTTTCCAGGCAAACATCTTGGCTTAGGCCCTTTATCCCATTTTAGATTTCTGTGCTCCACCACATAGCAAAGCTTTCAGCTGTCTTCATGTGCTCTTCCTTACCTCCTTATCCTTGCTATATCTCCCCTCACCTTCAAAAAATTCCTCAAAACATCGCCCCTAATTGACTTCTCCTCCTTCCTGCTCAGTGTCCATTATCTTCCCCATCTCCTGCTGTCCAACATCACCCTTCCCCTTTTGTGAAATGTCCTGGGACATTTTGTTAATTAAAGGCATTTTATAAACAGAAGTTGTTCTTTATAAAGGGCATGAACATTACTGCAAGCTTGTTATCTCAATCTGCAGCTTCTTTATTTTTTGACAATTTCCTGTTTTCTGTTCCCACACCTGGCAGGTGTCTTGATTTGCTTGAGCCAGAGGGAGGAGGGAAACTGGGTTGTGAACTCTCAAACACTGCAAGGGCTTTATTTCCCTTTCAGCAAGAGGCCAAATATGTCAGATGGCCTTTTGAATGTGAGTTTGGTCTTTGTTCCACCTGTTTAATTTTGCCCCTTTTCTGTTATCTGCCCTGAAGAAGGTGTTGACTGTCCCTGAGTGTGATTCCATGACCATGAGCACAAGGCAGCCTCCTGTAGCTTTACTTTGCTAGCATAAAAATACATAAACATTACAATAAGAAAATAGGCCACTTGGCCCCACCAGTTCATGTTGGCATTTACCCTTCTTTTGAGCAAATAGTCCAGGTCATATTTAGTTCACCTGTTCCTTTTTCCTTTCATGCACCTACTCAGATCTCAAATGTGGGCATTGCCTCAGACCGTGAAATGAATTCCACAGCCTCCCAATTCTCTCTGTGCCAACAGGTTTCTCCTGCCATCTGCACTCGATATCTTGCATTTAATGCTGTGTGCATGGACCCTTGTTTCCAGCCTCTAACAGTCTGATTCTGTCCAATCCTTTCTACATTTGAACAAACTGTCATTACACCATCTTGCAACCGATGTTTCTGGAATGAAGAAAGACCGAACACTTCAGGATTTTCTTAAGTGAAGCTGCTCGGATGAGAAGGCTAGCTAGCACATGGCAACTGTGCTTGTAGGGAGAATGATGCTTGCTCCACTGATCCTGGTTTTCACAGGTGTATTTCCTTACAGGGTGTGTTGCTAAAAAGAAGCGGAAACTCACTAAACAAAGAGTGGAAGAAGAAGTATGTTACACTGTGCAACAATGGAATCTTATCCTATCATCCCAGTTTACACGTAAGTGTATTTAGTAAGTTTTGGTTCCTCAAAGGGCCTTGCAGCCAAAGCAGACATCCCTGTGAAAATCACAGCTCTTGTGTTTGGGGAAATAGTGTTTTTACTAAACCAGCTGTGGCACTGCTCATCATAGGTTGGGAATGTGCTAATTTCAAGTGATCCAGAATCACTTTACTGTGTCATGCACCGTATGTTACCATGTTGCTAAAATGCAAATGGGTCCAACCTGGTGTGTTCTTCTAAGAGCCTGAAGTGAAGTTTCTGCAACTTTCCGGGTCAGTTAGAGGCTCCTGGATCATCCTTAGGTCAATCAAGTCAGACTTTCTTTCACATTCTCCTAGTTGAAAATAGGACTGAAATTCCACAGGGATTTCCCACTGACTTCCCTTAGGTATCCCCAAGGTCTCTGGCAGATTCCCTCTGTCACTCCAAGGTTTTCTGGACTCCCTCCCACCCCAAGGGTCTCTAACAGACTACCTCCAACAGATTTCTTGCATCACCCATTATTTGCTAACTTGTGTTTTCTGACAAAGAACTTCAAGATACGAGATGATTTTCCACTTGTGACATTGAGTGTCAACATTAAGCACTCAGCTTAATGAAGACACAGACCACACACACTGTTCCTGTTGGAAAATACCAGAATGGCATTAACAATGTACGTGGAGGCCACCTGAGAAGAATTGTGAGGTACAAATCTGGTAGATGGGTGAAAATGATGCTTTTAATCTATCAAAGTAAAAATAGAACAGTTTGTAATTATCATTTCAGGATGATATTTCAAATGTACGCGTTACTCAATGGGGGTAATTTTCACCTTTGCCACCGGGGCACTGACCTGGCATGAAAATAGGGCAAAATCTACAATAGGCAGATAACCTCCTCTGCCAGGGTGCCACTTATACAGGAGAGTTTTTTTTAAAAAAAACTCCTTCCCAGCACCTCCCGAATAAGGTACTTTCAACTGCTGGTGAATTCTCCGATCCTTTTTTGTTTTAGGATTATATGCAGAACATCCATGGAAAAGAGATTGATCTTCTCCGGACAACAGTTAAAGTTCCTGGCAAGCGGCCACCCCGTGCTGTTTCAGCCAGTGGCGCCTCCACCAGCCTGAATGGACTTGTGAGCAGTGGGCAAGAAAGTGTTGGTAATTACAATGCAACATACACTCTGCACAACATCCAATAGGCAGTGCTCAATAAACCTCCACTGTTTTTTCTGGTAGCTAAAATGTTAGGAATTAATTTGTGTTGAGTATTTTGCAGTGGTTGTTGTGTATACTAAGTGATTAAATTTGAGTAGGAGACAGCATGATGGACCTTGATCTCAACAGAGTGCGGACGCAGAGATGAAGAGTGTATTTTTTAAATTATAGTTGTGTTTTTGAGTAATTCTGTTTGAGACAACAATGTTGACAAATATTCTGGTCTTATTAGAAGTGTAATTCAGAATTAAGACTTTGTTTTTTTATTCCCTAGACCTGGAACATTTTGACAGTTGTAATATTTGATTTCACAAGACAGCCAAAGTAGTTTTAATGATTACTAACACAAACTGTGCTATACTTCACTGTAGTTAGCACAAGAATCTCATTTAGGAA
The DNA here is from genome assembly GCA_024679065.1 of Sphyrna mokarran. Lineage (NCBI taxonomy): Eukaryota > Metazoa > Chordata > Chondrichthyes > Carcharhiniformes > Carcharhinidae > Sphyrna > Sphyrna mokarran. The sequence goes on along the minus strand of JAGIQG010000038.1, from coordinate 8,877,920 downwards.
GTGAAAGATTGAGTAATTTGTGAATTGTCTCTTTCCCACAGATTCTCTGCATTCTGGTAGTTTAGACCCTGTTGCTGAGCAAGCAATCAGTGGTGAAACTAAGGTCAAAGGAAAGTTCCCAAACTGCTCCTCCGTTTCTAGCGGTGACCAGTGGAGCGAAAATAGCTCAAGAACCACTGGTAAGAAAAGTCTATCAGCTCTGAGTAACAAGCAGCTGTGTAATGTGGTGATTAACCTGGTGAAGAGCAGTAAAGCATACTTTCCAGTTATATAGAAGATGCACAATGAACAGCAGAGATCATTTACTCTTTCAGTGAGAAAATCTCCGGGGTTAAATTTAACGATTGGGGTTCCCAGCATGGAACTTTGTGAGGTGGAAACCCAGACTGAAAATTCAGGGGTAAAGATCACTGCACCAACCATTATTTCCCATATGTCAAAACTGCTAATGTGAGGAATTGTACCCACATCCTGATTATATGTTGTCATGGAAGCATTAATTTGCAAAATCTACTCCCATAATTCATTGTCTATGTTTCAGATATGTTTCTTGTGTCAGAGAGAATATCTTTGGGTAGAGATGATTTGTATGAAAGGTAAGTTGATAGGGATTCAGGACTGGCACATTTCTGTAAGGATGAAGGATAAGTTTTGGGAACCTTGGATAATGAAAGATATTGTGAGCCTAGTGAAAGAGAAAAAGGAAGCGTTTGTCAAAGCGTGGAGCTGGGAACACAAAGTAAGTGTGGAATACAAGGAAAGTAGAAAGAAACTTAAGAAGGCTAAAAGGGGTCATGAAAAAGCATTGGCCAGCAGGATAAAGGAAAATCCCAAGGCTTTTTATACATATATAAAGAGCAAGAGGGTAGCCAAGGAGAAGGTTGGTCCACTCAAGAACAAGGGAGGGAATCTATGTGTGGAGCCAGAGGAAATGGGCAAAGTATTAAATGAGTACTTTGTGTCAATATTCACCAAAGAGAAGGACTTGGTGGACGATGAGTGTAGGAAAGGATGTGTAGATAGTTTGAAGCATGTCGAGATCAAAAAGGAGGTGGTATTGGGGTTCTTGAGAAACAATAAGGTAGTCAAGTCTTCAGGGCCTGATGGGATATACTCCAGAATACTGAGAGGCAAGGGAGGAAATTGCTGGGGCCTTGAGAGAAATCTTTGTATCCTCACTGGTTACAGGGGAGGTACACACAATGCCGGCATCTCTACATGATTGGCTATTCTCCAATCATCTGGCAATGTTGTTCCTTTGTTTAAGAAGGATAGCAAGAATAATCCAGATATTTACAGGCTGCTAAGCCTTATACCATTGGTAGGGAAATTATTGGAGAGGATTCTTCGAGACAGGATTTATTCCCACTTGGAAATAAGTGAATGTATTAGAGGCAACATGGTTTTGTGAAGGGGAGGTTGTGTCTCACGAACTTGGTTGAGTTTTTCGAGAAAGTGAAAGTGACAAAGGTGATTGATGAGGGCAGGGCAGTGGATGTTGTCTACGTGGACTTCAGTAAGGCCTTTGACAAGGTCCCTCATGGCAGACTGGTGCAGAAGATGAAGTCACACAGGATCAGAGGTGAGTTGGCAAGATCACCTCTGATACAGAACTGGCTCGGTTATAAAAGACAGAGGGTAGCAGTGAAAGGGTGCATTTCTGAATGTCGGACTGTGACAAGTGACGTTCTTCAGGGATCAGTGCTGGGACCTTTGCTGTTTGTAATATATATAAATGATTTGAAGGAAAATGTAACTGGATTGATTAGTAAGTTTGCAAACGACACAAAGGTTGGTGGATTTGCAGATAGCAATGAGGACCATCAGAGGACATAGTAGGATATAGATCAGTTGGAGATTTGGGCGAAGAAATGGCAGATGGAGTTTAATCTGGACAAATGTGAGGTAATGCATTTTGGAAGATCTAATACAGATAGGAAATATACAGTAAATGTAGAAGCCTTAAGAGTATTGATACTCTGGATCTGGATACACAGGTCACTGAAAGTGGCGACGCAGATGGAGAAGGTAGTCAAGAAGGCATACAGCATGCTTGCCTTCATAGGTTGGGGTACTGAGTTTAAAAATTGGCAGGTCATGTTGCAGCTTTATAGAACCTTAGTTAGGCCATACTTCAGATATAGTATTCAATTCTGGTTGCTACACTACCAGAAGGATATGGAGACTTGAGAAGATACAGAAAAGATTTACCAGGATGTTGCTTTGTATGGAAGGGCATTAGCTATGAGGAGAGGTTGGAGAAACTTGGTTTGTTGTCACTGGAGCAACGGAGGTTGAGGGGCAACCTGATAGAAGTCTACAAGATTATGAGAGGTATGGACAGAGTGGACTACAAGATTTTTCCCCAGGGTGGAAGAGTCAATTACTAGGGGGCACAGGTTTAAGGTGTGAGGGGTAAGGTTTAAAAGAGATGCACAAGGCAGATTTTTTATACAGAGGTTGGTGGGTGCCTGGAACTTGTAGCCAGGGGAAGTAGTGAAGCGGATACAGTTGTGACTTTTAGGGGGAGTCTTGACAAGTACATGAATGAGGTGGGAATAGAGGGATGTGGCCCTTGGAAGGGTTAGGGGGTTTTAGTTAAGTCAGGCAGCATGGTCAGTGCAGGCTTGGGCCTGTTCTTGCGCTGTAATTTTCTTTGTTCTTTGCTCTTTGTAGAATTTCGAACCATTTTTTTCCCTCTCTAACCTGGGATGTACCCCTCTCACTGGGGCTTTGAATCTTTTTGATATTTGCGACTCATGAATGATGACTTTACTGCTGAGTCATCAGGAAGGACTATTCTAGAAGTAAAGGGGAGGTGATGGCCTAGTAGTATTATCTCTAGACTATTGATCCAGAAACAGCTAATGTTCTGAGGACCCGGGTTCGAATCTAGCCACGGCAGACGATCGAACTTAAATTCAATAAAAAAAAAAGTGGAATTAAAAATCCATGACCATGAAATCGTTGTCAATTGTCAGGAAAAACCTACCTGATCAAGAATGTTATCAACTGAACCACAGCATGAATCCATAGTGTTCAATATCTCCAAAAATAATCACCACCTGTAGCTCAGTTGGTCATGTCGCTTCTTGGTTATTATCAGGTTGTTGTTTGTAGGGGGTTTGCTGTGCAAAACTTGGCTGCCATATTTCCATTACGACAATGGCTGTTCTTCAAAAAGAACTTCAATAGATATGTGGTGCTTTGGAGATGTCTGGTGGTTATGAAAAGCACTATCTAAATGTAAGTTTTTTGAAACTGCATCAGAATTTTTTTTATATTCATTCATGAGACATGGGCATGCCTCGTGGATCTCTTTTAAACCTTCTCCTCGCACCTTAAACATGTGCCCCTAGTAATTGACTCTTCCACCCTGGGAAAAAGCTTCTGACTATCCACTCTGTCCATGCCTCTCATAATGTCCTTTAGGGAACGAAATCTGCTGTCTTTACCCAGTCTGTCCTACATATGATTCCAGAGCCACAGCAATGTGGTTGACTCTCAATTGCCCTCTAGCAACTAGGGATGGGCAATAAATGCTGACCCAGCCTTGCTCCTAAATCAGAAGATTATGGCCAGAATTTTAACGGCACACCTGCCTCGATTCCAGGAACGAACGAGCCTCAGAGAACGGCATTCTCTATTGGCCTTGGGCAGGATCATATGATCCTTGGGCCAATAAAATTCCACCCAGAGTGTTCAATTCCCACTCCAGGACTTGAGCACAAAAGCCAAGCTGACACTCCCAGTGCAGTAACATGGAAATGCTGGATTGTTGGAGAACATACATTAAGCTGAGGCTCCATCTGCCCCTTCAGATGTATATTAAATATCCCATGCCACCATGTAAAGAAGAGTTTTCCCAGTGTTTTGACCAAATTTAATGAAGCAGCTTATTTGGTCCTTTCTCTATTGTTTATTGTGGAAGCATGCTGTGCATAGATTGGTGGAAGCATCAGCCTATCTTACAACAATGATTTCACTGTGAAATGATTTGGAACATACTGCAGAGTTAAAAATATGTTGTCTAAATTCAGTTTAAAAGAGAGTCCTGGAGGCAAATAACTGTCACCAGCGCTCGAGTGAAAATAAAATATTGTCATTTGCTCTATTGATGTAATTGTACCATCAAACTGAGAACCGTTCAAATGCATTGACAATTGATAATGAGCCAGCAGAAACTCCATTGGGATCACACTGATAGTTCAAATGACCTGGATCCTGCAGAAATATAATTTGAAAGCTGTCATGTCGACTAACAGGAAGATTCAGAGTGATCTAATACTGGAGTAGAAGAGTGAGAGAACATCAGGAACACTTCATAATTCAATCTTGCAGAGCCAACCTAAACAACTGGCAAACGTTAATCAAGATCAGAAAAGAATGCCCACCGAAAGTATATTCAGTGGTCAAAATCACTTCAAATAGCATCAAGAATCCCATTGAAAGGAGGGACCTGGTCTGTGCTTATTTCCAAACACATGAAACATTGCCTGTCAATGTAAAATGCTAACAGTTGTCATGCATGCAATTTGGTCTCACCTCCTCCAATTCCAGGCTGAAGAATAATAGTTATACTCACATATTTGTTATAACCATGGGGAAAAATCACCCCGTTTTACCTTTGATAGGATTTGACTCACAATGTGCAGCAAACTTCCTTTCACAATGTGCACTGTTAATTGCAGCGTGAGATCTATTTTCAGATCTGCTGTTTGTTATTTACCGTGCAGATACTGGGTTATAGATAAAAAAAAATTGTCAACAGTGACCCCTTCTGGAGGATGTTTGGAAGTTCCGTGCTGTGTTGGGAAAAAAGAGGATTATATGCTTTTGCTTAAAAAGCCTGGAACAGTCTGTCAAATGACACCTTTAACAATGCAGCTCATCCTCTGTACTGGTGTGCCATTCCAAATCAGACTCTCAAGGCCTCAATATCCTTCTGTTTCAAGAAATGAGATTGCTAAATTGGCCATTATATAATGTAGATAAGGAGGATGTGCTAGATATTCTTGAGGGTTTGAAGTTAGATAAGTCCCCTGGCCGGACGGGATTTACCCTAGGATTCTCTGGGAGGCAAGAGAGGAGATTGCAGAGCCTCTGGCTCTGATCTTCAGGTCCTCTTTGGTTACGGGTGTGGTTCCGGAGGACTGGAGGATAGCGAATGTGGTCCCATTGTTTAAGAAGGGGAAGAGAGACCTTCCAGGGAATTATAGGCCAGTGAGTCTTACTTCTGTTGCGGGCAAGGTATTGGAGAGAATTATTAGGGATAGGATTTATAGTTATTTAGAGAGAAATGAATTGATTGGGGATAGTCAGCATGGTTTTGTGAAGGGTAGGTCGTGCCTTACTAACCTCATTGAGTTTTTTGAAAAGTGACCAAAGAGGTGGATGGGGGTAAGGCGGTTGATGTGGTATATATGGACTTTAGTAAGGCGTTTGATAAGGTGGCCCATGGAAGACTTCTGCAGAAATGCAGATGTATGGGATAGAGGGTGATTTAGCTAATTGGATTAGGAATTGGCTAGCAGATAGAAGACAGAGGGTGGTGGTTGATGGGAGATGTTCATCGTGGAGTTCGGTGACAAGTGGTGTACCTCAGGGGTCTGTTTTGGGGCCCCTGCTGTTGTAATTTTTATAAATGATCTGGATGAGGGTATTGAAGGATGGATTAGTAAATTTGCAGATGACACTAAAGTCGGTGGAGTGGTAGATAGTGAAGAGGGGTGTTATAGTTTGCAGAGAGACTTGGACAAGTTGCAGAGCTGGGCCGAGAGATGGCAAATGGAGTTTAATGTCGAAAAGTCTGAGGTAATTCACTTCGGCAGGGATAACAAATGTGTAGAGTACAGGGCTAATGGTAGGACTCTTAATAGTGTTGAAGAACAGAGGGATATTGGTGTATATGTGCATAGATCCCTGAAAGTTGGCAATCAAGTCGATAAGGTTGTTAAGAAGGCATACGGAGTCTTAGCTTTTATTGGTAGGGAGATTGAATTTCGGAGCCGCAACGTCATGTTGCAACTGTACAAAACTCTAGTGCAGCCGCACTTGGAGTATTGTGTACAGTTCTGTTCCCCACATTATAAGAAAGATGTGGAGGCATTGGAGAGGGTACAGAGGAGGTTTACCAGGATGTTGCTGGTATGGAGGGCAGGTCTTATGAGGAGAGGCTGAGGGATTTGAGGTTGTTTTCGTTAGAAAGAAGGCGGCTAAGAGGAGACCTTATTGAAACATATAAGATGATTAGAGGTTTAGATAGGGTGGCCAGTGATAGCCTTTTTCCTAGGATGGAGAAAGCTAGCACAAGGGGACATAGCTTTAAATTAAGGGGTGGTAGTTATAGGACGGATGTCAGAGGTAGGCAAGGGTATGGAATGCCCTGCCTGCTGCAGTTGTAGCGCCAAGTTTGGTGGCGTTTAAGAGGTTAGTAGATAAGTTTATGGATGAAAAGGGAATGGTTTTGGTTAGAGGGTCATTGCTTTTTCTTAATTGGTCAGCGCAACATCGAAGGCCGAAGGGCCTGTTCTGCGCTGTAATATTCTAATGTAATGTTCTATGTTCTAGACTAGATGTGTTATATATTAATACTGATTCTTGGTAGCTGCACTAAACACTGTGCATTAATATCTTCATATATTCACCAGAAGTGATATCATAGATTGCTAGGACAGGGAAACTGAAGAGTGAAGAAGCATCCTGTAAATAAAACCCCATTATTTTTAACCCTCTGGGTTTCCTAGAGTCAATTCTCTCATATACAACATAGAAACTGGCGATAAGAACTTTGAACGGTGGTGGTTATGTGATAGTGTACGAATGAAGCAGTGGCATGATGGAAGAAATGGTCAAGTATTTAGTATGAAATAAGGACAGCAGACCAAGCCATTTCAAAATGCCAGACCCCTGTAAAACTGACTGACTCTGAACAAAGAAATGACTACAACCAGAGAAAGCCAAATGCTTGGCCTCAGTCTGTTTTGATAAGGTTGACTTCACATAGCCTTAGACATGATGAACACCACAGAATTTGTTTATTATAGAAAATAAGGCATAAAAGATCAGGGATGAGGGAATCACAGAATTTGTTTTGTTCGATGTGCCACGTTTGTATTACTAAAATCATGTAAGCTGATAAGAAAATATATAATTATTGAATTTATCCTTGTCTTGGGCGCTGTCTTGGGATAGTATCAGCAGTTAGTGCAGACTGCTCTCTGTTTCCAAGATTTGGCTATATACTGCATGCAGTTTGGTGAGAATAAAAACTTGTTTTTTTAAAGCAAACTTTGTCAAGTTTAATTATCAGAACTTGGGAAACAAGGAATTCTCCAGTACAACAATTATCCACCAAAGAGGAGGAAAATTACCAGAATAATCAGGAAAAAAAGACTGAAGAGAAGTTCTTCGCATGTGTTCTGTGTGTGATAGGCAAGGGGGGTTGTGAGCAATGATCTTCTGCAGAGCAATTCGAGAGCCGAATGTGCTTGAAAGGAGGCCGAAATTCAATGCAACTGAAGAAGGCAGATGCTAAATTCTGTGAACAAATTGTAGATATTTTGCAAGCACATTTTTCACTGAAGCCTTTGGTGATTGCAGAGCACTTCAGATTCCACAAAAGAAATCCAGAAGAGAGGAGTCAATTGTGCAATTCATTGCTGTATTATAAAGATTTGCAGAGTATTGTGAGTTTGGTGATTGACACAATCCATGGCAGATTTGTCTGGTCTGCAAAGTGAAACAATACAGAAACAGTGCTAACCGAGTAGCCTTACTCTTTAAAAAAAAAAGAGCCATAGAAATTGCTGCTTCCATGGAGTTAGCTGAAAAGGAGCTCAGCAATTGAGTTTTTGTGTACTCAAATATGCAAAATGTCAGCAAATCGACACCTAAGCGTTTTGAAATTTGTACATGTCACCGCTGTGCAAAGCCAGGGCATTCAGCCAAGGGAATGCTGGTGTAAGGACATAGTATGCAGAAACTGTGGAAAAACAGGGCATATTGAGTATGCCTGCTGAAAGAAAAGGCAAGTAAAAATAATAATCCAGAACAAAACAGCATGTAAACAGAATAAAAGAAGTGCCCGTGCTATTCAAAAGAGATAAGAAACAGAGTGATTCACTGGATGTGTTAGCCATTGCTGTTGCTATGAATAGATAGTGGGTTATTCCACTGCTGAATAGACAGCAATATAGAAGTTGACACTGGGGTAGCAGTATCACTGGTGCGAGAGATTGTATGGAAAGAAAATATTCTCTTGAAAGCTTCAATTACAGTTCTAAAGACAAGTAAGGTGGTTCTACTGAAGGACCACATTGAAGTAGCTCTGCAACTTAATGGACAAACAGCCGATTTGTCTCTACATGTAGGTGAATTATCCAACATTGATGAGTCGAACGTGGTTAGAAAAGATTCAACTGAGCTGGACTGAAGTCAACCTGATGACTAATGGAGAATCAGGCCTCACAAAAATTCAAAAGAAAAACACAGTCATGTTTGTTGAAGAACTGGGGAATGTGAAAGACATCACAGTTAAATTTAAGATCAAAGAAGGAAGCCAAGCAAAATGCTTGAAGGCAAGATCGGTAGTCCATGCTATCAGGCTTGTAAGAGGAGGCTGACTCGGAACAACTGGTGGAAACAGGAGTCTTGGAACTTGTCAGCATTAGTGAATGGGCCACACCAATAATAGCAGTCATCAAAAATGATGGATCTATAAGGATTTGCGGAGACTTCAAAGTCACCCTATATGCGGCACTATGTGCAGAACAGTACCCATTGCCACATGTTCATGACCTGTTAGCAGGATTGGCAGGAGGCCAACATTTTAGCAAAATTAACCTAAGCTAGGCTTACTTACAGATGAACATAGACCAGAGGTCACAGTGACACACAGGCTTGTTCTGGTACCAAGGATTGCCGTTTGGTATCACATTTGCTCCTGCATTGTTTCAAAGAGCAATGGATCAGATCCTCTGTGGAATGAGCACCATCCAGTGTTAACTGGATGACATCCTAGTCACCGGAAGAGACGAAAAGGAAACATCTTTGAAATGTGGATGCCATTCTTCAGAGATTGGAAGATTATGGACTGAGTCAGTGAGGATAAATGTGAGTTTTTCCAATCCTCTACTGGGTATTTGGGACATGTGATTGACTCAATGGACCTTCACAAATTTCCTTCGAAGGTCAAGGCTTTCGCATAATGTTATTCAGTTTGATCCTGTCGAGGATTATTGAACTACAATGAAAGATTTGTTCCAAATTTGGCAATCGTTTTAAAATCATTGCAAAACGTCTTGCACACGAACAAGAAATGAAAGTGGTCAGATTAATGCAAAAACAAGCTAAAGAAGCATTGGTCAAATTTGAAGCTCTTAGCATTTTGATTCTACTCTATCTCTACAGTTGGCTTTGTTGCATCCCCTTATGGATGCATGGTATTATGAGGGAAAACCTCAGAACTAACACCTGACTTGAAACCATTCTCCTCTAGAAGATTGGAGCTGTCGGTACAGTCAAGAAGTTGGGGCTCAGTGATCATGCCACCACATTCAATGTTAGATAAGTTACACAAGGGCCATTGTAGAATAGTACGCATGCAGGAAATGTTATCTCTGGTGGCTTAGATTGGACACGGAAATTGAAGAGAAAGCTGGAATGTGCTGTTCATGTGTGAAGATGCAAAACCTGCTACCCCTAGCCCTGCTGCATCCATGAGAATGGCCAGAAGAGGCTTGACAATAAGTGCATGTAGACTTTGTGGGACCTTACGAAGGACATATGTTCTTAATGACAGTTGATGGCCAGAAGTTGTTATAATGAAATCTAATGAAAGCTAACATTAAGGGCATTTAAATGGGTCATTGGATAAACATACGGATGATATTGGAATAGTGTAGGTTAGATGGGCTTTAGATTGGTTTTCACAGGTTGGCGCAACATCAAGGGCCGAAGGGCCTGTAATATGCTGTCATGTTCTATGTTCTATATACTTCAAGAAGCTAGGAGAGGTCTTTAGTGGATGTGGATTCCCTGAACAATTAGTAAGTAATAACAGACCTTAATTTGTCTGAATTTGAAGAATTCAAAAGTTTTTTGAAAGAGAACGGTATTCTGGACATATCATCCTGCTACAAAGAGACGAGCAAAATGTCTCATCCAAACCATAGAACATAACTAAGAGCAACCAGGAAACAAGGTTTGCTGATCAAATGTCTTAACCAATTCCTACTAATGTATAGGAATACCATTCATTTTACCACCAAAACCTCTCCTGCATTATTAATGAAGGGACAACTACTTTCGGCATTTGACTTGTTAAAACCTCTGAAAATAAAAGCAATTGTATAATAGCAACAAGGATAGAGAGAATGGCAGGAAAGCAAAGCAAAACTTTGGGCAGGATTTTACAGCCCTCACTTGGGCGAGACCAAAAATTCCTGCCCGAGGTCAACGGAGATTTCCATTGTTGGACTCTCACCTGCACTGATTCCGTAGCGGGTGAAGTGATAGAGTTCCAGCCATTGTGTCTTCCAAGGAGACAACAAGGAATTTTGGCTAGAAATTACTCCACAGGAGAGAAATGGGGTTCCTGCCATGATCCTTGCAAAAACTGCATCTTTCTTGTATACCATCCAAACCAGAGATGATGTCAGCCGTTGGCAGGAAGAAGTAATCCACTGGAAATGGAACCTGCTGAAAATCTGAGTTCAACCAAAGTCCTGACCTTCCTGCTACCCTGACACACCAATGGACACTGTAGAGGAAAGCAACACCTCCCCTGTGGACCAAACACAAAGTCAACCTCTAGGTACAACACCGAGGCCAGTCACAACAACCATTGATGATGTTGTGCGAAGGCAAAAATGCCAAGGATTACAGCCATTGCAAAGGAGCAGATATCAGCGGTTTGCTGTTAACTGTTCTGAAATTTGATTTATTGATTACTGTTCATGCTACACTGTTTGAATTTGTTGGGGATGTTCAGTTAAAAGGAGAGGAAATGTTATCTATTAATACTGATTCCTGGTAGCTGTACTAAGCGCTGTGCATTAATATATTCAAACATTCGCCAGAAGTGATGTCAAGGGTCGCTAGGGCAGGGAAACTGCCAGAGTGAAGATGCATCCATGTAGTGAACACCACCTTGTAAATAAAACTTCGTTATTTTAACCCTCCATGCTTCCAAGTGTCAATTCTCTTGTATGCAACAATTGTAATTCAAAATGAAAAAAGGAAGATTAAAAAACACACACACTGGGATCTAGCAATGGAATCTTGTCCACAAACCTGATTACTTAGTAAAAAATCTGAATAAGAAAACCTGAATATTGGAATCTCCTGCGCTGAGGTATAATTTATCATTTTTATGCACTATTGCACATTTTAATAATCAGACAGTTCTGGCATTATTGACTGCTATCCCAAAGTCTGGACCACAAACTTTCATTTTGATTACTTCAGATCTGAAGTCACCAGAATGTAAATATTACATATTAAATTACCAGGAGTTTAATCCAACAAGTTTATGGAGTTGAATACATTGCCATAAAGAAGCACTATAAAGAAATTGCTTTCCATACTGACATTTATAAGGCTGCAAGTCCATTATAATCAGTGGACTGCGTATATATTACAAATGTGGGTATGGAATGATTGAGGGCTGTTTTCCTCGTGAATACATTAAGAGGAAAGGATTTAGAAGTTATCATCAAGAGCAAATTATTTAATTATCCCACAGAGAGGGAAAACTTTTCTAATATTGAAATAAAACAGCATTATAGTTCTAGTCCTAACGCATGATGTAAGACTTACCTGTTGACAATAGGAAGATCCCAGATTTGTTTTCTAGCCCATGCTGAACTGGATCACCGTAGGCAAGGTAGCAGTGAAAACACCACAGTTGACTTCATATCACAGGGTAGGCCAAAGTTTCCAACTTTGGCTGCTATCATTGACATCCAATTAGGGGCGGCACGGTAGCACAGTGAGTTAGCACTGCTGCTTCACAGCTCCAGGGACCTGGATTAGATTCCCGGCTTGGGTCACTGTCTGTGTGAAGTTTGCACATTCTCCTCATATCTGTGTGGGTTTCCTCCAGGTGCTCCGATTTCCTCCCACAGTCCGGAGATGTGTGGGTTAGGTTGATTGGCTATGCTTTAAAAAAAAATTGCCCCTTAGTGTCCTGAGATGCATAGGTTAGAGGGATTACTGGGTACAATGTGTAGGGATATGGGGATGGAGCCTGGGTGGGATTGTGTTTGGTGTAGACCTGATGGGTCCAATAGCCTCTTTCTGTACTGTAGGGTTTCTATGATATTCAGTAGGCACAACTTTGGTATAATGTCATTATCTGAAAGATAGCATCATCAACAGTGTAGCACTCCCTCAGTGTGCTGCACTCCAGTGTAACGTAGCTTTTGTGCTCAAGTCTCTGGAGTGGTTAGCAGAACCTGTAGAAGTGCACCTCAATATGAGTCCTGGGTAGAAGAGAAAAAAATTCAAGGTGGGGGAATGGCCTCCAATTATCTACTTGGTATTTTCAAAAAAGACACTTCTATTTCTTATCTACATTTTCTTTTTTTTTAAAGAAGGGGCTGCTACAGGCGAAGGTATCTCCAGTCCCTCAAGCAGCAAGCTGGACTCCCCGCCCTCTCCCCAGATAAGTCGAAGGAAGCATCGCAGGAAGAAGAGTGTGAGCAGGGCAGATGGCATGATGGGATTGGCTGAAGGTGAATTTGGCACGATGGGGTGTGACCGCCTAACTGCTCATGTGATTAAGAAATATTTTGAGTACTTGTCTGAAGGAATTTGGTAATCAATAAGGTATTTTTGGGATATTTCTGCTGCCTGAATCTTGCTGCTCTTGGAGTTGTAGGATTGGCCTGGAGTCTCCAGGAATTGAAGGTCAATTTCCACAACACTGCCATGTGCAATCTTGGAGAAAAATCATAGGGACATTAAAAAAGATTTTTTTGTCATTTCTTGAAACATTTGTCTTTATGAGATATGGAAATGGGAGGAGGTGGGGGACATTTGGCTGACAGTAAAGCATCATCCAATTAGGTAATGAATCTTTTCACTTTCCAATTAGCCTAGGAAGGCAGTACATCACAAGAACAGATGTGATGGCCGACTAATGGCGGGAGCATAGGGGCAAGCATGGTGGCACAGTGGTTAGCACTGCTGCCTCACAGTGCTAGGGACCTGAGTTCGATTCTAGTTTCAGGTGACTATGTGGAGTTTGCATGTTCTCTCTGCATGGGTTTCCTCCAGGTGCTCTGGTTTCCTCCCACAGCCCAAAGACGTGTAGATTAGTGGATTGCCCAGGCTAAATTAACCTTAGCGTCAGGGTATTAGCAGGATAAACATGTCAGGTTACAGGGATAGGGTCTGGATGGAATTGGTGTTGATGCGGGCAGAATGGCCTCCTTCTGCACTGGAAGAATTCTATGATTCAAGTTGTGATGAAACCTACAGGAATACATTTGATCACAGTTGGCAAATCTAGCTGCTCTTCATTGTAAATGCTAAAACTCAGTACAGTCTGTTCACCAGTTTGCTTCTATCTTTTCAGTGGTGAAAGGATTATGCTGTGAGTTTATGATAGAGATGGCAGTTCTGCTTTCCTTCCTGTCACGGTTTATCAAATATCCAGCAGAAATCTGGTCAAACTGACTTGATGGAGACAAAAGGGGTTTCAGTAACAACTTGGAGTCTCAGCTATTTCTCATAGAAATCACAATCTTCCAGCACAAGAGGAGATCATTTAGTCCATTGTCCTTGTGCTAGCTCTTTGAATGATTTATCCAATTATTCCACTTCCTCATCTCATTCCCCCAGAGCCCTGCTGTTTTGTTCCACTTCAAATATGCCCAATTCCCTTTCAAAGTCACAATTGAATTCACTTCTGCCACCCTTTTTTCAGCTAGTGTATTCCAGATCACAACAATTTGCTGCGTAAAATTGAACAGAACCCTCAACTGTTTAACTGTCTTTTTTCCTCAATTATTTCTATGTGAAGCAACCATTTGGATCTCCCGATGTTTTTGTCAGTTGTAAGTTAATTTGATGCATATTTATTTTGGGAATACCTATCCTTTGCTCTCGTGGTCCTGGAATTTGTAAGCACCAGTAAGAATCTCCATCTGATCTTGCTGGAATTAAATAACTTTCCTTCTAATTTTAGGTCTGACTAGGTTGTAAAGATTCAGGCTCGTACATCTTCCCAGGAGAGTGTGGCAGATGGGGAATGCAAGCTGAATGTGCTGTCCTTTATGGAAATATACATAAAACACAGTTCATCCAGCTCTTGAATTTTGCCTTCAAATTTCAGCATCCTACTTCTTCAAAGAGAAAACTATAGATAGAGGAGCGCTACAGAAATACAAAACAACAGAACTAAAAAATGCACTCTTTCAACTGATCATGTATGAACTCATTATGTTAACTTAATAGCAATTAATCTTCGTAGCTTTAAAGAAACACACATTGACATTTTGGTGGGAGAATTGTATCAATTTACACTATGGAATAACTAAACTTTGACCTAAGCTTCTGTTTACTTTTTAAAATTGGACTTCTTTGTCTTAAAGGGCCAGAGCTGCATTGTAACAGAATAATATATTGTACATTGCACAACTCCAGTCCTTATTAAACAGCATTTCATCTGAGTTACCATGAGTAACGTCACAGGATATATGACACAAGCTGTCCTTTAAAAATTCTTGCATCTAGCATGTTCTCAAAATAATACACTGTGTCACAGAAACAAGAAATCTTTTTTGGAAAATGAGAAAAAGCTAGTCATTAATTGGGAGCCTAAGGTTTCCAAGCAGTTACAATTGCCCTCTTGATTAAAGTCCGAAGTTTAAGTTGCTTGAAATAGCTGGATTTACATACTTAGAGCAGTGGTTTGAAATGCACATGCCAGATTACTAACTAAACATCACAACTGTGTCCTAAATCCCAGGCTGTAATGTGACTGGAGATCTGCTATGTCAAAATTCAGGTATTATACAGGAAAACATTTAAAAAGCAGAAATTCAAAATAGCAATTAACCTCAGGATGGTGTTTAACAGTAATTAGCTTCTAATTCTAATTTAATCAGGCTGTGCCGATTCACACCAATTAGACTTTGTGATAGATTAGATTAAGCACAACTTTAATTAACAGAATAATCCATAGAATAATACATTCCATTACCATGATCAAAGCAGTGGGAGATCTATTAGTAAGCAACTTTATCTTGATATCCAATTGGGAGACATAAATAATGCAGCCTGGTGGTGTAACACAACAGTTAAACATTGGTTCAGCACAGTAGATCATAGAAACCCTACAGTGCAGAAAGAGGCCATTCGGCTCATCGCGTCTGCACAACCACAATCCCATCCAGGCCCTATCCCCATATATTACCAATTAATCCCTCTAACCTTCACAACCCTGGACAATAAGGGGCAATTTAGCCTGGCCAATTAACCTAACCCTCACATTTTTGGACTGTGGGAGGAAAATGGAACACCTGGAGGAAACCCACACAGACACAGGGAGAATGTGCAAACTCCATACAGACAGTAGGTCCCTACATAATAAACTCTGAACAATTAGGAAAGCACCAAGTGGAGGGAATGCTCCTACTAAAGAAGACGGAGCAAGTATGGTGCGAGAAGTCATGAGGATTAAGACTGATTGCACACCAGCAATGGCAGCAAGCCAAGAGCATGTCACAGCAGCAATGGGTATCAGGCTACCCATCTAGTTAGCATTGGAGAGGCAAAATGGGCTTACAAAAAGAGTGAAATTTGGCTCTATTAAGTATATTGTACCTTTTCTAAAATAGATTGGGAGGCACGCAGTTGGTTTCTTACATAGTGAGCTGTAATATCTTCAATCTGCTGCCTGTTTTCTGAAGCAGACGAAGAAAACATGTTGCTCCAGAGAGTGCTATCCAATTAGTTTGTTCCAGATCATATTTCCCTTGTTTAGTGTGAGTGATTGTTACTGGAATACAACACAATAGCAAGTTAGACTTTTTCCTTCTGTGGGTCTTCAATTGTGAAAATCTTGACAAATGTAAGCTAGTATACTCAGGATTCCAGTGAAGATTTCACCTCACCTCATCTGGTTATGCCTTTTTATAAAGTAGGGTAACACCAAGCTCAGCTCCAACACAAATGTGGTCTTCAGGTCAATTATATATCTCTAGTGATCAGGGGAGGTTAGTGATCAATAGCAATTCTCATTGGAAAACAACTGGCCTTTATTTTCAGAGTTTTGGTTTCCTGGTCTATTCATTAAGGCAATAATTGGTATATAAAAAGCCCAATTGTGTAATTAAATAATTTTCCTGGACATACTCACTTGGTAAAAATTTGAGTGTCATGTAAACAAGTATTTATTTGTATTCATCAAGCAACTATCCTAGGGTTCTGTTTCATTCAGTATACCTAACACCAATAGGAGTGGAGAGGGAAGCTTTACTATTGCATCTTCAAATTAAAAGGTTAATTAAATGCCAATTTTATTTTCACGAGCAGTGTATTTGCATATCAAATGCATGTTCTAAAACTACTTTTCATTTATTATTGGAGATATTCCCTTTCTACCCCCACTGAATAGGAAGTGAAACGTTAAACTGGCTGCCTGAAACAATTGGAATCAACTTCTATGCTGCCACAGCCAGCACATTGAATTCTGTCTTGTGCCACTGAGATATCCCATTTGCCTGTCTGTCTGGGTGAATGTCAAAGATTGTGGCATTTCTGGAAGACCAGCAAGAGAGTTCTCCTTACTCTGCCAATAATTCTCCCTCAACCAATACTACCCAGTCACTCAACAGTACTGTTTGTGGAATATTGCTGTGTATTAAATGGCAGCTGCATTGTCTGCATAATGAGCATTAGAAGTAACTCATTGTAGGGGAAGTGTTTTGTGACATGTCTTCAAGGTATATGCAAGGCTGACTTTGAACCATGCCTATGATACGTGTTGGGGAAGCTACCTTTTATTCACCTGTTCTCCCTTCACCATGCACTCACCCACCACCACCACCTTTCCCAATGAGTGAATTGGGTTACATTCCATGCAGAAACCCTGCCATTACCACATCTGATAGCTGAGATCCTGCCTGTGACCATATCTTCCTCCATCCCTACAGCTTTGCAGAAAATTAAAAGCTCGAGACAACTTTAATGTATGGCACAATGAGGCCAAGTGATTGCTGCATCTACACAGGGGAAAGGAAAGCTAACGGGAGTTTAGCAGCCGTTGCCTGGGTTGGAGAAGCCTTTTGTCTCCAGTTGTCAGGAGGCTACTTGTTGCTGGATTTTCTCATGGAAAATGAGAAAAAGAAGGTTGATTAGGCTTTATTAATAGTTATTATTTTAATGGTTAATCAGGAAGTCTGTGAGTATAATATACAGTCATCTTGCACTGTGGGTGGGTAAGCAAGCAAGTTTGAAAAGAGACAGGATAACTAGCTCTTCAGATAGCAATAGATAGGCTCCTGACATTGTGTTGTGACAAAAGGCTGATCGGTCCCTCTTCAACAGTTAATTGTTGCTCTTGGTGAAGGCAAACATCCACTTTCGAGCTTGTTCCTAGTATGTTGATGAAGTAATAAAAATGAATTGGTATCAAGAACTTGACGTGAGAGGTGTGTTTTGCATATCAAATGCATGTTCTAAGTCTTTGACATGAATGGAACAATTATCATTTAATGTGAGACTCAAAGGATTGATAGTACCCAAAGCCTGTACCCTAGATCACCTTTTGCAGTTGTTGATGTGCTCCTGTGCTCTGCAGTAATCTTTTCTCCAATGTCTTTCTCCAATTGCTTCTACTACTTGCTTTTCTGGATTCTGGGTGCAGCCAAACGCAGGGTGTGGAAATTAAAGCGTTTTGGTAGTTTAAGAAATATTTACAGAGCAGGTAACGTCATTTTAAATTGTATCCAGTGGCTAGAACCATTGTTAGTCGTTGTGTGTGTTCTGTCCAGAATATATCTTGTGTTCAACTGTTTGTCCTGTCCCTTTGCGTTTCAGTGTTCTTTTGCATTCCTGAGCCTGTCTGGACCGAATCCTCTCTTTTATTATTTTTCTGGTTTGGCTACGTGTATGGAGGGTGTGGGGGACAGGGAGAAGAATGGGCAGATAAAGGACAGCCCAGTATATATTTGCTAGATAATGGAAAGGAAAATTGTGTTAATGTTCATGTGCAGTGTAAAATAAAGACTAAACATCCTGCGTATTGTGAGAAGCGTATCCTGTTGATTAAATTGCCCAGTAAACAGCGTCTTGTTAACCTACAAATCCATTTTGGTGGATACACAAATGAGGCTCTTGCAAAAGAAAGACTCCAGGTGATAGAATCCCTTAAAATTTGAAGGAGGGTTTCCTCTGGTTGTCTATGTGTCAACAACTTGTCAGCATAATGTGAATAACTATAATTACTATGTCTTGCAAAATTTATAAAAACTTTAAAAAGTATGAGATTTGTAAAGCAGATTCCCCTCCTGCCCTGGGTGGTATCCTGGGGTAAATTTCATTGGATTCTGGCCTCCCCTTGGGTACTTTGACCCAGTGGTCACTCCTGACTTGGACCTTTGGACAGAGAATGCCCACAAGCTTGTTGAGCTTGGTACAAGTTCTGACCTGTCACATGCCCACTTTCCATCAGGGAAGGCAATTTAGCTTGGCTGAGTTGTGTTTCTGCTGATGTGACTCAACATAGCCAAGGGATTGAACTTGGGATATTGCTGGTTTGTACAGCTCAGTCTCACATTGGCCAGTAAATTATTAACTAAACCAATAGGGGATGGTGGGAAACCTGTTAAATAGATGGATTTAATACATTTTCAACTTCATGATATTCTATTAATCTGTAACTATAATCTTGTACTTTGTGTGATTGCTTAATCTGTTCCACATGAATACATAGTTCCTTTTAGCAAGTGCAAGTCTATACACAGCACACTGTGAACTCACTACTTACTTATATCCAACACTGGGTAAGATGCCAAATTCACAGACCTTTACATCAGTGACTGCTTCACAAAGCAGTTTGAAAACAGTACATTTTCTATTTCCTTCTAATTTCCCCTATTACAGACCAAGAGGAGAACATTGAGTTCACCATTGTCTCCAGCACCGGCCAGATGTGGTATTTTGAAGCGGTGAATTTTGAAGAGAGGGATGCCTGGGTCCAAGCCATTGAGAGTCAAATCCTGGCCAGTCTGCAGTCCTGTGAAAGTAGCAAAAACAAGGTAATTCAGTCAGCAAAGCTCAGGGTATGATAATTGTTAATGTCTTGCAAACATAAATGTATCTCCAGATGTGCTGCCTCCAGATGTAATCCTTAAACAGTTTACCCATTGTTCTGATCTCCATAGAAAATGATAACTTTTTTTAAAGTAAAAGAATCCCCAGAAAGCCAATGCAAATAACTGAAGGACAAGACTTCACTTTTAAGACTTTAACCATAACAAGCAAATGAAAATTAACATCGATCAACCATTAATTAATAGCAACTGAGACATAAAATTAAAGCAAAAGGCAAGCTTCATATTAACTCAACTAACACAACCAAAACATGTTTTATGAAATGCTTTTACTCAAGGCCACGTTTCTGGTGAACAAGTAGCATTAAAGGACAGTCTCAACTTCACTCTTAGCTCTCCAGCAGGCGTTCATCACTGTTACCATACCAGGTTGAAACTTCCAGCACCCTTTGACAATTGTTCCACTCTGCCTCTCCACTCTTTCCTGGATCCAGTTATCACCAGCAAGACACACCTTAATAAATTCTCCCAATTCTCAATAGTTTAATAGTCTCAGGTAACACTGCTCTTTCCCATAGAGAGCTTTACTTTCGCTCGCTATCATTTCCTACAAACAGAGAAGACCTGTTCCTGGGTGAATTCCAATCCCCTTCTCCACACCTCTCAGCAGCAGCCTTTCTTTTCTTCTGTAATTTTGCATGAGAGAAGATATAAACTGCCACTCGATACCTCAATAGATATCTATTTGACTTTTTATCCCTTCTCAATACTTGTTCCTATGGCAACCTGAAGTCACATTGGTGTTTACCAGGAATTCCAATTACATTCTTTTCAGAATTGTATTTTACTTGGCATTTCAAAGGACATTTTAAAACATGAGCATCTCGCAAATTTCAGCGTTCATAACACTTGGTAAAAATCTCAAACTTCAATCATGGCGAGAGCCAACTGCAGCAAACCAGTTGCCCCACTCCAAATGAACATTGATTCCAGCTGATTTTACAAATTCTTGACCAGACGTTGCTTCAGTGGAACTTAGGCTCAGACCAGAATTTCAGAGAAGAGCATCCTCTTCATACTGCCTTCATGTGTCCATCAAGTTCACTAAATGCGTTACTTTTATACTTTAGGCTCGGATGGACAGCCAGAGTGAAGCTGTTGCCCTGCAGGCAATAAGAAATGCCAAAGGAAATTCATTCTGTGTTGATTGTGCAGCTGCAAGTAAGGATTTATATTTGATTTTCAAAGCCTTGATCTTAGAGTATCAGTAAATTAAACTTAGTGTCATCTTTTTGTAAATCGTCAAAATCATTTGTGATTCGGACACAATATCACTTCATCAGGACGACCTAGCAGCTAAATCTCATTGAGTTTAGTATGCTGGAAATCAGGTCCTGTAGTGGGTGTATGGTGGTTTTACAGGCTACAGGGACAAGACCAAGCACAACTCTGTGGAGCTGGGGAAACACTCCTGACTCTGTAGAAAGATATTTCTGCAGAGAAACCTACCTTAGGTTGGGTCACAGAAAAAGATCCCCAAGTGGGTAGTTCCAATATTTGCTCCTGCTTGTGAATTAGAGTCATAGAGGTTTGCAGCAGGGAAACAGGCCCTTTGGCCCAACTTGTCCATGCCGCCCTTTTTTTTAAACCCGTAAGCAAGTTCCAATTGACCACATTTGGCCCATATCCCTCTATACCCCTCTTACTATCTAAATGCTTTTTAAAAGACAAAATTGTACCCGCCTCTCCCTCTGGCAGCTTGTTCCAGACACTCACCACCCTCTATGTGAAAAAATTGCCCATGTGGACACTTCAGTATCTCTCCCCTCTCACCTTAAACTCATGCCCTCTAGTTTTAGACTCCCCTACCTTTGGGAAAAGATATTGACTATCTCGCTGATCTACGCCCCTTGTTATTTTATAGACCTCTATAAGATCACCCCTAAGCCTCTTATGCTCCAAAGAAAAAAATTCCACTTGATCCAGCCTCTCCTTATAACTCAAACCATCAAGTCCTGGTAGCATCCTAGTAAATCTTTTCTGCACTCTTTCTAGTTTAATAATATCCTTTCTATAATAGGGTGACCAGAACCGTACACAGTACTCCAAGTGTGGCCTTACCAATGTCTTGTACAACTCCAGCAAGACATCCCAACTCCCATATTCAATATTCTGACCGATGAAACCAAGTATGCAGAATACCTTCTTCATCACTCTGTCCACCTGTGAATCCAGTTTCAAGGAGCTATGAACCTGTACCCCAAGATCTCTTTGTTCTGTAACTCTTCCCAATGCCCTACCGTTAACTGAGTAAGTCCTGTCCTGGTTCAGTCTGCCAAAATGCATCACCTCGCATTTGTCTAAAGTAAACTCCATCTACCATTCGTCAGCCCATTGGCCCAATTGATCAAGATCCTGTTGCAGTCAGAGATAAACGTATTCACTGTCCAATTGACCAGTTTGTGAAAGAGGGCCTTTTAGTTGCGCCACAATTTACACTTTTGAAGACCTTGTATCTGTTTAAAATAAAAAAAAAAGCACCCATAAATTTGGCAATGTGCATCTACAGATTAGGCAGAGGTTTAAATTGCTAAATTGGTCTGCTTCTTGGCTGTTTTAATGCAGACCAATTTCTACCCCAATGTCCTCTGTGACATTGACCATAGATATTAGACCTAAAAGATGACTCTAAAGATGGCTAAAGATCCATAGAATGGCTCAGAACAGCTTTAAGGTCTTTTATCCTGTTTCATGTTTTATTCAGTTTCTGATGCATTTGGATAAATCTGACCAGTGGAAACAGGGATTTTTTTTCTCTGTTTCGTTTTTCTTTATTGCTGATGTTGTGTGTCCATATTCTGACCCTCCCCAAGCCATGCACCAACTGTAGTGACAGGGTGAACAATCCAGTGTTTTGTTCTGGCCTTAGGTGGTGTACAAGGCAGGCCTGGTAGCTCTATCTTAAGGTTTCCCAACTCGCATGTACCTGCACAGCATGGCTGAGGTGAACAAATTGGTAGTGGAGAGAATGTACATTCAAACCACATGCCACCATGTGATGCACTTCAATGACCCATTTATGAATTTTCATATGTGACCACTATATTTTCATACTTTATCTGTTTCAAAAACATAAATTGAGCTGTAAAATTTGCTTTCACCCTTCCAGATCCTACCTGGGCAAGTCTGAACTTAGGAGCACTCATCTGTATTGAATGCTCAGGGATTCATCGTAATCTTGGGACCCATCTTTCACGAGTACGATCTCTGGATCTTGACGACTGGCCTTTGGAGCTAACTCTCGTGTTGACGTCTATCGGAAATGAGATGGCAAACAGTGTGTGGGAGAGGAATACACGGGGACGCAGCAAGCCTACCCCAGAATCTACACGGCAAGTGACTGCTTAGCATTCTTCATTGCTAAGATCACCAGTATGAGGTTTGGCTGTGAAGAAGTAGAGTCATACTTCCAAACAATGTGATGGAATGTTTCTCATTCCCATCAGCTAATTTGCTTGGTATATATGGTGTGCAGATTTCCACTACCTCATTCCTTGTATCTCCAGGAGACCCATTCCAGTCTGGCTCAAAGCTACAGGTACTGAGAGGCGCTCCTTGATGCTTGGAATCTCCATCTTCATTCTACATAGTCTCGTGCTTTACCAAACCCTACACACAATAAGTGTGACGTCCTTCACATGCATAAAACTATAAGACTGTTCCACTTCATCCTCATTTTGAAAACTTGGGGTTTTCTGTCTGAACTCTTTAAAGTTCCTGGGACTGGAGGATTGGGGGAATTTCTGTCTGATTTAAATTGTCAATCAACTGGAGCAGCTATTTTTAATCCTTCTGTCCTAATTAAAGTTTAGGCTGAGCTAAAATCAGCCTTGCAAACAAAGATAAAAGAAACCAGCACAGTCTTTGTGGACCAGATAAAAATCAGGAAGAAGATGGCTTGCGGCCCATGTTTAGACACCCCCACCCAAGACTGTCATGTGATTCCCATTAGAAGATGTTTAGTTCATTGCTCTTGTGGCTCAGTAAATAAATTGTTAAATGTTATACTGAATCGTACAGATTACAAAGGTGTCCAATTTGATCCCAGTCATTGAATCATTCAATGATACAGTACAGAAGGAGGCTATTCAGCCCATCATGCCAGTGCTGAATTAATTGACCTCAGCCACAGCAGTAGTGAGGATCCTGTGTTTGAATTCAGTGCCCCCACACTGGGGAATGTGATCAGTTTTAGAGAGGACAGAATTAAATTTGGCTGCAATGTCTTATCTCCTTGAGTGAGCAGTCTGTTGACATTGAGTGAGGTATTACAAGGCTGCCATCCATCACCTGTCAAACTGTATCCAACGCTAGTGTGAGGAAAGTGGATAAACATTCACAATTCATACAAATGCAAAGTGCCATCATTATAGAACCATAGAAAATTACAGCTTAGAAACAGGCCTTTTGGTTCTTCTTGTCTGTGCCGAACCGTTTTTTGCCTAGTCCCACTGACCTGCACTTGAATCATATCCCTCCACACCCCTCTCGTCCATGAACCCGTCCAAGTTTATCTTAACTATTAAAAGTGACCCCGCATTTACCACTTTATCCGGCAGCTCATTCCACACTCCCTCCTCTCTCTGCATGAAGAAGCCTCCCTTAATATTCCCTGTAAACTTTTCTTTCACCCTTAACCCATGTCCTCTGGTTTTGTTTTCTCTCTAGCCTCAGTGGAAAAAGCCTGCTTGCATTCACTCCATCGATACCCATCAAAATCTTATACACCTCTATCAAATCTCCCCTCATTCTTCTACGCTCCAGGGAATAAAGTCCTAATCTATTTAATCTCTCTCCGTAACTCAGCTTCTCAAGTCTTGGCAACATCTTTGTGAACGTTCTCTGCATTCTTTCAATCTTATTTACATCCTTCCTATAACTAGGTGACCAAAACAGTACACAATACTCTAAATTCGGCCTCACCAATGCCTTATATAACCTTACCATAACACTCCAACTTTTATACTCGATACTCCGATTTATAAAGGCCAATGTACCAAAAGCATTCTTTCTGACCCTATCCACCTGTGACGTCACTTTTAGGGAATTCTGTACCTGTATTCCCAGATCCCTCTGTTCAACTGCACTCTTCAGAGTCCTACCATTTAACCTGTACATTCTACTTTGGTTTGTCCTTCCAAAGTGCAATACCTCACACTTGTCTGTGTTAAATTCCATTTGCCATTTTTCAGCCCATTTTTCTAGTTGGTCCAAGTCCCTCTGCAAGTTTTGAAAACCTTCCTCACTGTCCACTACACCTCCAATCTTTGTATCATCTGCAAATTTTCTGATCCAATTTACCACATCATCTACATCATTGGTACAGATGACAAACAACAATAGACTCAACACCGATCCCTGCGGCACACCACTAGTCACAGGCCTCCACTCAGAGAAGCAATTCTCCACAACCACTCTCTGGCTTCCTCCAGAGAGCCAGTGTCTAATCCAATTTACCATCTGCCCATCTATACCTAGCAACTGAACTGTCCTAACTAACCTCCCATGAGGGACCCTGTCAAAGGCCTTGCTGAAATTCAGGTAGACAACATCCACCACCTTCCCTTCATCCACTTTCCTGGTAACCTCCTCGAAAAACTCTAATAGATTGGTCAAACGTGACCTACCAAAGCCATGTTAACTCTCCCTAATAAGTCCCTGTCTATCCAAATATTTGTAGATTCTATCCCTTATCACACCTTCCAATAACTTGCTCACCACCGACGTCAAACTTACTGGCCTATAATTTCCCAGATTTCTTTTGGAACCTTTTTTAAACAATGGAACAACATGAGCCACCCTCCAATCATCCCCTCCCTCCCCCGTGAATACTGACATTTTAAATATATCTGCCAGGGCCCCTGCAAATTCAACACTTGCCTTCTTCAAGATCCGTGGGAATACCCTCTCCGGTCCTGGGGATTTATCCACTCTGATTCGCCTCAAGACAGCCAGCATCTCCTCCTCTTTAATCTGTAAAGGT
The DNA here is from genome assembly GCA_024679065.1 of Sphyrna mokarran. Lineage (NCBI taxonomy): Eukaryota > Metazoa > Chordata > Chondrichthyes > Carcharhiniformes > Carcharhinidae > Sphyrna > Sphyrna mokarran. The sequence continues at coordinate 8,852,591 of JAGIQG010000038.1, read as the reverse complement.
TCCATGACCTCCCTACCTATTTACCCTATTTCCGTAGACTCCACGTCCGTTTCCTCAGTAAATATGGATGCAAAATACCCATTTAGTATCTCCCCCATCTCTTTTGGTTCCATATACAGTCTACCACTCTGGTCTTCAAGAGGATCAGTTTTATCCCTCACAATCCTTTTGCTCCTAACATACTTATAGAAGCTCTTTGGATTTTCCTTCACTCTGTCTGCCAAAGCAACTTCATGCTTGCTTTTAGCCCTCCTGATTTCCCTGTTAAGTAGCTTCTTGCATTTTTTTTATGTCTAACCACAGCTTTGTTACAAAAAAGAAACAACTGGGGGTGGGGGTAAATTTTCATGGGGCATTTCCAGCTTATCCAATGCAAGTTACCCTCCCAGAGGTTCACCTTAACTCCCCCCCCCCCCCCCCCATATCCAACAGATTTCACCCTCTCAGTTTCTGCTAATCTCTTTCATAGTCACGTTCTGAATGGGCCCTTAAGCACAACTTTGTCTCAGAATCATTGAATTATTGCTGTTTTAATTTGCTATTGTCATAAATAGCGAGACAACACTGTGACCTGCCCTTTCTGTTATAGGGAAGAAAGAGAAAACTGGATCAGGGCAAAGTACGAGCAGAAACTCTTTGTTGCACCTTTGAAATACCGTGATGCTCCCATTGGAAAGCAGCTGTTCCGAGCCGTCATGGAAAAGGACCTTCACAGTATCTTACTACTACTTGCTCACGCCAAGAAGGAGCACATCAATGAATGCACTGAAGATAAAGAAAAACGGACAGCTTTGCATCTCGCCTGCGAACTAAAGGATGTAGTAATAACACAGCTCCTTGTTTGGGTAGGTTTTATTCAGCCTGGCACAGACTTTGTTCCTCAGTATTCTGTTCTTTACAGGATGGTTTTAGTCCACTCAAATAGTGCCGTGCTCCCCCTTGCCCCATACCTTCACCACCTGGAAGGTTTCCTGTTCACATTGGTGAGGTGACAGTCTCTGATGCTCATTTACCTCAGTGGGCGAGGTTAAATAGTTCTCAGTTGGGTTGCTCATTGTAGAAAGGGGGAATGGATTGGACAAAATGCACTCTCCTTCCTATCCTTGAACCACCATAATCCCATCGCACAACCTTCAAGTAAGCTGTTGAATATGTGACGTTTAAAGCCTACCAGAAGAACAAGGCTGGAAGATGGCAGATCATACTGATAAAAAGTAAATATTTCTGATTTTATAGCCAACTACCTGGCAAATATTCAAATTGAGATTTGTCAGAGGATCAACTACTATCCTGACATCTAAGGATATCATTGTTTCTTCACATTGACTCAGCAAAATCCTGGAACTCACTTCCTAACTGTGGATGTATCTGTACCACATGACTGCAACAGTTCTTTTCAATTAGGCATGAGCAATAAATGTAGGTCTTGCCAGTGATGCTCACATTCCATGAAAGAATAGAATAAAAATAATCCGTAAATCCTTTGATGTCAATATCATAAAAGTAGAAACTCTAATGAGCTTCTAATACAAATTTGTGTCTGCATTCCAGTTTCTATGAATTATTGGCACCATATACAGAACTATCTAATCTAATGATTAACTTCTCTGCTGCATTTTCAGAGTTCCACACCTTGCACAGTTATTGAACCATCCTCTGCCATGGAGCAGTGCTGTGAATTGACAGAACAATGACAGGTTGCACAGAGCTCAATAGTGCTAATCGTAGGATTTTAGGGTGATCCAACAAAATTAGGCATGGGCTCTTCCACTTCACAGCTCTACTTTTATCTCTTAACCCACACCAGATACACTATTTGTAATTCACCACCAGATTTCTCTTAGTTCTCAACAAATATATTTTCCTCACAGCACCATTTATTATTAAGTATCTTTCGTACTTTGGTAATCTGCATTCATGTAACACCTCACCACATTGCAGAAACATCCAAAGCATTTCACATAATGAATTACTTTGAAATGCACCAACTGTTGTAATGCTGCGCCCATTTTGAGCACAGCAAGGTCGCATAAGCAGCAATGAGACTGACAGACTACAATGTTTTAATGGAGGGAGGAATGTTGGTAAGCCCTGGAACAGAATTCCTTGTTCTTCTTCAACATGTCTGGGATCTTTAACATTCATCTTAACCACTGACACTGGTTGATAAGACCAGAACTTAACATCTTGACTGAAGAATGGCACTTCTGAAAATGCTGCGCTCCCCCAGTGTTGCAGTGGGAATTAGCCACAATATAACGGGGAGATAATAAGTAAAATTAGAAGAGATGTAGCCAATGCTACTCGGAGAAAAATGTGATATTCCACCTTACAATAAGTTAACCTGACAATGATCAGATCCATGGCAGTAGAAATATAATTCCATTCAATGAGATAGCTTCAAATCTCAATATTCTTTCTAACATTTAGACTGCATCATGCTTACAGTTGGGATTAGCTATCAAGGATCGAATTGTTAATCTCTTCCGTTTCCTGCAGCCAAAATTGCAACATTGATTTGCTCAGTGCATTTTGCTCAAATGAGCTGCACAACTTGAAATTACTTTTGATTCAGCTGGAATTGAAAAGTATTTTCAAATGTTTGTACTGTATTGGACACACAGCAAGACACTTCCAATGGACAAAATTGGAAATTGAACTCTTTGCTTGATCCCTCTGCAGTAACACTCTAAAATCATTTCTCTCATAACTTAAACTATGGGCAACTCCTCAAAGGGATAGTGCTCCAGTACAGGAATATTTTGTTTTTCTATTCCCTCCATTTTAATTGTTCCCAACTCACCTCCCAATGTCAAACACAAGTCCCTTCAGAGAATAATACAACACAGAAGGAGGCCATTCAGTTCTTCATGCCTGTGCTGGCTCTGCGAAAGAAAACATATACAAACGTACAAATTAAGAGGAATAGGCCAGTTGGCCTGATGAGCTTGCTTTGCCATTCAATCAGATCATGGCTGATCTGATTGTAACTTCAACCCCCACATTCCTGTTGACCCCGATAACCTTTCACCCTCTTCCTAATCCAGAATCTATCAAGCTCTGCCTTTAAAAAAAATTCCAAGATTCTACTTCCACTGGCTTTTGAGGAAGAGAATTTCAGAGACTCAATCCTCTGAGTGAAAGCAATTCTCCTAATTGCCATCTTAAGTGACAGTAACCTTGCGTTCTATATTCTCTGACAAGAGAAAAATTCTCTCCACGTCCACCCTGTCAAGAAACCCCCTCAGGATCTTAAAGGTTTTGATTGAGTCGCCCCTCACTCTTCTCAACGCCAGCAGATACAAGCTTAGCAGATACAAGTCAGAAGACAACTCACCCATTCCTCGTATTAGTCTGGCAAACCTTCCCTGAACTGTTTATAACACATTAACACTTTTCCTTAGATAAGAAGACCAATACTGTACACATTACTCCAGATGTGGTCTCATCAGTGCCCTGTGCAACTGAAGCATAACCTCCCTACTTTTGTAATCAATTTTTCTAGCAATAAACAATAATATTTGATCAGTTTTCCTAATTACTTGCTGTGACTATATACCAGCCTTCTGTGATTCATGCACTAGGACACCCAGATCCTTCTGCACCTCTGAGCTCTGTAATATCTTGCCATTTAGCTAATAAGTTTTTTTATTCTTCCTACCAAAATGGACAATTTCACATTTGCCCTCATTATGCTCTATTTGTTAATTATCCCACTCACTTAACCTATATGTGTTGCTTTGTAGCCTCCTTGTGTCCTCTTCACAATTTACTTTCTTAACTATCTTTGTATCTTCAGCAAATTTAATAACTATCCCTTCAGTCCCTTCATCGAAGACATTTATATAAATTGTAAAAAGTTGAGATCCCAGCACTGATCCCTGTGACACACTACTTATCACATTCTGCCTACCAGAAAATAACCCATTTACATTTACTCTCTGTTTCCTAATAACTAGCCAACCTTCAATTCTCACCAATATGTTACCCCCTACACTATGAGCTTTTATGCAATAAGCTTTGATATGACACCTTATCAAATGCCTTTGGGAAAACTAAGTACAATACATCCACCCTTTAACCATTGCACAGCTCAGATTCCTTCAAAGAATTCCAACAAATTGGTTAAACACTATTTCCCTATCACAAAACTAAGTTAACTCTCCCTGATTGCCTTTAATTTTTCTAAGTGCTCTGCCATAACATCTTTAATAATAACTTCGAACATTTTCCCTATGACAGATGTTAGGCTAACTGGCCTATGCTTTCCTGATTTCTGTCTCCCTTTTTGAATAAAGGTTTGTATTTGCTATTTTCCAATCTAATGGAACCTTCCCTGAATCTAGGGAATTTTGGAAAATTAAAACCAATGCATCAACAATCTCATTAGCCACATCTTTCAAAGCCTTAGGGTGAAGTCCATCTGGACCAGAGAATTTGTCAACTTATAGAACCAACAATTTGCTTAATAACACTTCCCTGGTCATTGTGGTTTTCCTGAGTTCCTCCCACCCTTCCATTTCCTTATTTACAGCTATTTCTATGGTGAAGATGATGTAAAATACCCATTTAATCTGCCATAGCCCTGATTATCAATTCCTATGACACGCTTTCTATAGGATCAACACTCATTAACTTTTTTAAATTGACATATCTATCGAAATTCTTACTATCTGTCTTTATAATACTAGCTTGCTTTCTCTCATACTCTAGTTATTACTTCCTGAATCAATCTTTTTGTCATTCGTTGAAGCTGTTTATATTCTTTCCAATCTTCTGACCTGCCACTCATCTTTGCACAAATGTATGCTTTTTATTAAGTTTAAGAAAGTTTAATCCACCTGTAACTTTTTGATTTGATCACAGATGATGAGCCCTCCCCTTGGAATGTTTCTTCCTCATTGGATTGGGTCTATTCTGTGGATTCATAAATATGCCTTCAAATCTCTGCCACTGAATCTCTACTGATCTATCCCTCAAGTACATTTTCCAGTTCATTTTAGCTCACTCTGCTTTCACACCTTCACAGTGGCCTTTAAGTTTAAAATCCTAGCCTTGCACACACTCCTCTCTCTCCCTCTAGCGGAATGTAAATTTCAATCTGACTGGTAGCAACGGCAGGTTGTGAAAGGCTGGAGAATTCTGGCCTACATCTTCCTCAATTTGATCTCTTGCTCCATTATTCAGTTTAAAACTCTCTACTTCTCTAGTTATGCAGTTCACGATAGATACCAGCCCCAGTACAATTAAGTTGTAGACTGTCCCAATAGCATAGATCCACACTTTCCCCAGTACTGGTGCCAGTGTCCCACAAATCAGAACCTACTTCTCCTACATCAGTCTTTGAGTCACATTTTCATTTCTCACCTGGTTCAGATAATAATCCGGAAATGATTACTTTTGTGGCTCTGCTTTGTAATTTGGTGCATAGTTCCTCATACTGACTATGCAGAACCTCTTTTCTTGTCCTGCCTATGTCACTAGGACATAGTCCGAGCCACTGCACATGGATCATAACCATTGGATCCTCTTCATCCTGGCACCAGGCAGGCAACAAAGCCGTCTGAACTCTCATTCCTTGATATAGAAAACAGTGTCAATGCCCTCTCACTATACTATCCCCTGCTACCACTACATTCTTATGTGCTTCCCCCACTTAAATGGCTTCTTGTACCACAGTGCCAAGGCCAGTCAGCTTATCCACCCTGCAGCCCCCACTCTCATCCAGACCAGCTAAGAGAACATCAAACCTGTTGGACAATTGCAACAGTTGAGTCCCCTTATCTGCCTTACTCGCAGTCACACTCTCCTATCCTTGACCATTGACCTGAGCTATTCAATTTCTCTGCCCTTTCGTCATGTAACTCTTTTCCCCTTTGAGCATTCATGTGATTCCCTTTAGAAAGTTACAGCTGAACCTGGTCCCTTTCAGGCAGTGTATTTCCAGATTATCATAACTTGATGCATAAAAATAATTCTCATTTCCTCCCTGGAATTTTTTTGTCAATTATTTTAAAATTGTACCCTCTGGTTATCGACCCTTCTGCCAGTGGAAACAGTAACAGTTTTTTGTGCAGAATGTTGAGGTATGTGAGCATATGCCCAAATAAAGATGTCCAGAATGGATTGCTGTGCATCAAGGGCAAATGCCCACAATCTTAGCTGTCAGTAAAGTGAGGCACCCAGTGAGAAAGATCCTTTTCCCAGAGAGAGAGACAGATAATTTGTTCTACCTTGTTCAGTGCTTTTACACTAAGTGCAGCCAATGGAAGGAGGTGCAGTCTTCCTCCATCAGCCATATATTCTATACCGTGGACAAACCCAACTCCTTTACCCGAGAACACTGTAAATCCTGGAAAATGTAGGTCTCTAGTTCTGCTGTCAGTATAAAGCAGCTGGTTTTAGCAATGAAAATGGCAGAGAACCAGGTTCTGCACATCTTCTGTCTGTGAGGCCACATCTAAAAGCTGGCGGCCTAAAGCCCATTTCTGGAGACTGGCTTCGCATCCAGGTGATGGATGCACTCCCCAAAACTAACTGAAGTGGAGTGTAGATATAAAGTATGTATATAATAAGACTGGTTACATTGTTCCTGTCTTGTCTGTCTGTCCTCATGGTGCGCGGGATTGTTGTTGCAGGAGCTTGAATTTTGGATGATGATCAAGCAAGAAGGTACATTTAAATTGTCTTATAGTAACGTTCTCGTCTTGGTTTTCTGTGCTCTACAGTATGGCATTGATGTGAAGGCCAGAGATGTGAATGGAAACACAGCCCTCTACCACGCCCGGCGATCAGGTAGCCAGGAGTGCATGGATGTTCTGTTGCAACACGGTTGTCCCAGTGATGGCTGCATTATGACACCCAGTCTCAGCAGGAAAAGTATCAGCAGCAGTCTCGGAAGGACTGAGTCCAGGCTTCCACATTAAACAGAAGCCTTGAAGCATTGTGCTTCCACATCTTTACATTCTCAAAGGGCAGCTATTGCAGCCTCCAGACTTCCCACCACCACCCCCACCAATTCTCACCCCATTTTATTGCAGAATTTGGTGACCAGGAGGTGCAATTCTTGGAAACTGGATGTTAATTTTATTACAAGCGATGATATCAATTGTCCCAAAGCCTTCTGACCAAGAGATTGAAACTACTGTTCTTCGATGCAAGAGCTGTCTCGTGTTTTAAGGCCCATTTTTTTGACTGTCCCAGGTCATATCTAGGTAACACAAAATGTCGAGTGCCACAACTTGTAGGACAGCAGTGTAGCCATAGGAGCAAGGTTTGCCAAAGGTTTCTGCTCCTCTTGCCTGCCCTTTTATAATTCTTAAAAGAATTGAATGTTGTTTACACAAAGTGAAACCATGACGTACTGGAGTCATAAATCTGGAGTAAGTTATAGAGGCCAGTTTTCAGCTCCAAATGTTTTATATTTGACATAATTAAATTGTTGTCAGTTTTATTTTCTAACTGTTTAAATAGTGGTCCTATAAGTACCAAATGTTCCTTTGCAGTTTTATTTCCCCAGATGTGCACTTGTATTTAAATTTGTAAAAGAAATTTGTGTGTAATATTGGATATTACAATATTTAGAGAAATGTGAAGACCTACAGAACATTCTTTCATACTAACCTCTGAAGTTCCAAACAAGAAATAGTTGATATATCATTCTTATTTTGGGGGAAATGAGAGTCACTAGAGAGATAGATGTCTCAATTGTCCATCTTAAAAGGTTGCAGTGACACTTTTTTGGCTGATGAGGCTTCATTAATGCTGTATTCTGCACAAAGCCCTTTAACTATACTGGATTCTATCCTAGTGTGAAGCCAACAATCTGTAGCAGCTTGTCGAAAGTTATATTTGAAGCTGGACCTCTAATTTTGGTACAAATGTTGTTGGACAAAAGGATTTTTTTATAAAAAAGAGAGGCTTGTACTAATATAGAGCAGCACTAATGCTCAAATGATCCCACTGTCAACAAAAGGAGCACTGTCTGACAGGAAGGTAGTGAAAGGAAATTAAAGCAGAGCACGGTATGGGGAGGAGTGGTAAATAAGTATGGGATTTTAAAAAAAACTTTTTATAAAAGTGAAGCACTGATGTTTAGTGCCACAGAATCAGCTGTTGAGTGCAGACCAGATCTCTCACCACAGGGAAGATAATAGCAGGAAGCATTAACAAGCACTTGAACAAAACACCTAGTCGCCACTTTCCGAGTGCATTGGTAGGTTGCTCACGTGTTCCAGTTAGCATGCATGGTAAAGTGAGACTACAAGGGGAGAGAGAAAATTTAGAGTTTAAATTCAAAAGAGAAAAATTGGTCTGGAGAAGCTGCAACTTCAGCATGATGTGCAATTCCGAGTTATCCTGACACTGTCTGTCCAGTCCCATTACACCATCAGTGTAGAAAGTGTTTAGCAGCCGCCTAACTATGTCACAGTAATTTAGTAGTGACACACTGCTAGAATGGTGGGAGATACTTTGGCTTAGTGATCTTAAAATCTAAATCATTGTCTCTCAAGGCTTTGCTTTTTATTCAGAAATCCAAGCAAACGGCAAAGACGCACATTTCAGGACACCACTAGAATTGAAATGAATGAGATAGGAAATTGGATAAGTCAAGAAGTAGGGTTTAGATTCTGCCAAACTTGGGTTTTAAGGATTGCAGGAGGAAATGCATTTACTGCCAAGTTTACAGTGGTGATGACAAATGAACTATCATTTGAGGTCTCATGGCATCTACAATACTTTCCATATCACAACCCAATGGCTGGGCCATTGTACCTTCTGCATTAACACTTGCATGTTTTATCAGTGGAAAAAATATATTCCCATAGATTGTCAATGACAACTTCAATAGATCAGACAAGCCATTTTGTCAATGTACCTAACGGTTAAAATTGAACCTTTGTCTGGATGCATATATGGTAAGATCAAAAGGAAATGTAAACGTATACAAAAGGTAGCTGTGTTTTTTCCGGACTCACTTGGTAGTTTGCCTTTGAGCAGGAAGGTTGTGTGTTCAGAATCCATTTCAGTGCAGTACTGAGGGATTGCTGCATTGTCAGAGATACCATCCTGCAGGTAAAAGACTTCAGATGAGGTTGAGTCTACCTGTTCTGGTGGTTCAGGTGGATATGAAAGTTCCCATGGCACAGTTTGAGGAAGAGCAATTCTCTCCGTGTCCTGGCCTATATTCCTTCTTTAACAAACATCACCAAAAATTAGCTGGTCTTCAATTTCATTGCTGCTTCTGCAATCTTGCTGTGCGCAAAATGGCTGCCGCATTTGCTTTCATAGCAATAGTCACTGCATTTCAAAACAATTCCTGATATCTGAATGCTTTGGGACATTTCTGAGAGATGTAATAAGGCGCAATATAAATCTTTTTAATGCAAGTTTACAGCCGCTTGGGGAAAGGGGAAGGAGTGGGCTGACGCTTACCATTACAAGTCTGAATCTTGCTGTCTGACAGTAAGCACTTAGCCTGTTGTTGATTTGGCTCATACTCGAAGTTTCAAAAAGAGCCAGAATGTGATAGTAATGATTTTATGTATATAGAGCATTACACACTAGTAGTACTGTTCTTTCAAACATTCTGGGGAATGAATTCCTCTGTGTGCCATATCTAGCAAAGTCATAAACATAATGCATTTACAATTTTGCTACATGTAGCACACAGGATGATTTCCCTATCCTCCCCAGTTCCTGTTGGCTTTTAGTACTTCTTGTATTGCTCATTTTAAATAGACAATCTGCTGTTTACAGTTTAGTAAAAAAAAAGAAATCCAAAATCTGTTTCCTTCTAGGTTAATGGTACAAGTTGTTAATGTGTGAAAATTGTGTAGAAGTTGACTACCTATTAATGGAGATTGCCTTTGGTGATTCTTTTTGATCAGTTTCAGTCACTCACTGTTTCAATGAAGTTCAACTTTTTAGTCTTCAGTCCCTCTGTATCTGTGACTATTTACTGCCTAATAAAACTCATTGCAACTTTAATTAACAGAACCACTTTTTATTTTCAATTTTCTCCTTTCTCTCCCAAAGGCACAAACTGGCCTTTGCCGGAATAGTTTTGCAGGTTCTGATACTCCAGTATCTCACCCAAACAGCTGTACTTTATGTGCCAGATTAGACAGTGATGGTATTAAAGCTGAGCCTCTTTCTGCCCCTGTCAAATACCCACACTTGCATATTTTCCAGCAGGAACAGGAATCCTGGCTCATTTAATTTCTACTACTAGCTTGCCAAAGAGCACCGACTCCAACTATAGCAGGCCTAGTCTGAACTAAGGTCAGCTAACTCAGCACAGACCCTGACTCACCAAGAATCCTGGAACCAAATAAAATTAAGATACAATATTATAAAATCCTCTAAAACATAAACATTCTTGTTCCATTAAATATATCTAGTTCCAGCCAATAGCTTATTTATTGCTTTGGTTTGCCGAATAACAGCTTTTTAATTGATGCTTAGAAAAAAGTGCAAATAACTGATTTTAAATAAAATGGTGTACCCATTCGTTTTAATGGGTTTTCTGCACCCCAAATTTCTCATGGATTTAGCATGTATAAAAGCATTTCAGTTTATCAAAACTCTACAAAAGTATTACTGTTCTGTATTTCAGTAAGAACAAAAAGGGCCCAGGAAGGATTTTGTGCATTTGTTCTGCTATAATTAGACTAAATTCACCTTGTAAGCCACATATTATAAGATTTGTGACAAATAATCTATCACTAATCAAATACAAGCCAGGATTTTTTGATCTCATTCGCTACCATTGCCAGTGAGAATGGAGAATTTGGTAATCAGCCAAAACTCCATGCACTGCAGTGGCACTGGAGAATCCCAACCATGGATGAGGTCAGAGAATCTGACCCACAGTCATTGTACTGACCACTGCTGACAGAATAAGGTGGGCCCTGCAGACTGGAGTTATACTGCTGGCTTCACAGTTGTGTATGACAGAGAAAACTGACCTCTGCCTACTTCCAATTGAAGGGAGCAAAGAGCTGATGAGACAGATAGCTCTCCATGAGCCTCAAAGGGTTAAAATTTTAAAACCTCTCAGGCAGTCATTGTGATCAATTAGGAGCTTTTTGCATCTTCCAATTGAAACACAGATTGTTAGCAGCAGGAGGATGTCATTCACTATTGAGTCTCTTCCACTATTCAAGTAGACTACAGTTATCTTTAATTTACCTCTATTTGCCTGCTTTTACTTCATATCCCTTGATGCCCTGATCCAACACAAATCCATCAGTCTCAGTCTTAACATTTCGTTTGACCCACAGCCTTTTGGGAACCAAAGGTCAGATTTACACTATCCTGTGTGTGTGTGGGAAAAAATACATTCTGATTTTACTCCTAACTGATTTAGCTCTAATTTCAAGATAATGTCCATTTGTTTTGGATTCCCACATAGAGGGAAAAGCTTAGCAAATGTTTTTATCATTTTAATTCCCTGGATTAGATCATCACACAACCTTCCAAATTTGAAGCACTGCAAGCCAAGTTTTAACTCTTCAAGCCTTGATGTCATTCTGGTGAAAATATTCTGACTTGCCTTTCTCCGATCCGACAAGAATAACTTCACACTGAAAGCCATCAGCCAGAGTATTGCCCACTCATTTAGTCTGTTATGCCCCTTCTCATCTACGCAACTTACCGAATCATCTAATTTAATTTTCAAACTTGGACATACAACTGTCTCTTCCTTCATTCAAGTCAGTAATATCATAGAAAGGTACAGCACAAAAGAAGGCCATTTGACCTATTGTGCCAATGTTGGTAAAAAGCTGAGGCTCCAGTATAAATCCCTGGGAATGTCACTTGTCACGTCCTGCCAATTCCCTTCATCACTATTCTTTGTCTCCTACCTCCCATCCTATTACCATTATATTTCATATGGTTTTTGTTTATTCATTCATTGGGATCTGGGTGTCACTGGCTAGACCAGCATTTATTGCCCGTTGCCCTTGGGAAGGTGGTGATGAGCTGCTTTCTTGAACTGCTGCAGTCCATATTGTGCAGACACACCCACAGTCAGTTTCAGGATTTTAACCCTGCTACAGCAAAGAAGCAGCCGAAATAGTTCCAAGTTAGGATGGTGAATGGCTTGGAGGGATGCTTGCAGGTGGTGGTGTTCCCCTGCATCTGTTGCCCTTGTCTTTCTAGGTGAGAGCAATTGTGGGTTTGGAAGGTTGGAAAGTGCTGTCTAAGGAACTTTGGTGACTTCCTGCAGAGCATCTTATAGATGGGACACACATCTCATGGTTATCTCCATTCTTCTGCGCTTTCATTTTTGTCACTTATCTCTTGTGCAGAACCATATCTATGCCTTCTTGAAGTTCATACTCGATATGTCAATAGACACTCCTTTCCACCATGCTAGTGACATGCTCAAAAAATTCAACTTGACCCAACATTGACTCTTTGATCAGCCCAAAAGCTCAGTCATTCTGATTTTGGTGATAAATTTCAGTAACTCCCCCAGAACTAATGTTAGATGCAAATTGGTCTCCATTACAATCTCATGCTTTTTATATTGCTACAAATCCAAGACAGCTTCATATCAAAGCGGAATGGTTATACTGTTTTGAAGTGAATGAACCTTTCTCATCACCACCATCGTGTTACAGACCATGTGACAAGTAGTTATGCTTTTGTTCTGCAGCAAATAGTCCCCTCTTTCCAGACCACCACCCACCCCCCAATTGTTTTTTTAGAAAGTCATATTTTCGTCTTGTAAGCATTTAGGGAACTGGGATTTTTAAAAAATATTTCTGTCTCAAATACTAGGCACAAGCTAGCTTTGCAAAACTGAAGTAATTTCATTAAGAGCATCTATTGCAGGTATCTAAACAAAAACTTAAAAAAGGTGTTAAATAATTTTAATGTTTAGATTGTAAATGCTTCTTTTGAGCATTTTCTGTGCATTGCCCACTTTATGAATTTAATTTTGTTGGGTATATAATGCTTGTGACTAGTTTTCACTTGTTTTTACATAAAATGATTGTATGCAGTCTGTAAACTGTTTCTTAAATTGTGATTTCCCCTTGTGAATTGTGTTCCAATTCTATTGCAGTGAATTTAACTTCAAAAGTTTAAGTTGTACTTCTGTAATTGTTTTTTAAAAAAAAGCATGCTCAATAGATGGAGGGGAGAAGATTCTCTCTTTCCCTAAGTTAGTCTGAACTAGTTATGAAACAGAATCTACAGCTACACAGTTAGGTTGGGTTTTTTGTTTAAATTGAGACCCAAGAGTTCATTTCTACTCTTGACTAATTTCAGCACATTTATTATGAACAGATTTCTGTTAAATTTCTGTCTGCGCTATTTTATTGCTGTCATCAAGCCAAGAAGAACGCCTGCGAATGCTCAATTTTGTTACAGCAAAACTGATTCAAGTACAGTTGCCTCTTCATCCATGCTGTGTGTACTCTTGAATGGAGATGCTGGTGTTGGACTGGGATAAACACAGTAAGAAGTCTTACAACACCAGGTTAAAGTCCAACAGGTTTATTTGGTAGCAAATGCCACTAGCTTTCGGATCGCTTGCTGCTCCTTTAACAGGTGAATCACTTATCTGACGAAGGAGCAGCAAGTGCTCTGAAAGCTAGTGGCGTTTGCTACCAAATAAACCTGTTGGATTTTAACCTGGTGTTGTAAAACTTCTTACTGTGTCTACTCTCAACAGAGAACTCGCTTGTTACTTAACAGTAAGTGTGATGAGTTTGCCAAACTATAAGGGACACTAGCAAAGAGTCATCAGCTCCAAGTTTTACAGTGGTTTAAAGTTTGAACTGCCTTGCCTCTCAAAATATTCCAATGCCAATCCTCTAAATAACGTGAAGAAAAGTGAAGTGGAGTGACTTGACCAGCGTGCGGTTCCCTTCCACAACTCACCCCGTCTCCCCCGAAAGAGGTGCCATTTTCTCCCATTGTGCATCACCTTCGCCAGTGGCACAAGTGTTGGCTGATAGCTTCGAACTTACCACAGAGAAACCATTAGTATGAAACATACAACCCCACTTCAATGCTTTATGCCACAATATATCTGCCCTTTGCAAAGAGTGGATCTTTGAATTTACTTTATGTAGGGGGCAGGAAAGTGAACTGAATTCTCATGATGACATAGCTCAGACATATGGGCATGAAGTAAAAACAATCCTGAAAATAGTCAGATCAGGCAGCATATCTGGAGAAAAACGGAATTAATGTTTCAGGTCATGATAAAATTTTGGGAGGCGATGGCTAATGGTATTATTGCTAAACTATTAATCCAGAAACTCAGCTAATGTTCTGGGGACACAAGTTCGAATCCCACCATGGCAGATGGTGGAATTTGAATTCAATAATAAATGTCTGGAATTAAGAATCTACTGATGACCATGAAACCATTGTCAACTGTTGGAAAAACATATCTGGTTCACCAATGTCCTTTAGGGAAAGAAATCTGCTGTCCTTACCAAGTCTGGCCTACATTGTGACTCAGAAAGAGGTCTGACAACACCAGTTTTAAATCCAACCGATTTATTTGATAGTAAACTTGCAAGTTTTCAGCCTTTGCACAAAGTCAGCATCTCTACATTGTGACTCCAGAGCCACGGCAATATGGTTGACTCTCAACGGCTCTCTCATGGGCAACTAAGATGGGGAATAAATGCTGGCCCAGCCAGTGACACCCATGTCCCAGCAATGAATTAATCAGAAACTAAAATGTTATTCACGCTGGATCCTGGTTTACTTCCGATGTGCAATGCGAGGCTTCCATTTGATTCTAATTTAGTACAATTGGCCAGTTTGAAACTAGTACGTTCTGAAGGATATTAAGTTGCTCACTCACCACTTACGTTATCTCTGTCTAATTTAAAGCTTTGAGAACTGTCCAAGTCTCTTTAATTGGCTCAGATAACAACACTCTAGACTCTGCCTTTGAATTTCCTGCACCATCACTTCAACTCATTTATCTTTTTCAAAGCAGACCTTGTTTATCTTAGCTAAATGGACTTTAAAGATTTCACAGCACTGTTCAAATAATATCAGGGCCTTCCCTTGGTATCCTTACTGACAGTTTTGAGCAATGACAAACAAAAAAAAAAATCTGCTGTATGTGGAATGGCTGTTTATGTTGCATTGCAAGTGGAATTCATTGTGTGAAGTGCAAGTCACATTGTGACATGGCGCTATAAAAATGCAATTCTTTTTCAAGGGCAAAGACACGCAGTGATTTTCATCTTTAGCAGCCAATAATGTTTGCATTCTCTGTCTGCCTGGACACTTTTCATTTACATCCTTCTTGAATTGGCGTTGATTTACACTGCAGATTCCCATTTCCCCAGCTTCCCAGAGCTGTGCCCCCCAATGTTACGTGGTGATGGTTATGTCCCATATGTGTTAGACTGAGGCTACCACAACACAATTTCAACCTGCGAATATACAAGACTGGAAGAAGTCATAGCCATTCTCCCAGTACCTAAGGAATATCATAACCTGCAATATCTCTCATATTTCTCTTCAATCTAATCCAGATGATAAAAGCCCATGACATAATCATTTCCCCCCACCTCCCCCTTTATCTCCATCATTTGGAGTTTGAGGGTATGCCCTGTTGTACTTGAAACAGCAGAACTATTTTCACCAGACTGCCTTCCAATAAACAAAAATGGCTCCAATCTGAGCATGTGCCATTTTTTCATTGTAAATAAGTGCACAAGGAGAATTAATCTTCCTCTCTGTATCTCAACACACTTTGTAAATAATTAACTGCATTTGCAAGTAGTCATCACTGCAAAGAAATTTTCATTGCATTTCAACGCAAATAGCCAAACTATAAGAAGTTGCTGAAAATGAGGCCTGCGTGCATGACTTGAAGCTAATGCATTGATTCCAGCAGCAAGCTTGAGCTTACCTGCTCATTTAATGGCGCACAGACTCTTGCAGTATTTAATAGCCAACAATATTTGTTCAGGGATATACTACTAAAGGTGAAGCCCTGATTTTCCAATATTGGAAACAATGTGAACAATACTGAATTAGTCCAATGCGCAAGTGTTGTTGCCTGAGTACAAGACTTGATAGGCCAAATGGCCTACTTCTGTTCCGAAGTCTTGTGACCTAATAAGCCTGTTAATTTTTCAAATAATTTGCAGAGGTTACAGGCACAGACAGAGTTTGCTGTAGAGACCATGGATGCTAGCAAGCTTAGCTAGAGATTGGAAAATCCAACTGGACTGTAGCTGGCCAGTTGTGGAGGGGGTAGAAAAGTGAACGTTGTTTTCATGGTGACACAGCTGAGATGTGGGGATGAAATAATAACAATAATTCTGGTAATAGCAGATCAGATAGTGAATCTGGAGAGAAACTGAATTAATGTTTTAGATCGTGATGATCTTTGATCAGAACTGAGGTGGATATCTCTATTCACTTTGGTTATTTGGATGCTCTGCTGGAGAAAGAACACTGATGGTGACCTAATTTGGGGCTTAAGACTTGAGCACCACATTGAGGGAAGCTTCTGCCCATGTACATGCATTTACAGGCCCCTTGCATTTGACTGTGATGGAGGAAGAGGTTGCGGGTATCAGGAGGTTGTAAAGGTAAGTGTACTCACTTTGCACACTGCTTGCGGAAGCTGTCAAGCACAGTACAAGTTCTGAACTGGTGGGATGGGGAATGCACCATTTCAAGTGCTGCAGACAACCCATTCTCTTTGCATATATTCTTTCATTGTCTACACTGTTGTACATTTTTCTTGCACGTGGAGGTAGCAGATGTGGAAAAGCAAAGGGACATTTGAATTTCCAGCCCAGAGCTCTCCTGTTGTCTGAAGAATTTGCAGTGGAATCAGCAGGCTGCATGCAGGAAGGCTCTGGGCTCCTAACAGCCATTCACTGGTTCCCTCCCTAAATGTTTCCTCTTCCAAAAATGCTGTCTTACGCACTGCCACTCACTGATGGCATCATGGTCACTTCCTGAATAATATCACCTAATGACATAATGATCATTTGCTGTGTGCTAATCCTTTCGTGACATGTAAACCCTAAAGTTAATATGAGAAATTCTGATGCCAAAATGAATGCCATTTTGGAGGCTTCACTAGAATACAGTCAATCATGAGGTTTGGCATCTTATCCAGTGAGGTAGTAGCATGCCAAACAGGCTTACTCTACAGACTGCCCGATGTGGCATATAATCCCTGGGATGGTTTGGAAGGATCTGATAGAGTGAAAGTTTTATGTTGTGGAGGGAAAATTTTCAGACTGGAGGCCAGTTACCAGCGGTGTACCACAGGGATCAGTGCTGGGTCCTCTGCTATTTGTGATTTTTATCAATGACTTGGAAGAGGGGGCTGAAGGGTGGGTTAGTAAATTTGCTGATGACACCAAGACTGGAGGAGTAGTGGATGAGGTGGAGGGCTCTTGCAGGCTGCAAAGAGACATTGATAGGATGCAGAGCTGGGCCAAAAAGTGGCAGATGGAGTTTAACCCTGATAAGTGCGAGGTGATTCATTTTGGTAGGACAAACTTGAGTGCAGACTACAGGGTCAATGGCAGGGTTCTGAGGAATGTGGAGGAACAGAGAGATCTCGGAGTTCATATCCACAGATCTCTGAAGGTTGCCACTCAAGTGGATAGAGCTGTGAAGAAAGCTTATAGTGTATTAGCCTTTATTAACAGGGGTTTAAGTTTAAGAGCTGAGGTTATGCTGCAACTATACAGCGGCATGGTAGCATAGTGGTTAGCACTGGTGCTTCACAGCTCCAGGGTTTGATTCCCGACTCGGGTCACTGTTGTGTGGAGTTTGCACATTCTCCTTGTGTTTGTGTGGGGTTCTATACAGGACCTTGGTGAGTCCACATTTGGAATATTGTGTGCAGTTCTGGTCACCTCACTATAAGAAGCATATGGAAGCATTGGAGAGAGTGCAGAAGAGATTTACCAGGATGCTGCTTGGTTTGGAGAGTAGGTCTTATGAGATAAGGCTGAGGGAGCTGGGGCTTTTCTCGTTTGAGTGGAGGAGGATGAGAGGCGACTTAATAGAGGTTTATAAGATGATGAGGGGGATAGTCTCTGAATGTCCACTCTGTTTCCTCGACTGGACATAGCTGTTACTAGGGGGCATAACTATAAGGTTCAGGGTGGGAGATATAGGAGGGATGTCAGAGGTAGATTCTTTACTTAGAGAGTGGTTGGGGTGTGGAATGCACTACCTGCTGTAATAGTGGAGTCGGATACTTTAGGAACTTTCAAACGGTTATTGGATAGGCACAAGGAACACACCAGAATGATAGGAGTGGGACAACTTGATCTTGGGTTCAGACATAGCTCAGCGCAACATTGAGGGCCGAAAGGCCTGTACTGTTCTATGTTCTATTTCTACAGGAAGACCTGTCCCTGTTCCAAAAGTTGTGTTTAGGCCAATCCTGTTGTAGCTATTACTACAGTTTGCCTTGTGGGCTTTATTTAACATGTCAACATTTGTGTAGGGGGATCCTAAAATAGTGATGGGTCTGGACAAAACATCTTAGTGTGGTCGCACTTGCATTTGTTTGCCCCATGAATTCCTCTTTCTTATCTAAAGCAGTTTGAAAAATTGAATCCATTTTCTAAGTGCGTCGAGAATGCTGACATTCACCCCTTTGGATGGGATGAGCAACTACCAAGAATAATGAAGGAAAACTTTAACGTAAAAAGTGCATGAAAAGGCAAAATCCCCTATGAAACTAACTAATGTATGGAGCCAAATACAACAATTTGAATAGCAAATGTGACAAAAGTATTTAACAGTATAAAGAAACTTGAGTACCCCAAGCCTCAGAATCACCAACGTTAAATATTCAATATACGTGCAGGCTGCCCATACCAGTAGAAGGGTCTAATTTTACCTTCAAAATGGGCCATCAGAAAATTAAGTGCAAACAATATCAGTGCATGGTTGAAAGCCTCATTTTCCGTCTGTGCCCTGTGACAATGAAGCTCCCTTCTTGCAATATTGAGATTTGTTTTTTAATTATCAAATTGAGTTTCATACAATTTGTACATTGCAAAAGAAGGCCATTCGGCCCACTGAATCTGCATTGACTTTCCAGCAGAGTATCCCACCCAGGCCTTATCCCTGGAACTCCACATAGGTTGGGGGAAATTGGCCATGGTAAATTGCCTCTTAGTGTCCAAAGATATGCAGGTTAGGGGAAGAAAGAAACTGGAGGAAACCCACGCAGATACAGGAATAATGTGCAGACTCCACACAGTGACCCAAGGCCGGAATTGAACTCAGGTCCCTGGCTAACCACTGTGCCACTCGGGAGAGAAAACAGTTTGACCTCACTATGACTATACTTTCCAATTTTGGGCACCTGAAGAATGTGAGAGAGGGTTAAAGTTGTGAAGGAAATTGGAGGAATAAGACGCCCATGGAAACAGGAGGAACATCAGAGGCCATGAATTCTTTCCCTGGCCTTGAACTGTATACGCCCCAATGTATTTTCACCCCAGGAAAAATTAAGGATTGCAACGATCGTCCTCAAACCTTAATCTCCAAGCCATCTAAGGATTAATTTAAGGAAAACATGTTGAATTTATTTCATCGATGCGACCATTGACAGTCCTCATTGGGCACCTCCTGGAAAAAAATCCTTGGTGGACGATTATGGAGGATATCTTACCATGCAACTACAACAAGCCTTGAATATACTGCAACCTAAGAAGGCAAGAGTCGCGGCTCAGAGTATAGGGCCCTCCGGCCGGTAGGGCGGAGAAAGCACTCGGAGTACAGAGTCCTCCAGCCGGAGGGCAGCGCCATTCATCGGATTATCGGGTCCTCCAATCAGTGGAATGGAGACAGCATTCGAACCATGGGAGTCCTCCGGCCGGTAGGGCGGAGACAACACTCGATTTATAGAGTCCTCCGGCCGGTAGGGCGGAGACAGCATTCTGACTATAGAGTCCTCCGGCCGGTAGGGTGGAGCTAGCATTCGGACTATCGAATCCTCTGGCCGGCAGGGCGAAGACAGCACTTGTCTACTGGATCCTCCGGCCGATAGGGTGGCGCCACCCCTGGCTCAGAGCCGTTTTGTGTAGGGTATGTGCGGTGTCTAAGTCTCTTTGATAGTTTTTAAACAGACTCCCCAGCTGCTGTGGGTTTTGGAAATTGTCGGTGTTGCTATGGCGGTGAAAAAAAGGTGTAATGTTATTATAAAGCAGCCGGTAAGCTAGTGAAGAGTGTGTGGTGAAGCGGGGTTTGGACCTGGAGCAGGATGGGTCCCTCAGGCTGGGAGGGGTGTCGGTGCTGGAGGAAAACAAAATGTCTGAGATCTCAGCCTGGGCCTTTGTTACCGCGGGCCAGACTGTGCCCATAACCCAGTGCCTGGGGGCTGGGGTCCACCCCATATCCAGCCAGAGTCCCTCCAGGCAGTCTCAGACTCCCAGCCGGGCCCGGAGCCCAGCATCTGTCAGGACAGTGAAATCAACTGGCTGCACAACAGTAGCCAGAGCTTCTGCCTCAACTAACTTCATACACACCGCGAGTCCCATTTATACCCGAGCTTAAAATAAGAGCAATAAGTGTCCTGTTACCAGAAATCCAGGGGTTTGTTAGATGAGGGAATCAAATGTATAATCTACGGTCAATTTAGAAAACGCCTGAAAAACAAATTTAAATTTAAGAGGAACGTATGTTTGTCATCTCATTCGCTAAATGAAATCATGCAAACTGTCCAGTGCAGTTTTATTTTGTTAAAGTGAATTTTAGTATTACTTATTCTGGTGTAAACGCCTCCATAATAGCAAATATCTGGCCATGTGAAGTCTCAAAAGTTTTGAAATTTAACAGGTAATTATTTGAGCATTTTTGTTACATCACTCGGCCTGATGGAAATGTTTTGCTTAACTTGTACCCTAAGTCAAATTCCATCTGTGAAATTAAATAAAACTTACTAAACTTATATTTACTAAATACTTCAATAGACCTAGTCCTGATTTAAATTCGAATTTGGCTTCAAAGGAAACATTCAAAATCAGATGTCGGTGAAGGTCAAAACCATTTTTGCAGGCAGATTTCATAACACAATAATATCTTTGTGCAAAAACAGAGAATGCTGAAAATCTCTGTGGATCTGTCAGAGTTGACGAAGGGTCATCCAGATTCAAAGCTACCTCACCCTGGGTCCTGAGAGATTCAACCTTATGCAACAACCCTGCAGTACCTTGTCAAAGGCCTTGCTAAAGCCACGTAGACAACATCAACTGCACTGCTCTTATCTATCTTCTTGGTTACCCCTTCTAAAAAAAACTCAATCAAATTTGTGAGATATGATTTTCCATCACAAAGCCATGCTGACTGTCCCTAATCAGTCCTTGCGTCTCTAAATAGCTATAGATTCTGTCTCTCAAAATACCTTCTAATAACTTACCCACTACAGATGTGAGGCTCACTCGCCTGTAGTTCCCAGGCTTTTCCCTGCAGCCTTTTTTAAACAAAGGCACAACATTTGCCACCTTCTGATTTTCAGACACTTCACTTGTGACTTTCAATGATTCAGATATCCCTGCTAGGGGACCCGCAATTTCCTCCCTAGCTTCCCACAATGTCCTGGGATACACTTCAGGTCCTGGGGATTTATCTACCTTGATGCGCTTTAAGACTTCCAGCACTACCACCTCTGTTATATGTACGCTCCTCTCAAGACATCACTATTTATTTCTCCAAGTTCCCTAACATTCATGCCTTTCTCAACAGTAAATACTGATGAGAAATATTCATTTAGGATCTTACCCATCTCTAGTAGCTCCACATATAGATGACCTTGTTGATCTTTAAGAGGCCCTGCTGTCTCCCTAGTTACTCTTTTGCCCTTTATGTATTTGTAGAAACTTTTTAGATTCTCCTTTGTCTTATCTGTCAAAACAATCTTGTGTTCCATTTTTGCCCTCCTGATTTCTCTCTTAACTCTAATCCTACATCCTCTATACTCTTCAAGGGACTCACTTGATCCCAACTCACTTAATTCCTCCTTGACCAGGGCCTCAATATCACGAATTCATCCAGGATTCCCTACTTCTATCAGCCTTGCCCTTCACTCTAAGAGGAATGTGCTTCCCCTGAAAGACTCCCACTTACCAGACATCCCTTTGCCTTCCCACAGACTCCCCCAGTTAACGTTTGAAAGTTCCTGCCTGATACCATAAAAATTGGCTTTGCCCCAATTTAGAATTTTAACTTTTGGGCCAGACCTATCATTCTCCATAGCTATCTTAAAATTAATAGAATTATGGTCACTGGTCCCAAAGTGATCACTCACTAACACTTCTGTCACCTGCCCTTCCTCATTTCCCAAGAGGAGGTCAAGTTTTGCCCTCTCTAGTCAGGCCACCCACATATGAAATGAGAAATTCCTTCCAAATACACTCAACAAATTTCTCTTCATCCAGCCCTCTAATATTATGGCTGTCCAATGTTGGGAAAGTTAAAATCCCCTACTATTACCACACAATAGTACACAAATTGGAGCTATCTGTAATCTCCTTACATATTTGCTCCTCAATTTTCTGCTGACTATTTGAGGGCCTATAGTACAGCCCTATCAAACCCCTTCTTATTTCTCAGTTCTACCCATATAGATTCAGTGGGTAACCCTCGGTTATATTCCCTCTCAGTACTGCCATGATGTTTTTCCTAATCAAAAGTGCGACGACTCCTCCTCTGTCACCTCATGTTCTATTTTTCTTATAACATCTATACCCTGGAACATTGAGCTGCCAGTCCTGTCTCTCCTGTAGCCATGTTTCAGTAATTGCTATAATTGTTGTTGTTCATCCATCGGAATCGATAAGGACCTCGACACCATTAGTCATTTTGAGGCTGACTGCTGTGTGTCCGAAGATGACTGATCAGGCCAATTCCGGTATGGAATTTCCTGGCACATATTGAACAGACTTGTGTAGACACTGTAGTTGTTGCGCTGGTGGCTTTGGACTTGCGCACCTTGCAATTAAGTTGTACTTCAGCAATACACCTTGCTTCATAAGCTTGTCAGTCTTTGTGGATGAGGCAGCGCTAGGTAGGGTGGTTTTGTGCCAGCGTTTCCCAGGTGGTTGTGTCTATGTCAAGTGACTTCAGGAAGGCCTTGAGTGTGTCTTTGAAACATTTCTTCTGCCCTCCATGCGAGCATCTTCCAGCAGAGAGTTCCCAAAAAGGAGCTATTTGGGTATGCACTCGTCTGACATACAGATGACGTGACCTGCCCACCAGGTCTGCGCTCTCATCAGCAGTGCGTGGACTGATGGTAGACTTGCTCTAGAGAGAACTTCAGTGTTGGTACTTTGTCATCTGATGCATAATATTCTGCGAAATCAACTCAAGTGGAAACGATTGAGCTGTCTTGCGTGCCTTCGATACACAGTCCACGTTTCACAGGCGTACAGGAGGGTAGTGAGTACTGCGGCATTGTAGACTTTGTTTTGTTGCTGGGCTGACTCCTTGACGTTCCCATACAGTGGAGTGCAGTCTATCAAAAGCAGAACTTGCCTTTGCTATTCTGCAGTTAACTTCTGTATCGATAGTCACTGCTTGGGAGAAGGTGCTGCCAAGATAAATGCCACTGCCTGTAGTTTCTGCCCTTTGATTGTGATTATGAGTTCTGTGTACGGTGCATGACTTCTGTCTTTTTAATGTTGGTGGTGAGTCCAAAGTTGTCACAAGCCGTGGAAAATTTGTCCATCCTGATTTGCATCTCTGGCTCTGAGCCAGCATACAGGGCACAGTCATCAGCAAAGAGAAAATCTCTCAGAACAGTCTCTTTCACTTTGGTAATAGCTTGAAGTCCCCTTAGGTTGAAAAGCTTCCCATCCACTCTATACTTGAGGCTGATTTCAGTAACACTGTCCTGGAAGGCATCATTCAGCATAGCAATGCTGAACAGTGTGGGTGTGAGCACGCAGCCCTGTTTGATGCCGTTGGTGACTAGGAATGCCTCAGAGGATTCTCTGCCATCCAGTACTCTGGCCATCATGCTGTCATGGAACTGGCATACCACTTGAATGAATTTGGGGGTGGGGGGGGCAGCCGAACTTTGAGATGATCCTCCACAGGCCTTGTCGGCTAACAGTGTCGAGGGCTTTCGCGAGGTCAACAAAGATTGTGTAGAGCTCACAATTCTGCTCCTGACACTTCTGAAGTTGGCACGCAGCAAAAATCATGTCAGTAGCCCCATGACCTTTGCAGAAGCCACACTGTGACTCTAGCCCAGCTCCAGCTGAGTAACCAGACGATTTAGCAGGACCCTTGCAAGGGTTTTTCCTGTAATGGAGAGCAGTGAGATTCCTCAATGGTTGTCGCGTACTTGCTGATTGCCCTTCCTCTTGTCGAGTTGTATGATGGAAGCATCTTTAAATTCCTGAGGAATGGATCCTTGCTTCCAAAAGGACTGGAACAACTCAGTGAGCTTCTCAATAAGTGCAGGACCCATAGCTTTATAGATCTCTGTGAGTATGGCATGTGCCCTTGGGGCTTTGGATAGTTGGCACTGGATAGTTGGCTGATAGCTTTCGTGACTTCGGTTACTACCGGTGGATCATCCATGGCGCTGTTGATATCAAACTGGGGAATCCTGTCTATTGCCTCATTGTTAATAGATGACGGTCAGTTGAGGACAGCTTCAAAGTGTTCAGCCCATCTCTGCAGGATCTGAGCCTTCTCTGTATTGAGAGTTGTACCATTGGTACTCAGGAGGGGGGAACTCCCAAGAGATAGAACATAGAACATTACAGCACAGAACAGGCCCTTCAGCCTTCGATGTTGCGCCGACCAATATAAAAAGCAATGCCCCTCCAAACTAAACCATTCCCTTCTCTTCCATATACTTATCAACTAACCTCTTAAACGCCACCAAACTTGGCGCATCTACAACTGCTGCAGGCAGGGCATTCCACTCCCGAACCACCCTTTGGGTAAAGAACCTACCTCTGATATCCGTCCTATAACTATCACCCCTTAATTTAAAGCTGTGTCCCCTCGTGCTAGCTTTTTCCATCCTAGGAAAAAGGCTATCACTGTCCACCCTATCTAAACCTCTAATCATCTTATATGTTTCGATCAGGTCCCCTCTTAGCCTCCTCCTTTCTAACGAAAACAACCTCAAATCCCTCAGCCTCTCCTCTTGAGATTGAGATCCGAAGAGAGTGTTGAGGGCTTCATAGAACCGTTTCAAATCATGCTACAATATTCCAATCCCATGTACCCACCCATGCCTTGAGTTCATCTGTCTTGCCCATCAGGCCTCTTGCATTGAAATAAATGCAATTAATCTGGATTTCCCTTTCTCTCTGTCTTGTTTTTGCCTGATCTGTCTGGTACTAGGATTATTGACACTGCCTTTATTATTTAATGTGCTCTCTTCCATCTCCCTATTGTTTTGGGTCCCACCCCCTGCCAAATTAGTTTAAACTCTCCAGAGTGGCTCAACATTTGATACTCAACACTTCTAATCATTATGGAATGTAATTGGTAAAGGAAGCAGAATACTAAACTGTAGAGGCAAACAGAGTATAAGTCTGAGGACACTGTGCTCAAACAGTATTCTTCTGGATATACCACATCTTGTATATATGTGCGTGTGGTTAATGTGTTAATAGGAAAGATGCTGATGTACAGTTTGCTATTGCTTCTCAATACGTGGCTAGTGATGCACTTGCATTTTGTGCATTTCCATTCATTCTCCACCCACCCCCACCAAATAATTCATAAATTAGTGTGCACTCTTCAGTTTGAAACTGACATTTTGTAAAACTTTGTCCATCTCTGCAACTGTTCAGAAGCCAGGTATGGATGGATGGTAAATAAACTATTGGTAAATTGTTAATAAACCTAGAATCTTGGATCACAAGAAAGCTAAAGGCATGTGTAATTAATGCAATGTTTAAGAAGTTATAGAATTGTCATTTAACAATCTCCCTTTCCTCGACCCATCCAGTAAATTTTTCAGTGACACAATATGGTGCGTCTGCTGTGTTTTTGTCTCAATGGCCATTAAGCTGTGCTATTCCAAGCAGCTGTTTTCTAGCTCAGTAATTGTTGAGGTTGTTTTAATGTATCTTTGTGTCTGTGTGTGTGTTTTATTAGTTCATTATCAGCAAATTAACCTTCTAATGCTATTATTCATCTACCTTATATAAGATGTTGCTTAAAACCTACCTCTTTTACCAAGTGTTTGGTCACCCACACTAAGGTCTCGTTCTTTGGTTCAATGTCAATTTTTATCTGATTATGTTCCTGTGAAGTGACTTGCAACATTTTACTATGTTATAAGTTGGACAAATGTGTGTTGTGCCATCCTAATGCCTTACAGTTCTACAGCCTTAATTGTAAGTCCCTGGTTGGAATGAGAAGATACATAAAGCATTGAAGCTTGTTACATTTGTAAAATTTTGCATTATGACTGACCTAACTGTTCTCGTTTGCAGGCTTACGTTTATAGAAGATAACGTTCATGGAAAGGTGCAAGACAAAGTACTTTATTGGCCATCCAATTTGATTTTAGTGAAAGTTTCTCAAAGCACTAACAGAAATGGGTATGAGAATTAAATTGCACAGTGCTGACCACCCTAATAACCTTCTTAAGGAACTCAATAAGTTTAGGCTGTCTGAAACCATGTGCGATGTAATCATTGTGGTTGGCAACCGGACATTTTCAGCACATAAGTCAGTGCTGGCCTGTGCCGCTGGCTACTTCCAAAAGCTCTTTCTGAATTCTGAGGTTAACACTGCAAGAACATACGTGGTAGACTTTATCACCCCAGCCAATTTTGAAAGAATTTTGAATTTTATCTATACAGCTGAGCTTTTCACTGATCTCATCAATGTGGGTGTTATCTATGAGATGGCAGAGAAATTGGGCATGCAGGATCTCCTCAAGGCTTGTTACTCTACCTTCCCTGACTTGGAAAAAACAGAAACCAACAAACAGACGGTGGGATCGACTGAAGGCTATGTCCCTCTAACCGGGATCTCAAATGACCAAAATCCTCCCATTTCAGACTCCAGAGGGCAAGGCTCACAGTTTTGTCAAAACAGAGGTTATATCATGCAGGTTGAAGTAGGGGAGAGTTTTAAAAGTGAAGAACAAAATCTTGTGAATGAAAATGGTCCGACAATGCCAGTGATGTACCAACAGTCAACAAAAACTGAGGATAACCTGGAAATGGAATACAGCCAGTCTACATCAACTGAAAATGTGTCTCTGGCCTCTAGTAAAGGCCCATGTGAGCTGTATGAAATACAGAGTAATGGATATTATAATCAAACCAGTTTATTGATGACAGGAGAATCTCTCAAAGAGAATAGTAGTTCCTGTGTCAGTAATAATGATAACCTCCAGGTTCATTCAATGAAGGAAATGGAGTGCATGCAGTTTGAAGGTATTGAGCAAGATGGCCTTAATTTTGATGACCACCAAGAGAGCAGAGGCCCTTCTGAAGAGATAATTGAGCTAACAGATGACAGCGAAGATGACAATCTTGTCTATGTTAAAGATGTTAATGGTGAAGGCAAGAGCATGCCATGCCAGGTGTGTGGCAAGGTCTTACCAGCCAACATAGGGCTGATTAGACAACATAGTAAACTACACATTGATGCAAAAGAGGGGCTGTGTACAGTGTGTGGCGCCAAGTTCACTGATAGAAGTTCGCGAATCACCCACGTTTTGTCTCATGTTGGAATCTTCCTCTTCTCATGTGACATGTGTGAAATGAAGTTTGTGACGCAGTGGCAAGTGGCTGGACATAGGAAAGGGAAACCACATGACACTAACATTATTGTACAGCCAAATACCATCCTGCCAGCTGAAGCTAATTTTGGGGGTTCTCCCACAGAACTGTTTTGTGCTGTCTGTGGAAAGGCCGTGAATAAAGACTACCTTGCTGTGAAAGAACATATTCTTTCTCATCTCGACATGAAAAGCCTGTCCTGTTGTGTCTGTGAACAGCCATCTAGGTCAGTCTGTAGCCTAATGTGGCACGTTTTGTCCCACATGAACATATCAATTTTTTCTTGTTCTGTATGTGGTA
Source organism: Sphyrna mokarran (assembly GCA_024679065.1). Lineage (NCBI taxonomy): Eukaryota > Metazoa > Chordata > Chondrichthyes > Carcharhiniformes > Carcharhinidae > Sphyrna > Sphyrna mokarran. The sequence goes on along the minus strand of JAGIQG010000038.1, from coordinate 8,824,536 downwards.
ATAGCTTTGTAGATCGAACTGTTCTTGAGCAACACATGGCCTCACACCAGGGTATGGAATATTTATATGAATGTAATTTCTGCAGTAGAAAATTTCGCTTAGAAGCCTCTTACCAAAACCACGTGAAGATACATAAGAGGCATAATGTAGATGGCACAAAAGGTCTCATTGCTCAACACCAGTGGCTCAAAAAGACCTTAACAACATCACCATCAGACGAGTCTACAAGTGATGGACATATGCCTGGTGTACACCAAGAGACTCTTCTGACCCTTCCCTCAAACCAAGTCAAGATCAACTCGAAAGGGAACTGGTACGAATGTGAATTTTGCGGGAAGAGGTTTTCCCATTCTAGCGAGTTTCAGTATCACCTGCGAATCCACTCAGGAGAGAAGCCCTATGAATGCAAGCTGTGCCACAAGTTCTTTAGGGGGCGATCGACTGTCAAAAACCATCTAAAGACCCATTCAGGTGCCCTCATGTATTGCTGCACAGTTTGCCAGAAGTACTGTCCCACCTTGAACCTTATGATTAAACATGTGGAGATGCACAAAGATGGAGGCCTTCCTCCTGACTTTAACATTGCGCAGACTTTTATGTACATTGTACATTCCAAACAGCCAGTAAAAATGATGGACTAACACTTGCGTGAAAAAGAACCAGTTCCAATGTTGGTTTGAAAAACTGTATTCAGACATAGACATCAAATAAAGTCTCATTTTAATGTACAGTGGAACCTTCAAAACTAAGATCACTTTTTTAAGGAGAGCTGCTAGTTGACAGAATTTTTTAAAATTTTTTAAAAATTAAATTTATAAACATTGCTGTCTTATAGTGCTAACTTTACTGTATAATAAGGTTGTTGCTTTATCTTTTTTTATGTGGGGTACTGTGCCAAAATTAAATGTCTGCACTGAATTTTTTTTGTTCAAGGGATGTGGATGTTGCTAGCTGCGTGAGCAGTTATTGCCCATTCCTAATTGCCTTTGACCTGAGTATATTTCAGAGGGCATTTAAGAATTAACCACATTGTTGTGGATCTGGAGTCACATATGTAAACTAGGCCTGACCGGGTAAGGATAGCAGATTTCCTTCCTTCAGGTACATTAGTGAACCAGACGGGTTTTTTTTTTAATATAACAATCAACAATAGTTTAATGGTCATCATTAGATTTCTCATTCCAGATTTTTATTGAATTCAAATTTCACTGTCTGCTGTGCTGGGATTCGAAGCTAAATCTCGAGAGTGGGATTTTTCAAAGTGGGGGGTTGCAGCCCACGCAGGGATGTTCAAATTGGGTTGCTGGGTATTTGGTTTAAAAAAAATGTTCTGTCCTTTTCAAAACCTGGTGAGATGTTCTGTAATCCGGTTCAAAAGAAAAGTTCTGTTTATAGTGCACGTTTTGTAGAAGGTGGCATGACAACGAGGATCTCTCGACTCAGGCAATGACATGGCCAGCATGAGGAGGAAAAGATTAGTATTGGCTGATGGAATTCAAGTTTTGTGCACTTTATGAAAGGAAAAGGGAAGAATTTTAAATGTACAGTAAGTCCCATTTACATTGCGACTCGAGTCACAAGGGAAAGCAGGAAAATAAGTTTGAAAGCCACTGTCCTAGAGTATTACTCTGTCTCTGGATTACTAGTCCAGTGATAACACTTTTAAACCACCGTCTACTGTGCTGCACTGCTAGTGCAGGACCATCGCTCCAGTGATTGACAGTGTTCTGCTTCAGGATCAAGGCATCCAAATGTACTCCATTACATAACACAGTTCACCGTTGATGTCACAGTCTCCCAAGGGATTGACAGTCTGGGACAGTGGAAGTGGCCACTTTAGGTTTGCACTATTCTATACCTCCAACCAGGGCTATTTGAAAGGGGTTCATAAGATCTGCTGTAATGAATTTGAGTGTCTACCATCACAGGCAAGTCATATATATCCATTAATGTCAGAAATTGTGCATTATAATACAATGCTTTAGCAATACAGTGATTTCTGCCTTGTCGAACTTCTCACTCATGTAGGTTTTCCAAATGGATGAGTAGAACTTTGAACCCTCTCACCCTTTCAGAAAAATCTGTATGTAATTGATGAATTTCATCAATTTTTTGAGCTGTCTGGCAGGATAATTAGGAAATAGTTACCTTCAGAAACCAGTATTTGTTCCTACTGTGTAGAGATTTCATGTGATGGTTCTTCAATGGATGGCAACAGAGTCTGGCTTGAGCCTGCTGTGCCACCCGTCTCATGGAAAATGCGTGGAGTCTCTATTGAAAATGCGCAATCGTTTGTTTTACCTTTTTTTTAAGTTCCGATTTGATAAATCCAGAAGTGCATGGAGACGTTTTAATCCATTGCTGAAATGGTAAATATTATGTATGTATGTATGCAAAATAGGGATTTTATTTTCTGATGATGTGATCCATTACATTGCGATAAAGAGCCAGTGAAATTTCAAATTATTTGTCATAAAACCAATTAATTCTAATCTACCCTGAAACAAAATTCAACAGTTGAGCTACAACAACTGAACAACACTCAATGGGATCCAATACTAAGAAGTGAATCGAAGGTAAAATCTTCAGAATTTGGATGAAATTTGCTAACCCACTTCAGCGCTACTCTTGCAGCTTTAATGTCATGTGAAGATGTTGACTATCTTAGATTGTGAGCTCTGCTTTATCTGTCTCTATTAACCCTTAAAAATGCCAGCAGGTGACAGTTCAATTTTCCATTCATTGTCTTGCACAAAATACCACTTTATCCAAATTGTTGCTCATGTTTGTCAATCAAAACATAATTTGCCCTAAATATAAACAAGTACATCAGTATTAATTTTGTTAGACTATTGGAGTTGAAGTATAATCATTTTCAGGTTCATGTTGGGCCCATCGCTTGCATCTATTCACATATATTTGGTTCCCCTGATTGCTTTCAACTAACTGAGCAACATTTAACTGAGCTATGCATAGCAGCAAAGGACATGTGCATGATTTCTGGTCAGTCCTCATTAACTATTGCTGACTAATGTGCCACTTGTTAGATTAGGAAAAGCAGGACACATAGGATGAATAAATGACTGGAAAGATGGTGTGAAGGGGAGGGTTTCAGATTCCTAGGGCATTGGGACCTATACAACTGAACAAGTTACATCTGGACAGGTCTGGAACTGATATCCTTGAGGGGGGAGAAGGGGGCATTTGCTAGAATGGTTGGGGCAGATTTAAAATAATATGATGGGGATGGGAACCTTTGCAAGGATTCTGAGCAGGGAGAACTAAGAACAAGAAGAAATGATAGTAAGGACAATAAGGAAAGTGATAGGCAGAGAAATCAAGGGCCAGAGTCAGATAAGGACTGAGTAAAAAATATTTGGAAAGGGAAAAGAAATGTTAAAACTGCTTACCTCAAGGTTTTGTACCTAAATGATGGAACGTTCGAAACAATGGATGAATTAGTTGTACCAATAAATGTAAATGGTATGATATAGTTGGCATCACATAGACATGGCTCCAAGGATGGGAACTAAACATTGAGAGTTATTCAGTGTTTAAGAAGGGCGAAAGGAAAGGTGGTGGAATTGTTTTGTTGATTAACAATGATATTGATATGATAATGAGGAATGATATTAGCATTGATGATGTGGAATCTATATGGGTTGAGTTAAAAAACAAGGGAAAGAAAACATTGTGGGTGGGATACAGAGCACCAAACTGTAGTGGTAATGTTGGGAAAAGCTTTAGACAGGAAATTACAAGTGCATGTGTTAAAGGAACACCTGTGCTTATGGGTGACTTTAATCTGCATATAAATTGGGAGAGTCAAATTAGTCACAGTCCAATAGAGGAGGAATTTCTGGAATGGATACGGGATGGTTTTCTGGAGCAATATGTTGAGGAACCATCAAGGGCCACCTTGAACTGGATGTTGTGCAATGAGAAAGGATTTGTTGGCAATCTAATTGTTAATGGGAGGGTGTTGGGGAAAGTTATAGAACAGAGAGATCTATCATAGCTCCTTGAAAGTGGAGTGACAGGTGGATAGAGTGGTAAAGAAGGCATTCGGCATGCTTGGTTTTATGAGTCAGAACATTGAATACAGGAGTTGGAATGTCTTGTTCAAGTTATACAAGACATTGGTAGGGCTGCACTTGTGTGCAATTCTGGTCACCCTAATATAGAAAGGATATTATTAAACTAGAAAGAGTGCAGGAAAGATTTTCTAGGATGCTACTGGGACTTGATGGATTGAGTTATAAGGAGAAACTGGATAGATTGAGACTTTTTTCTCTGGAGCATAGGAGGCTGAGGGGTGATCTTATAGAGATCTATAATATAATGAGTGGTGTAGATCAGCGAGATAGTCAATGATTTTTCCCAAAGGTAGGGGAGTCTAAAACTAGAGGGCATAGGTTTAAGATTAGAGGGGAGAGATACAAAAGGGTCCAGAGGGGCAATTCTTTCACACAGAGGGTGGTGAGTGTCTGGAACAAGCTGTCAGAGGCAGTAGCAGAGGTGGGTACAATTTTACCTTTTAAAAAGCATTTAGATAGTTACATGGGATATGAACCAAATGCAGGCAATTGGGACTAGCTTAAGGGCTTTTAAAAAAAAAAAGGGTGGCATGGACAAGTTGGGCCAAAGAGCTTGTTTCTCTGCTGTAAACCTCTGACTCTATAACTGGTTTATACGTCAAATGCGAAGACATGTCAAGCAGTGACAAGCAGGCCATTTAGTCTTCATTTGTTCCCTCTGACTTGTGATCAGAAGCATGTCATGAAGAGAGAGAGTATGAATTTAAGTCTTGTGATCCAATGCATAACAGCTTAGTGATACATTGTGCTGGAGTACAGGGTCATTATTATTCAGGCCAAACTGACCCTTATATTTTTCTGTCTGTAAAGGCTGGGGTCCTTTTCTCTCAAAAAGAGAAGTGAACTGATACAATAGGCCTTTCAGATTATAAAGGGATTTGCAAAGGTAGTTGCAAAGATGTTCCCATTTGGGATGAGTCCCAAACAAGAGGCTATAACTATATGATAGTTACTAAGAAATCCAGTAAGGAATTCTTCACTCAGTGGTTCGCATGTGCTGCCCTAGAGTATGGTTGTGGTGATCTGTACATTTAAGGGGAAGCTGGATAAGCACAAGATGAAGGGAGCTGAAGGATAAGAAATGGGGAATCACATCGTGCATGATCAGAAGAGAACCCCAGCAGATTTGTTTCAGTTTCTCAATTGTAGAATATCAGAGTTTGAATGTGGTCGGCAGGACTAAGTACCACAACAATGATAGAATAGGATATTGGAGGACTGCATTCTATCTAGCTATATTCTTTCACTGAGAATATTTACATACATGTATTGCTTAATTGTCCATTGTTATGAAAAGTAGTTACAGCAACTCAATGCGGAAGGCACTGTATTTCAGAATAAATGACATATCTACTAATCTACATTACATTACTATTCTCAATGCTCTCATTAAGCTTGCATCAAAGAAGTTGTCCTGAATACACTAAAACAAATAACTAAATAAATTCTGCAGAAAAGTTAAATATTGTAGACTAAGTAGTGATTGTATTTCGTGCTTTGCCCTCTGACCATTGCAGTGGAATTAATATCTTACAACATGCTTCTCCCTCCTCTCACAACATATTCACTACTAAGCACTGCAAACAAAGTCATTAATAAGTGTATTTCTTTTTCAAATTTTCAATGTTCGTCCCTCCAATACGCCCACTTAAGGATTGATTAAAGAGACATCAACTGCACCATTTGATTTTCTCCCGGGCAACAAGCTCGCTGTTCCTTAAAGGGGCTTAGCAGGTGATTGTTGGTGGGATTGGGAAAGGACAGCCGTGGCAGAATTATGATCTGGAACACTGCCTTGGAAGGATGATGAAAACAACTTCAGTAGTAATGTTCTAAAGAGAATGGAATAAAATACTTGAAGAGTATAATAAAATACAGGGCTATGGGGCAGAACAGGAGTGGGGCTAATTGGATAGTGCTACCAAAAAGCCAGCACAGACAAAAAGACCAAATGGTCTTGTTTTGAACTGTATCATTCTATGATTGCATTAAATTCTTGATTCCTATCTCTACCAACAATAGCCAATTAAAAATTTAAAGGAATAGAGTCCCCTCCCTCCCCCCCCCCTCGGTTTTGTTGGGCAAATCTACCCTGATGTGTAGAATTAAGCCAAGGATGAGAGCCAGGCTTGATCCATGATCTGAAATAGCTGACCTTAGCTGAGGGATGATTATAATCCTGTAATTATGCTGGAACGTAAGCATATCCGTTGTGAGTGGCATCAGACTTGGTTACAAATTCATTAATGGTGAAATAGTCCACCAGCACTTACCATCTCAGCTCTTGAATGAAGCCCATTGAATCAAACCCCAGCAAACAGGGGAATGTAATTAAACTTCATTTGAATTTCTAAGGTCTCAACATAATTTTAAACTGTAATGATGTCTAATTACAAGTAAGGCAGTTTTGTGGTTCAGATCGCCTTTGAATTTTGCATAAATATCACTTGAATCATTCAGTTGTGAATTGAACAAATGACAAAACAGCACGGGAAACAGGCCCTTCGGCCCAATGAGCCTGCGCCGCCACCCCAACGTTCCCACCTCTACCTGTGATCCCTGTCTGTTTATAGATCTAGGGATTAAAAACCAAATTTAAGACAATTTAGGGAGAATTTGTTTTGTCAATTAGCCTAAGAGCACATCTTTGGGACGTGGGAGGAAACTGGAGCACCCGGAGAAAACCCACACAAGCACAGGAGAATGCGCAAACTCCCACAGACATAGGCCCAAATCCATGTATCTGCACAGCACAGCGATAGTCACTGAGCTGTTGTGTTGCCCATCAAATGGTCCAGGTCAAGCGTACACTAATGACATGAAGCACTAGGATACTCTTGAAAAAGATCCAACAGCAGCCCTCTCATGACCTATCGCGTGTATGCCCCTTGTTAGACAACAAGGTGGACCGAAGCACCTGTAGGATAAAAACAAGTACATCAATATCGTCATCTATTGACACACTTCCCAGGGACTCCCAAGGCTCATGATCCCTATTTTAAAATCAGTTTTCTATACCCCTCCATTCCCATTCTGTTCATCTAAGTATTTCTTAAATAACTCCAGAGTGCCTGCCTCCACCACTTTACTTGGCAGCGCATTCCATACCCCCACCACCCTCTGTGTGAAAAAACTCCCTCTAGCATCCAAATTATACCTTACCCTCCTCACCCTAAGCCCGTGACCCCTCGTGCTATTTGAGTCCATCCTAGGAGAAAGCTTAACCCTGTTTACTCTATCTATACCCTTCATAATCTTGTACACCTCTATTAGATCTCCTCTAAGTCTACGTCTTTCTAAGGAAAACAGTCCCAATTTGCCTAACCTCTCCTCGTAACTCAGACCTTCCATACCAGGCAGCATCCTGGTAAACCTCCTCTGCACTCTCTCCAGAGTCTCCACATCCTTCCAGTAGTAAGGCGACCAGAACTGGACGCAGTATTCCAAATGAGGTCTAACCAGCGTTTTATACAACTGCAACATTAAAGGCCAGCTCTTGTACTCTATACCCCTTCCTATAAAGGCTAGCATACTATATGCTTTCTTCACAACTTTCTCCATTTGTTCTGCCACCTTCAGAGACTTGTTCACCTGCACCCCCAGTTCTCTCTGCGTTTCTATACTCTTAATAGGTCTACCCTTTATCATATACCTCCCCGCTACATTCTTTCTCCCAAAATGGATCACCTTGCATTTATCAGGATTGAATTCCATCTGCCATCTATCTGCCCAAGCTACCAGCCTATGTCCTGCTGCATCGCCTGACAATGCTCCTCACTATCCGCAAGTCCTGCCATCTTTGTATTGTCTGCAAACTTGCTGATCACTCCACTTACTCCCTCTTCCAAGTCATTTATATATATTACAAATAGAAGAGGTTCCAGTACCGAGCCCTGTGGCACACCACTAGTGACCGACCTCCAGCTAGAAAAACACCCTTCCACTATTACTCTCTGTCTCCTATTACCAAGCCAGTTACTTATCCATCTAGCTACCTATCCTTGTATCCCATGAGCTTTGACCTTCTCAACTAACCTCCCATGAGGGACTTTGTCAAACGCCTTCCTGAAAGACCTTTTACTTCATACAAACAAGTAATTGCGTTCTTCTAATATTGCTACTGACTCTCTGATTCAACCTGAGATCCTCGTATGGTTTCAGTGTCGCATTTTACTTCAAGTATGATCAGCCTTTTCATGTTGCTTTTGGTACATTTAAATTATTTGGATGCCTGTAGATTGACCAAGTTCCAAACGACATAACTTCAGTGATGACCATCTGTGGCAAAAGGCCATGTTTTTGTAGCGATTGTCTTCTGTAATTCACCACAGAGTGGGCTGGTGATCCTTTCTACCAGCTGCTGGAAAAGACAGGGATTAGAAACACCTAAGTTCCCGTCAAATTGAAAATAACAGGTCTTTAGGTAGGGAAGAGTCAAAAGATCTGTTGGAATTTTTGTTTTTCAAATATATTTTAGTATTTAAAATATGTATTGTTTGATTTTAATAGTGCTCAAATCTTATTTGAGAGATTTAAATATTTTGCTGCATAGCAGAACTTTGTATTGCTCGGATTGTTGCTGACATTTGTCTTGTGACACTGGACGTTTTACAGTACTGGTTTGTTGCCAGCAAGCGGCGCTATTTGCACGCATTAAATGAACAACACGATGCACTTGGAGCTTTAAACAGTGAAACAGCTTAAACTCTTTGACAAAAGGGGTAATTGGACACTAAGCAAGAATTTGAGAAAGGGTTTGAGGAGATGAATGACTAGATTCTGAGGAGCCTTTTAGAAGTCAGAGATACTCCACTTGGAGTACTGTGAGCAGTTCTGGTCGCCTCACTATAAGAAGGATGTGGAAGCTATTGAAAGAGTGCAGAGGAGATTTACAAGGATGTTGCCTGGATTGGGAGGCAGGCCTTATGAAGATAGGTTGAGGGAGCTGCGACTCTTCTCACTGGAGAAACAAAGGTTGAGAGGCGACCTGATAGAGGTTTATAAAATGTTGAGAGGAATAGATAGGGTGGATTCTCGGAGGCTATTTCCCAGGGCTGAAATGGTCACTACGAGAGGACACAGGTTTAAGGTGCTGGGCAGCAAGTACAGAGGAGATGTTAGGGGTAAGTTTTTCACTCAGAGGGTGGTGAGTGAATGGAATCGGTTGCCATCAGTGGTGGTAGAGGTGAACTCGCCGGGGTCTTGTAAAAGACTTCTGGATGAGTCCATGGGATTTAATGGGATTGGGGGTTATAGATAGGTCTGTGGCCTGGTAGGTATAGATATGATCGGCATAACTTGTGGGCCGAAGGGCCTGTTTGTGCTGTCGTGTTCTATATGAAACAAGCTAGAAGTGTTAAGGAAGAGTATTTCAGAGTTAGGGCCGGTTAGAATGGGTTCTACTGTTTTACTTGTCGTTATTAAACTAATTGACCCATAGGTGCCATGGGTCTGTTTTGTCAGCTTTAAGTTTTATTTGGGTTACTTCTGTCCTCCAATATCCAAGGATTCCTCGTGATAGCTAGCGTTCTGCAAATTTCCTTTCTTGTCTCCTCACAAACAGTTGGATAAATGCCTTTTGCCTTCGATTCTCATAGTTTATCAAGTGTCTGTCATATTGACATCAAGATATTCTAGTATATCTCACACATCACAGAAATTGGATAACAAGTTTGTGCCATCATCTCTTATATTGAATTTTGCACATCGTTTATCTGCCTACACCATTAATTAAAACACCTTTTCTTATTTAATGTAGGGCTTACCTACTTGTTATATGTGGATGGGACAATGCTTTGGACTGTCACTTTTTGCTAAGCAACTAGCTCAATGCTTGCCGGGGACACACTACAAGCTTGTGAAGCTGAATTTGGTTTATGTCAGCGTTGACACATGCTTAACACTTATTTGGATAAGTACATGGATGGGAAAGAATTCGAGGGATATGGGCCAAATGCAGGCAACTGGGTCCAGCTAGGAGGGCAATATAGTCGGCCTGGATCAGTTGGGCTGGCCTGCCTGTTTCAGTGCTGTAATGCTATCTGAATGTATCTCCTTTCCTTCTATTTTGCTTGCGTTTGGTCTTTCTAATGCCTTTCACAGCCAAACTAAGAGAACTTCAATTTTAAAAAATACATTTAAAGGAAATTAGACCTTTATTTGCCTGTTTGTAAAAGCAGTGAATGTATCTGCACTCTTCACCTTGCAGTTTTACTCATCATTTCCCTCTTTTTTGTTTGTTCTGTATGAATGCTGATAAAGTCACTCTCCTCTCCCGACGTTGAATACGAAAGTCGAGACTGATGTATCACTGCAGATCCTAAGCCTTGTTATGCAGTGCACTACTGGACACCATGGCGTCCCTTGTGCACTTCTCTTTACAACTGAAATATGAACCATAATGAAATATTAAACTGTCACCACCGCCAGACTAAGACCAGTGGACATCTGTCTAATGAAGCAATACCTGCCAAGAACGTTCATTTCAATCTCCTGACTATGGAAAATTTGTTGTTCTGATGCATAAAATTGAGGTTGTCAGCAAGGACAACAGTTTAAGCACAAACAACTTGACTTCTGCACCAACATCCAATCATTCAGCGGCTTAATGAAAGCACATTGTTTCGTTTATTTGTGCGCTATCTTTTCGCTGTGTTGTTCATTTTTTTTTAAAAAGTGGAATTCCTGTTTTTGTCTAATGTGAGCCTCCAGCTTAGAACACGATAACAATCTTCCAGTCTGATCTTGCTGGAACATTCCAAATTTAACTTTTTTTTGCACCGAAATCTCTACAGGTTCCATTTAAGAAGTCTTCAAACTTGATGACTACTTCTGCACTGTCAACATTACAATTTAGATTAGCTGCATTCTCGCAACAATATTAGATCCGTTGGTTTCAGCCTCGATCTTGCCACCATCTCCATCGCCCTCCCAAGCTCAACTAGATCCAGCAAAATGTCAGAGTTCTTTACTCGCTGGATTCTCAACACAATTCCACCTTGTCTAAACCTCTGCCCCTGTCTGTTTCACTCAACTCCATCCTGCAACGACCCTTTGTCCTTCTATTCAATGAATTTGAAATCCTACCCTAACTGCAAGCACCTCCCTCCCCACCCTCGCTTCCCCGGTGGCTTCACCCCATCCTGCATCTGCATCCCTGTGTTCCTTCCTTCCCTCTCCTCGAATATTTTGAACTTCCAGCTATCTCCATCCTCTCAATCTCAGAAACTTTACAGCGAAGAGGTCATTTGGCCCTGTTGTATCTGTACCATGCTGTGATATTCCTGTCTTTTCCCCATATCCTCGTACATTGTTTCTGTTCAATTAAACATCTAATATCCTGTTAAATGCCTCGATTGAACCTCTTTCCACTACACTTCCAAGCAGTGCATTCCTGTCCTTAATCACTTGCGGTGTGAAAATGTTTTTCTTCCATCGCATTTACATCTTTCAAAAATCACTAAATTAGTGCCCTGTCATTCTTGAGCCTTTTATGAGCCCAAATCATTTCTCCCCAACTACTCTATGCAGTCTTTTTTTAACACCTTGTAGAGGTTTACAGCATGGAAACAGGTCCTTCAGTCCAACTTGTCCATGCCGCACAGTTTTTAATCACTGAGCTAGTCTCAATTGCCCACATTTGGCCCATATCTTTCTATAACCATCTTACCCATGTTACTGTAAATGCTTTTTAAAAGGCAAAGTTGTACCTGCCTCTGACAGCTTGTTCCAGACACCATCCTCTGAGTGAAAAAATTGTCCCTCTAGACCCTTTTGTATCTCTCCTTATGTCCTCTAGTTTTCCACTCCCCTAACTTTGGGAAAGATGTTGACTATCCACCTATCTATGCCTGTCATCATTTTACAGATTTCTATAAGATCACCCCTCTACGCTCCAAAGAAAAACGTCCTAGTCTATCCAGCCTCTCATTATAACTCAAGCCATCAAGTCCCGGTAGCATCCGAGTAAATCTTTTCTGTACTCTTTCTAGTTTAATAATATCCTTTCTATAATAGGGTTACCAGAACTGTACACAGTAATTCAAGTGTGGTCTTACTAATGTCTTGTCCAACTTCAATAAGATGGTTCAACTCCTGTATTCAATATTCTGACCAATGAAACCACACATGCTAAATGCCTTTTCATCACTCAGTCCGCCTGTGACTCCATTTTCAAGGAACTATGAACTTGTACTCCTCAATCTCTTTGTTCTATAACTCTCCCCAACACCCTGTCATTCACTGTATAAATCCTGCCCTGATTCAATCTACCAAAATGCATCAACTCACATTTATCTAAATTAAACTCCATCTGCCAATCATCAGCCCACCGAACCAATTGATCAAGATCCTGTTGCAGTTCTAGATAACCTTCACTGTCCACTATGCCACCAATCTTGGTGTCATCTGCAAACTTACTTACCATGTCACCTAAACTCTGATCCAAATCATTAATATAAATAACAAATAACAGTAGACTCAGCACAAATCCCTGAAACAAACCGCTGGTCACAGGATCTCAGTTTGAACAATAGTCGATGATATTGATGTACTTGTTTTTATCCTACAGGTACTTCGGTCCGCCTTGTTGTCGAACAAGGGGCATACACGCGATGGGTCGTGAGAGGGCTGCTCTTGGATTTTTTTTCCGAGAGTATCCTAGTGCTTCACGTCGTTAGTGTACGCTTGACCTGGACCATTTGATGGGCAACACGACAGCTCAGTGACTATCGCTGTGCTGATACATGGATTTGGGCCTGTGTCTGTGGGAGTTTGCGCATTCTCCCCGTGCTTGCGTGGGTTTTCTCCGGGTGCTCCGGTTTCCTCCCATATCCCAACGATGTGCTCTTAGGCTGATTGGCAAAACAAATTCTCTCTAAATTGTCTCAAATTTGGTTTCAATGCATAGATCTATAAACACAGACAGGGATCACGGGCAGAAGTGGGGTGGCGGCGCAGGCTCGTTGGGCCGAAGGGCCTGTTTCCCGTGCTATTTTGTTCTTAGAGTGTGGTTACAAAGAACAGTCTTCTGTCGTCAAGCCAATTTTGTATCCAGTTGACGATACAAAGATCGGTGGTGTTGTGGATGGTTTGGAGGGATGCCAAAAGTTGCAGCGGGACATAGACAGGATGCAAGACTGGGCAGAGAAGTGGCAGATGGATAAGTGTAGTGGTCCATTTTGGCAGGAATAATGGGATGAAGGAGTACAATATAAGGGGTAGGAGTCTTAGCTGTGTTGTAGAGCAGAAGGATCTCGGGGTCTGGGTCCATAGGACTCTTAAATCGGCCTTGCAGGTGGAGGAAGTGGTCAAGAAGGCGTACGGTGTACTGGCCTTCATTAATCGAGGAATAGCGTTTAGGAGTCAGGAGGTAATGATGCAGCTCTATAAGACTCTTGTCAGACCCCAGTTGGAGTATTGTGCGCAGTTCTGGTCGCCTCAGTATAGGAAGGATGTAGAGGCTATTGAGAGAGTTCAGAGGAGATTTACAAGGATGCTGCCTGGATTGGGAGGCAGGCCTTATGAAGATAGGTTGAGGGAGCTGGGACTCTTCTCACTGGAGAGACGTAGGTTGAGAGGCGACCTGATAGAGGTTTATAAAATGTTGAGAGGAATAGATAAGGTGAACTCTGAGACTATTCCCCCGAGCTGAAATGGTCACTACAAGAGGACACAGATTTAAGGTGCAGGGAAGCAAATACAAAGGAGATGTCAGGGGTAGGTTTTTCACTCAGAGGGTGGTGAGTGAATGGAACCGACTGCCGTCGGAGGTTGTTGAGGCAAACTCACTGGAGTCTTTTAAAAGATTTCTGGATGAGTATATGGAAAAGAATAGGATAGGGGGTTATAGATAGGTCTGTGGATTGGTAGATGTGATCGGTGCAACTCGTGGGCCGAAGGGCCTGTTGTGCTGTATTGTTCTATGTACTATCTCATCCTATATCCTGTGAAATTTAACCTTATGCAACAACCTACCATGTGGTACCTTGTCAAAGGCTTTGCTAAAGTCCATGCACTGCCCTCATCTACCTTTTTGGTTACCCCTTCAAAAAAAAATCAAATTTGAGAGACATGATTTTTCCGCTCACAAAGCCATGCTGACTGTCCCGAATCAGCCCTTGCCTCTCTAAATACCTGTAGATCCTGTCTCTCAGAATACTTTCTAACAATTTACCCACTACAGACGAAAGGCTCGTCAGTCTGTAGTTCCCAGGTTTTTCCCTGCAGCCCTTCTTAAACACCATTTGCTACTTTTCAATCTTCAGGCACCTCACCTGCAGCTGTGATGATTCGACTATCTGCTCAAGTACCCACAATTTCCTCCCTAGCTTCCCACAATGTCCTGGGATATATTTCATCAGATCCTGGAATTTATCTACTCTGGTGCACTTTAAGACTTCCAGCACCACCTCCTCTGCAATATGTACACTGTATGTGATATGCAATATGTACATCTATCAAATCTCCACTTATCTGCCTTTTTTCCAAGGATAACTGTCCCAATCTTTTCAATCTATTCTCATAATTGAAGATTTTCATCCTTGGAACCATTTGTAATCATTCTGCTACCTTCCCGTCCATGTGTTCACATCCTTTAGTGTGTTGCCCAGAACTGTGCACTATGTTCCAGCTGAAATCGAACGAGTGTCTTGCACAAGTTCAGCATCTCTGTTTCATTTCACACATTCTCTGAATTTAGGTTCAATATCTATTTTCCTTGTTATTTCCTGTTGCTGTATTCTCGATGGAGGTAAATCCAATGTCCCCGTATTTCTGCAGAAAGTCAGTGAGTCCTTTTGATTTGTGTGAAAGCCACACCATGCTGCTCTACCCTGGACTGAATGGTCTTGCTCTGTGTTCATGGTCAACACGATGTCATACCACACAACCATTGCAAACAAAAATTCAAAACTTCCAAGTTGGTAGTTGACCCTCCAGCCTCAGCTTTGTGATATTTAAAAATGTTTAAAAATCTAGGCTGATGCTCCAGTTGAAGTGCTGAGGGAGTGCTGCACTGTTAGACTTACTGCCTTATGACCCAGATATTAAACTGAGATCTTATCTGCTTGTTTTGGTGGACATAAACAGATCCCATGGCAGGGGACTTTTCCAATAACAGCCAAACATTAATCTGTCAACAAACAAATAGCATCAAGATAGATAAATCGCCAGGACTGGATGGGATATACCCCAGGTTACTGTGGGAGGCCAGAGAAGCGATTTTTGCATTGTCATGGAGACGGGAGAGGTTCCAGATTGCAAATGTGATTCCTATATTCAATAAAGGGAACAGGGATAGCCCAGGAAATTACCGACCGGTGAGTCCGACCTCAATGGTTGGTAAGTTGATGGAGAAGGTTCTGAGGGACAGGATTTATAAACGTTTAGAGCAGTTTAGTCTGCTCAATAGTAGTCAGCACGGCTTTGTCAAAGGCAGATCATGCCTTATGAGCCTAGTTGAATTCTTTGAAAATGTGACTAAATACATTGACAAAGGAAGAGTGGTAGATGTGATTTATATGGACTTCAGCAAGGCGTTCAATAAGGTGCCTCATTGCAAGACTTCTTGAGAAGGTGAGAGGGCATGGGATCCAAGGGGCTTTGGCCTTGTGGATCCAGAACTGGCTTGCCTGCAGAAGGCAGAGAGTGATTGTGGTTGGGTCTTTTTCTGCATGGAGGTCGGTCACCAGTGGAGTGCCCCAGGGATCTGTTCTGGGACCTTTACTGTTTGTCATTTTCATAAATGACCTGGATGAGGAAATGGAGGGATGGATTGGTACATTTGCTGATGACGTGAAGGTTGGTGGTGTTGTGGATAGTTTGGAGGGATGTCAGAAGTTGCAGCGTGACAGAGATAGGATGCAAGACTGGGAGAAGTGACAGATGGACTTCAACACGGATAAATGTATAGTGGTCCATTTTGGCAGCTCAAATGGGATGAAGGAGCATAATATCAAGGATAAGACTCTTAGCAGTGTGGAGGACCAGAAGGACCTTGGGGTCCAGGTCCATAGGACTCTTAAATTGGCCTCGCAGGTAGAGGATGTGATTAAGAAGGCGTATGGTGTACTGGCCTTCTTCAATTGAGAGATTGAGTTTAGGAGTTGGGAGATAACGTTGCAGTTGTATAAGACCCTGATCAGACCCCATTTGGAGTACTGTGCTCAGTTCTGGTTGCCTCATTACAGGAAGGATGTGGAAGCTATTGGAAAGGTGCAGAGGAGATGTTGCCTAGATTGGGTGGCATGCCTTATGAGGATAGGTTGAGGGAGCTTGGAGACAAAGGATGAGAGGTGATCTGATAGAGGTGTATAAGATGTTGAGAGGTATTGATCGGGTGGATTCTCAGAGGCTTTTTCCAAGGGCTGGAATAGTTGCTACGAAAGGACACAGGTTTAAGGTGCTGGGGAGTAGGTACAGAGGAGATATCAGGAGTAAGTTTTTCAAAGGGTGGTGGGTGAGTGGAATCAGCTGCTGTCGGTGGTGGTGGAAGCAAATTCAATAGGATCTTTTAAGAAACTTCTGGATGAGTAATGGGATTTAATAGAATTGAGGGTTATCGGTAAGCCTAGTAGGTAGGGATATCATCGGCGCAACTTGTGAGCCGAAGGGCCTGTTTGTGCTGTAGTTTTTCTATATTCTAAACATCGGTTTATGTTATCTGATGGTTCATCTTATTTACTGTTTTGGGAGATTTGTGTCAATTGTTTGTTGCATTTCCCTTTTTAAGAATAACAGCACTTCAGATGTAATTAATTGGCTATGAAATGCTTCGGGACTTTGAGAGTATACAGATCTCCATCTCTCACTCTCAACTCCTTGCTGGAGTGCTGTTTCAAGAGTGGCAGTTAGCATACTTCATCTAAATGGATATTTATGTGAAAGCTCCCATCTGCCTTCTAGAAGGGGCACTGGCAAGCAATGAAGCACTGGGGCCCTGGCCTGTTTCCTTATTCCAGACTGCCAAACTCAACTGTAGCAACTGCGTGAGAAAAACTAATTCACCGCAGACCTAGAAATCAAGCACTGTCACTTCCCGATCAGTCGGGCGCATCTACTGCCCAGCCCTCCCTCCAGCTTCACCGTTTTTGTGTCTTGCTGTGAATGAAAATGTCACAAATAACAATGAATTGCAAGCATAAACTTCATTCTGACTTCTGCTGTTTGCCAGTCTATAGTGTGGTGATAGAAGTTACTATAGACAATAAATATATACATTTAGGTTTAAAGGGACTGTTTTAGAATTCAGTTTTTCTACAGGCAGTCAGACATACTGGGGGGGAATGCAGCTAAGGTGCTGGGAGAGCTGATTACTGATTTTAGCCATGTATTGTTTACTTAGCAGAGAGCCAATGGATTTCTGTTTACAAAGAGGAATGGTACCCTGTGATTTTTGATTGAAGGAACGGAAGGTGGGTTTAGGTTTTGGCGGGGGGGGGGTCATGTGATAATGTAGTTAATGGGAGGGGCTAGGTATGTAACAGAGAGAGAAAAACAGCTTTCAGTTCTCAACATCGGAATTAGGAGCAGAAGTGGGCAAATTCAGCCCATGGAACCTGCTCTGCCATTCAATCAGATCGTGGCTGATCTCTCCCTGGTCTCAAATCCACCTCCTTACTTGTTTCCCATATCCCACTTTCCTTTTTTTTATTATTGTAAATACATCTATCTCCCTCTTGAAACCATTCAATGATTAGACTCCACCGCACTACGGGGTGTGTGTTCCACAACTTCACCACCTTTTGCGAGTAGTTTCTCCTCATCTCGGTTTTAAATCTAACGCATCTCAACCTATATTTGTGACTTCTTGTTCTAGATTGCCCCACAAGAGGAAATTTTATCTACATTTATTTTAAATCGATACTTTTAGAATTTTATATACCTCGATCAGATCCCCTCTCCTAAATTCCAGCAAGTACAAGCCTAAACTGTTTTATCTCTCGTACGTTAATCCTTTCGTCCCCAGAAATCAATCTGGTGAACCTCCTCTGAACTGCTTCCAATGCCACCACATCCTTCCTCAAATAAGGAGACCAAAACCGGACACAATGCTCCTGACATGGTCTCACCAGCATCTTATACAATGAAAACAACACTTCTCTACTTTTACACTCCAGTCCTTTTACAATGCCAACATCCCATTTTATTATAAGCTGCACTGACATTCTGCAATTCATGAACACAGACACCCAGATCCCTCTGTTGGGCTCATTTTAAATCTGCTTTCCATTTAGGTAATAATTTGTTTTCTAATTTTTTTTCTGCCAAAATGGATAACCTCACACTTATCCATATTGAACTTCATCTGCCAAATTTTGGTTCATTCTCCTGGTTGGGGTTTTAAAGAGAGAGGTCTGCAAGCTGCTCTCCACAAAAAGCTTCAGGACTGTTTACACTTATTCTATCAATAATATTTATGGTTGTTAATTACATTTAAAGTGGTTTCTGAGCCTCGAAGAAGACTGTTGCTTATTTGGAACTGAAACAGTGAAGTTAGAAATGAGTTGTTTCATGTTTAAATTTTGTTCAATGGATAATAGTTAAGCTGCATTGTTTGTTAGAGTTGTAGTTAAACTGTTATTAAATAAAATTTGTTTTACTATAAAAGATCCCGAATTTGTCAGTGGAATTGTTCCTGGAGTGAAGAAGCATCCTAGGCTCACATTTATGTCAAAAAAGAATTGTTGGAGTCTAGTCTGTCTTCCTAATGTAATGTGGGATTCTGTCCAAAGCCCTAACAATAGATCATGGGACCCCCCCCGCCCCCGGCATTGATACATCTGGAGACCAGTACAAAGAACAAAGACCATGACAGCACAAGCAGAGATGTTTTGGCCCTCCAAGCCTGCACCAATCCCATGCTGCCCAACTGAACTAAAACCCACTGCCCTTCCCTCTATTCCCATCCTATTCATTTGTCAAGATGCCCCTTAAAAGTTGCTATTGTATCTGCTTCCACTACGTCCCCCTGCAGCAAGTTCCGGGCACCTACCAGTCTGTGTTAAAAACAAACCTTGCCCCTCGCATCTTAAACATATGCTCCCTAATAATTGACTCTGCCATCCTGGGAAAAAGCTTCTGACTATCCACTTTGTCCATGCCCCTCATAATCTTGTAGATTTCTATCAGGTTGCCCCCCTCAATCAGTGAGAGCAAACCAAGGTTCTCCAATCTCTCCTCATACTGATGCCCTCCATACCAGGCAACATCCTGGTAAATCTTTTCTGTACTCTCTCCAAAGTCTCCTGGTAGTCTGGCGACCAGAACTGAACACTATATTCCAAGTGCAGCCTAAGACGCTATAAAGCTGCAACATGACTTGCCAATTTTTAAACTCAATACCCTGGCCGATGAAGGCAAGCATGCCGTGTGCCTTCTTGACGACCTTCTCCACCTGCGTTGCCACTTTCAGTGACCTGTGTACCTGTACACCCGGATCCCTCTGCCTATCAACGCTCTTAAGAGTTCTGCCATTTACTGTATATTTTCAATTAGTATTAGACCTTCCAAAATGTATTACATTTGTCCAGATATAGTCACAAATAGTTTTGTGACACCAATGAATATTCAGATATTTCCTGCAGCCATTTCTTTTATTTCTTATTTGGCACAAGGAATAATATTTGCTTTGCTGCAAAGCTATTTGTTACTGTTAAACTGAGACCAAAATGCACATTTGTTGCTGGCTTCTCTCTTCCCTTCCATCTGTCCTCAACAGAAGATGTCCCTTCCATTTGTTCTGAGGTAGAGCTCAAATAAAGCTGAGAGGCAAGCAAGCAGAAATCTAAATGTCATCATGTGAAATCAGACAGAGAGTATGAACATGGTCTATACGGGGCAACGTTGCAGGAGTCAGTTTGTTTCTTCAGTAGTGGAAGGAAACAAAATTCACCGTGCAGCATAATTGCTTTCACCCCTTTCTTCCCTGAGAGAAATTACACTCCACTGGCCCCAAAAGCTGCCAGAAATCAATGTAAATATGATGGTTAGTTGCAGGATAATATGGCACTTGGCACTGCTGAAAGGCAGTATTTCAATGCACATTTTTGAAATAACATACTCGGCCCATTTGCTAAATGAGATTGGGAGGATGGATCAAGTAGATTGTATCTCCACAAGTACTGTGTTTCTCCAGTAACAGCCAGTGAAAATCTGTCTTCACTGAATTTCATGCTACTACTTCATTGCCTGAGCTTCCTTGCTGACACCAACTGGGTTTATATGTTTTGTTTGGAAGGTTGCTAAAAACTAGCCTCAGAATTTAACCAGTTTCTCATCTTAATGCCATAATCTGGACTAGGAAGTTTTGTACAAGTAGAATCTTTGACTTTTTCCCACCCAGAAGGTGTGGTGGGAATCTGGAATTTGCTGCCTGAAAGAGTGGTACAACCAGAGCCCTCAACGTTTAAGAAGCATTTAGATGAGCACTCGAAACTCTGTAGCATACAAGATTATGGACCAAGTGCTGGAAAATGGGATTGAAATAGATAGGTGATTGATGGCCAGCATAGACACAATACAGCTTTTTTGCTGTAAAACTTTATAAGATTGCATGATGCTGTTGTCGTGTGTGAGGACTTAAGTACATTGCAGATATCCTTCACATCAATAAGCACACTAAATTTTTAACAATCTCAAATGCTGATTTGAGATTTCTATGTGTATTATACATTGTGTTGGAACATAAACTATTGCCTGTGGCATTATTCTTAATTTTAAAATCTGAATAAAATACTTATGCTCGTTTTTAAATCCACTTTATTTGGGAAAACAATAATTATTGGATCCTCCATCACAGATCTAACACACAGCTTGTGGCAATTCTATTTACATAAGCAGCATCTTCTGTTTATTCAAATATTGAGATGTCTTTATTATTGGTATTATTTCTGCTGTGATATTGCCAGACAAGCCAAACAGAACACTAAGGTTTCTGATTGCTATGATTCTGTTTTGGGGACTCAGCAGACATTTATCCTTGCTGTTGTCACTTGTTAAGCTCTAGAGCCTGTGCTGCCCCTGAGGCTCTGTGCTGAATTAGCCTGGTGCATATTGGAAATTGTTGTCCCAACTGCTCAGGAGCTACTGCAGTAAAATAACCAATGGCATTTGAGCTGATCCTCGGGAATCAAGTTGGTTTGAGGATTTCTTTTATCCTTGTTCAAAAAAAAATGTTCCTTTTAAGCAGCTGGATGCAGTCTGTAAAGAACAGTCATGCCTGTTTTGTTTTGGAGGGGGGGGGGAACATTTTTGTTTTGCTGCAGCGTGATTGGACAGAAGGTTTTTGAAGAGAAATTGAAATGTAGGAGAACGGTTCTGCGAATTATAATTTGTGAATATCAAAAGTGGGAAAAATAATCATTTAGAGAAAACAGACATAGCCAGCGATGAAATGCATCCACAATACGATGTTCACAACTTTTTATTAGATTATAAACAGACATCCACTCCCCCTTCTCATCCTATCAGAAGGAAATGAGCTTTGGTGTCATTCTAGCGCTTGCCCTAGCTTCTAGTCAGTTGTTCATGTCAGCAGTGAGAATAAAATCCAAAATGGCATGTACAAGCATCACCACCAAGCCTGATTCTGTACTCACCTACATGCTTTTCCGTAGGTGACACTGGATGTGGAGGCGGAGCCCTGCTCGATTTCTCTGCTCCTTAATTGTGGTTGGTGAGGCTCGTTGCAATACTTTATTGAAACTCCAGCTGACAGTAGCTCAGTCAGCAATTGAACTGGAGACTTTCTGGTCTGTACGACTTGTGATGCTTTTACCAACTGAGCCATGGGGCAATTTGTTAACAGCAGCTTAGTTATATAGCGCTTTTAATGCAATTGAACATATGACACCAAACCACATGACCAAAAGCTTAGTCAAAGAAGTTGGTTTTAAGGAGCCACTTAAAGGAGGAAAACAAAGTGGAGAGGTGCAAGAAGGGCATTTGAGAAGGAAGTTGTGTTTATATAGCACCTTATCACATCACATCACTTGCCTTACAATGAAGTAGTTTTTAAAGTATGGTCACTTATTATGTATGCAAATACAGCAGCCATTTTGCGCACAGCAGTGTTCCATAAACAGCAAGAAGCAACAAAACATTATTTATTTTGATAGTGTTGGTCGAGGCAGTTATATTAGCTAAGCCACTGGGAGACTTCCTCAAAACTCTCTCCTCCCTCAGTTGTCTTGTTAACATCTGCCTGGCCTAACATAAGAGGGTCTGTGTTCAACACCTTATCCAGCTCTGATAATACAATATTCTTACCACTATGCTAATGGGGTAGCCCAAGTTATTGCATTTAAAATCCTGGATAAAGGTGTGAACCCATTATCTTCAAACTTGGAGATGAGAATGCCAATTATTGAGCCAAACCAACTCTTAAACACTCACAGGTGGAGGATGTGGTCAAGAAGGCGTATGGTGTACTGGCCTTCATTAATCAAGGGATTGAGTTTAGAAGTCGGGAGGTAATGCTGCAACTTTATAAGACCCTTGTCGGACCCCACTTGGAGTATTGTGCGCAGTTCTGGTCGCCTCACTATAGGAAGGATATGGAAGCTATTGAGAGGGTGCAGAGAAGATTTACAAGGATGTTGCCTGGATTGAGAGGCAGGCCTTATGAAGATAGGTTGAGGGAGCTGGGACTCTTCTCCCTGGAGAGACGAAGGTTGAGAGGCGACCTGATAGAAGTTGATAAAATGTTGAGAGGAACAGATAGGATGGATTCTCGGAGGCTATTTCCCAGAGCTGAAATGGTTGCTACAAGAGGACACAGGTTTAAGGTGCTGGGCAGCAAGTACAGAGGAGATGTTAGGGGTAAGTTTTTCACTCAGAGGGTGGTGAGTGAATGGAATCGGCTGCCGTCAGTGGTGGTAGAGGCGAACTCACTGGGGTCTTTTGAAAGACTTCTGGATAGGTGCGTGGGATTAAATGGGATTGGGAGTTACAGACAGTTCTATGGCCTGGTAGGTATAGATATGATCAGCACAACTTGTGGGCCGAAGGACCTGTTTGTGCTGTAGTGTTCTATGTTCTATATACATCGATTAAGTTATGGATTTAATTTGCCATTTTCCCCCTAAAAACAATATTTTTCCTCATTCTCTTCTCTGTTTCCATCCACCCAGATCCATATTATTCTGCAACTCTTTAGGAAGAGGAACACTGTTGGGTTTTCCTTCTGATACTCCCTTCCTCTCTAATGGGCAAAGTGGTTTGAAGCCTCTCTCGAACCACTGGGAGTACACAATGTGAAGAAGGACCTGAATCCTTATACAAAGTGGCTCAGTGAATTTATGCAGAGCTTTCCAACCAATGGCAATTTTCAGCCCAATTTTAACCACAAAGTCCACACAACTTATTTTTAAGCTTTTATTCCCAATTGAATGATTTGTGTTGTGAGACTTTGATAGGCTGAAGGTTTGGGAAGGAGCTGTTCTTGGTGCTTGTGGATGAGTAAATCTAAAGTCAGATCCCAAGAACTTTCTAAGATAAAAACTTGAATGTTCCTACATTAGTAAACCACCATCCTGTGCCATCAAGCCATCTTCTCCCCTTCATTTTGCATCCTACTTCTAACAAAATACTTTTAAGAGAATTATTTAATACTTTACAGCAATAAGATGCCCAAATGATTTTCAACTGACACTGAAACAATAACTAGGAACAGAAGAAAAAAATTGGATGATAATTTTGACTGAATCACTAACACCCTCAGTTTCTCCTCCCCTCATTAAAGAATTACATCATGTAATGACCACAATGTGTCTAGTATCTGAAGAAATGGAAACATTGTCATCCTCCTTGACATATCGTTTGGGCATGTACTTTACAACATTGGCTGTTAAATGATACCTGAACTCTTTGTGTATAAAGTTGTAGAGAATGGGATTTATAATACAGTGGGAAAAGGTGAGGCAATCCACAAAGTCATAAAAGTAATAAACTACCTGTAACGCAACACAGTTTAAAAGCATATCGCACAGGGAAAGCAATACAATGATGTAAAACGGTGACCAGCATAGCAAAAATACTATGATATAGGTGTATATTATTTTACGGGTTCTTATGCTTTCAGCGTTACTGGAGTCTTTCACAGCTCTCGCAGTGAAAACATTACTCACTATAATTATAGGCAAAGGAATAATGAAACCAAAAAGTAAAGTAAGAGATTCTGTAATGTATAAAAACAACAAGTTTTCAGAGAGGCAGTAAATATACACAGTTCCTAAAGTTTCACTATATATAAATTGTGGTATGGATAATAACATGGCTATAGTCCATACACACACACACACCATCCTGCGGATTTGTTGGTCTCTTGATCCCTGGGCTTGGACTGGGTATCGCAGCGAGACATATCCATCGACACTAAAACAGGCCAGGAAGAAGATGCTACTGTACAGGGTAACAAAATAAAAGAAGGCATCAAATTTACACAGAAAGTTGCCCAAGATCCAATGGTAATTGTAGAAAGTCTCTGTCATCCTCAATGGCATGAATAAAACTGCACACATGTCAGCAACAGCCATGTTAAAAATGTAAAGGTTGCTTTCTTTCCTGGACTTCCTCATTTGCCAGTTTATCCAAATGACAATGATATTTTCTATCAGACCGACAAGGAAAAAGAATAGGTAGAAAAAAAATGTTGATATGTCCAGTGCCTTGTAATCCAAAGGGACCCAACAGAAGCAGTGATCACCGTGACACTCATTACTGTCGTTGGTAAGGAAGCTGCTGTTAGAGCTGGCCATGGCTGAGTCCTCCTTGTAGAATCTGCAGAAACGAGAATCATTTGTAAAACTGAATTGAAACGTTTTTGGATTAAATATGGTATTCACGAGCTGCCGCAATGGGATAGCTGCACTGCCTGCTTTGGTGCTAAGGCAAATAAATCCGAGAAGTCCCAGATTCAGTCTGCGCTGACTTTAGCAGCAGCATTGCTACAAGTGGCACGAGTATCCCCTGGGCAATAGGTAACCAGCAAACTGTAATTGAATAACAAGATCAAACTCAGTTGTGATGCCCATTCAATTGAATAGCTCTCCAACAAAATACACAGCTGGGCAAGAGAACAGAGGGATACATGAACCAATGCTTGCCTGAGTCACTGCTTTCAGATGTGGCTTTCTCCCAGTCTCTGCTGTTTTTCCATATTGTTTTTCTTTCACTATTTATTCCTTGTCTTATGTTTGGTTATTTTCAGTAGCCATTTGGCATTTTTTTTAAGACGCACTGGTCGCTGCTCACCTCCCCCAATCCCTAAAGCCTGAACAAGTATCCTGACTGCGTGGTGTTGTAGTAAAACACACAGGCTTGAAGGTTGAGGCAAGGGTGTTAGTAGGAACCCGAGGAAACAGAGGACTTTTCATGACAAGATGTCCCAAA
The DNA here is from genome assembly GCA_024679065.1 of Sphyrna mokarran. Classification (NCBI taxonomy): domain Eukaryota; kingdom Metazoa; phylum Chordata; class Chondrichthyes; order Carcharhiniformes; family Carcharhinidae; genus Sphyrna; species Sphyrna mokarran. The sequence goes on along the minus strand of JAGIQG010000038.1, from coordinate 8,799,049 downwards.
TGTCAATTAAGTACCTCTGAAGTGGAGTCACAATTGTAATAAGCAAAGACAGTCAATTTGCACACAGCAAGATCCCATAAAGAGCAATGAAATAAAGATAAATATTGACTGAAGATTATTCTTCCACTCTTCTTCAAACTGTGGCCATGGGATCTTTTACATCTGCCTAAAAGGGAAGACAGGCCCTCAGTTTAATGTCTGATCTGAGCACCGCAGTGACCAGTATCTATAGAAATACATGTTAGCACAAGTTAATATTGTCAGAGAGGGAAGGAAAGAACTCAGGAGGAATAAAAAGACCACTATCTTTGTGCTGAGGAAGGAAAGTAGCAGCAGCTTTACCATTGTGCTGGAGTATAGGAACAGCGGGGAGGGGGGTTACCCTGAGAATCCTCAACATTGCGCCCGGATCCTATGAAGCCTCATGGCATCAGGTCAAATATGGACTGATTAGTTCATTTCCCTCCTCCCCCTCTCCGCAAAACCATCCAGCCCTCACCTGATGAATCAGCACTCCTCCATCTTCACTTGGGGGGGTGCAGAATACACCCGGGATGGGGGATTTCAATGTCCATCACCAACACTGGCTCAGCGGTGCCACTACAGACTGAGCTGTTCAAGTCATTACGGACATAGCTGCTGGACTGGAACTGCAGCAGGTTCCAGTCCAAAGAAGGCAAAGACATACTTGATCTCATTCTCAACTAAATGCCTGTCGCAAATGCACCTGTCCAAGACAGCATCGGTCAGAATGACCGTTGCACAGTTTTTGTGAAGACAAAAGGCGGGATTTTCTAGCCATGCTCACCCCAAAACCAGAAAATCCTGTCCGAGGTCAACAGATCTGGTCCACTCCCTGCGCGCTACTATTCCTGTGGCAGGCAGGATAGGAAAAGTCTCCCCAAAGTCTCATCTTCACTTTAAGGAAAGTGTTGTGTGGCATTACCATTGTGCTAAATGTGATACCTAGCAACTCAAAACTGCCATGAGATGCTGTGGGCCATCAGAAAAAGCGGAATTGTACTCGATTGCAATCTGTAACCTCGTAACCTGGCGTATCTCCCACTTTACCACCAAGCCAGAGATCAATCAATGAAGCGCACAGGAGGGGCATGCGGGGAACAACACCAGGCACCCCTGAACATGAGGTGCCAACTTGGTGAAGCTACAATATAGGACTGCTTGTGTGCCAAACAGCATAAGCTGCAAGGTGTCGACAAGGCGAAGCAATCCCACAACCAACAAGTCAGATTTGAGTTCTGCAGCCTTGCCACGTCCAGCCATGAATGGTGGTACACAGTGAAACAAGTAACTAAAGGAGGAGCCGCCACAAATATCCCCATCCTCAATGATGGGGGATCACAGCGCATCAGTGAAAAAGATAAGGCTGAGGCATTCGCAGCAATCTTCAGCCAGGAGTGTCAAGTGGATGGTCCATCTCTGCCTTTTCCTGAGGTCTCCAACATCACAGATGTCAGTCTTCAGTCAAGTCAATTCAGTTCACTTCACTTGATATCAAAAAATGGCTGAATGCATTGGATACTGCAAAGAGTATGGTCCTCGACTATATTCCAACAATACTACTGAAGGATTCTGCTCCAGAATGTGCCGAATCCCTAGCCAAGCTCGTCCAGTACAGTTACAACACTGGCGTCTACCCAACAAGGTGGAAGATTTCTCAGTAATGTCCTGTACACAAACGGCAGGACAAATCCAACGGCCAGTGATTTAAAACAGGCTGAGAAACAAAATGAGTCAAGGAGTGAAAGATTGAAGGGGATTTAAAGAGCTAAATGAGCAGGCAAGAACAAGGTATGTGGAACATAACATGGAAAAATGTGGAATTATCCACTTTGGTAGGGAAAAACAGAAACGCGGAATATTTCTTAAATCAGGAGAAGTGGGGAAGTGTTAATGTCTAAAGAGACCTGGGTGTCCTTGTTCATAAGTCACTGAAGGCTACTATGCAGGTGCTGCAAACAATTAGGAAGGCAAGTGGTATGTTGGCTTTTATTGCAAGGGGATTTGAATACAGGAGTAACAAATTCTTGCTACAGTTGTATAGAGCCTTGATAAGACTCCACCCGGAACATAGGTACAGTTTTGGTTTCCTTACCCAAGGGAGGATATACTTATTGGCTGTAGGGAGACTGAACTGAAGGTTCACCAGAATAATCCCTGGGATGGCAGGATGTCCTTTCAGAAGAGACTGAGGAGACTGGGTTTTGGGGGAGGTTTGAGAATGAGGGAATACAGTCTCAGAATAAGAGGTAGACCATTTTAGACTGAGATGAGAAGAGATTTCTTCACTTACACTTATAGAATTCTTTACCCCAGGCTCAGTCACTGAATATGTTCAAGACAGGGAGCAATAGATTTCCGGATATTGAAGATAAGCTAGTTGACTAGCGGAGCAGACTCAGGGACTGAATGACCTACCATTGCTATTTCCTCTGTTTCAATGAATCGGGCAGGTTTTTGTTTCATGCTGCAAAGGTTTTAATTCAATCAATTTTGATTTGCACTTCCACGTGAATTGAAACTGAGGTAGAAAAACAGACACCGTGAGACTTTTGCAGTTTTAAGATCAACAGGTTCCGTTTTAATTAATCAGAGACACAACCAATTGTGTCTCGCCCCATCTCTCTTTACTAAGAGGGACAAAAGACTTCAGTTTATCATTGTAACGTACTAAATCTTGAAAAGGTTAATAGTGTTCTTTTCCTATGGTGGAACCCACTGCAACATACAATGTAAAAACAAATACAGAATATATCTCATTACAATCCCTGTGTTGCAGAAAATTCACCTTAAATTACTACATACAATAAGAAATCTGTCACTGACCTGAATAAATGTTCCTTGTGCCTTGCTGAATGATTTGTTCCAACAGCAAAAGTACTTCTCCAAACAATGACTGTTCGGACGCGAGGTTCAACATTTATTGCTGTGCGATGCAGGGAGGAAGGAATATGAGGGGAGATTTTGCAGTAAACAGGAAAACATGGGAGCTATGATATGTAACCAAAGGTCAAGGAGCCTAAGATGTTGTAAGATAATGAACATTTTGTTTGGCTTTTGTTTTGAAATGTCAGCATCGATTCTTTCCAAATGAGCCAAATAACCATTAACTGGCTGAGTGTGCAATGGATAAAACCAGGGACAAAATTGACAGACAATATACAATTGTTTTGTATAACGACAGGGAAAAATTGTGTTGGGGATTTTTTCAAAATGAAGGTAGTTTAGAACTTTTCAATCTGTTGATGCTCCTTAAAACTTGGTGGATAAACAGGATGTGTGGTCTGGCATTGAGTTATACAGATCAGGGCGGTGGGTGCTCCATGAGAAGCCCCTTTCTGACTGGGGGCATCCTTCCCTCAAGGCCTGGACATCTCTGGACCTCCTTGCTCTCCACTCCAGCCTATCCCCAGTACCCCAATCAACACCTTGCGACCCTTCGCTCCAGAGGACACTTAACACTTACTTGACCACCTTGCCCTGATACTTAGTCCCAGGCATGTTGCTGAAGCACCCCTTCCTGCTACTGCAGCGATGTGCGTGGACAGCCTGAAGAACCACTGGCCTGTCCAAGTGCGAATGGAAGTCCTGCATGCTGTTAATCCAACCTCGTTAGAGCATAAAACCGCAAAGGGCCTGTTGGAGTTGGTGGGGATGTGTTCAGGTGTGGCCAAGCCCCCCACCCATGCTGAAAAATAAGGCTCACGACATCGCCCATTTGGCAAATTACACTCTGAAGGCCCTGCAAGATGGTGGACATTATGCATTGGAATATCTCTGGTGCTAATGTGATCCCAAAGGGCAGTTGGCTGAAGCAAAATTTGTCATCAGGTGGATGGGGGCAATAAATGTAGTTAAGAGCTGGGAATCCTCATCGAGGAAAACTGCCAGAAGCCTCTGCTAATATCTACTTTGGAAAACACCATGCTCATAGAGAGCTTAGTCAGGCTCTCATCCACTGGGATGATGGACCTCCTAGCTATGGCTGTGTTAGATCGATGCAGACGTGGAAGAACTCATTTGTTTTTTGGACTGGGACCATCCCAGAGCACCATGCGGTAGGTTGTTTGTCTGGGGAAATGACTCCCATATTCACCATCTCATTCAGTTGCTACTGTACTTTCTTCATGAGGAGGTGGGAGACTTTCCATGGAGTGCAAAGGCACACTGCTTTTGCGATTCCTTGAGAGTAATCCTGTACACATTTTACAGGTAGCTTAGACCTGTGAAGAGCTTTGGAAACTCTCATTTCTATTTGGAGACAGGCTCTTGGTCAATCGACCTCATCAATCCATTGTAGCAAGTTGAGTTTGATATAGGCATTGCAGCTTAATAGAGTAGTCCCAGTTCTGGATGTCAAAAAGTGTTGTTTGCATCTTACCTCAGAGTCACCTGTAAGATGCTCTTGACTGGAAGGAAGATTCCTTCTGCCAAATGAAGTGGAGTGTCCATTATTCAAAGACAGAGGTTTTTGAGCCAGAGTTTCTTGATATCTGGAGCAATACTGTCACTTAAAAATATATTGCTCCAAGGACCTCAGTTTTGTGAATGGTCTGGGCCTTGGGTGAGTCCAAATGGAGTTGAAAGTGTGAAATTGTGATCCATATAAAAGATGTTTAAAGTGTGGGTACAGCTTTAAAGGCTTACAGGCTTTCAAGGTGGCATCACTGTTCACTGCAGTACAAAGGATTTCCTACGTGTGCTGGTTTGGGTAGGCTCTGAAAAATGCAGGAGTGCCTTTTCTGAAAGAAACATTGTAACAATAGCTGTGTAGGGTAGCTGTCAGTCAACTTATTCTGGTTGGTAATTTACTGTTGCATGTAATGAGGCATTTAAGTTCAACGTAAGCTTGCTGTTTCATGAATCGGACAGTTGTGAATTGCCTGAGAAGCTGAGTGATTTAATTCTTTTTCAAACTCAGAGGTTACATCTTGAGGCTCAGAGTTGGGGATTGGGTTTAGCGATGAGTTTCATTCAAATGGAACTTCTGACTCTGGATTAGTAGAAGGGGTTCTGCAGCCTGGAACTTAAAAATATTTAGCTTATCCTTGCAGGCTCTGGACTCTGCATGCTGAAACTGGTCTTCCAAGGTAGATTCTATGGAACCTTCTGCTGCAGTGAAATCTTTGCCCACAACTTCAATACTCATTTCTCTGGAGCTTCTTCTAGTGAATTTTCTCAACATCTTCAGTTTCAGTTGGGAGCTTATTTCGGGTCTGAATTTCCATTGAAGATTTACTTTTTTTCAGTCTTTCAGCATTTCTGTTGAGGCTGAGTGTTTTTGATCCAGAGCTGCCACCATGTTGGGATAGTGTTGGTTATAGAACATGTCTATTAAAGAAGTCTTCATAGTCTTTTTGATGTTTACAGGAAGTCTTTATTAATTACTCATAACTGTACACACACACATATATATAAAGTCAACAAGCAAAGAGCAATTCCCAAGTCTAGGTCTTAACATGTCTCTGGTCAACATCGTACTAACTCTAGGTCTCTATCATATGCCTTTGTATGTCATAGTCGATACTGTACTCAGTCCCATATTCACCCTGTATATGCCAGACCCTTATACTACAAGAAGTAGAATGATATAGTGATGGGGTGAGATGGAGTAAGCAGGTATGGAGCATAAATACTGGCATGGCCTGTTACTGTGCTGTTGTGTAGTTAAACCAAACCTGGTTTTGGGATCATTGGGGAATTGCTCCAATGAAAACCACTTGCCAATTGTGGATGTTCATGTAAACAATCACCCACTCAAACTGTTAAAAATCCAACAGCAGCTGGAACCCACTGTGAAAATCAGATGGAGCATTTTCACAAGTTTACCTACATACATCACTTAACAATGTAATGAGGACAAATTTAAGATTGTCAATCAGGCTCACAGTGTGGTGCATTTGTGTGTGTGCTGCAAGCTATATATGTCAATACACAGGGCCCTGTTTTTTGCAGACAGACAGAACAGGTACACACATTGCGCTGTTTCAGCTAAACAAAATAATTGACAGCCATTTGCTGGTTCCTACGTCATGGCAATACCTTGGCCAATCAGTCAAACTGCCTGGTTTAAAGTTCAAACTATGCTTGACAATTACAGAAAATGCTGGAAAGTCTCAGCAGGTCCAACAGCATCTGTGGAGAGAAAATAGAGTCAACTTTTCAAATCAAAATGACCCTTTGTTAGAACTGAAGACAAGGAAAATAGGACAGGGTAAATGTCTTCAGCTCTGACAAAGGGTCACCCGGATTTGAAACATTGGCTCTATTTTCTCTCCACAGATGCTGTCAGATTTCCAGCATTTTCTGTTTTTGTTTGATTCCAGAACCTGCAGTACTTAAGCTTTACCTTAATGCTTAGCAGTTAATTGTCAGTCACCATCAGTTGGTGCATTCTCCATGGCAACATTAGTGCCAATCGAGAGTCTACTTGCCAGCCAATCAACACTGTTCTCATACAGTAGAAATTTGTTGTCTCCCTCGGACTTATGTTCTTGCGAAATACCTTGACAAAGTCCAAACAGAAAGTTTGAACAAAAATGTCTCTTTTTTCAGCAAGGATCATAGATACAGTGCAAGAAGTAATTTGATAATGGTACCTTTGCTGGTTCTCTGATATAAACTATTTAATTAGTCCTCTTTCCCAGTTCTTATTCCATAATCCTGCAAATATTTCCCTTTCAAGTGTATATTCAACGTTGCTTTGAAAGTTATTATTCAATCTGTTTGCACTTTCTTTTGAGACCGTGCATTACAACCATAAAAATATATAAGTTTTATATTTGATGAAACATGAATACACAATTGACAATTTGTAAAACTGATTTCTCATCATGCTGCTTATGGGAAATTGGAGGTTGTGTTTGATAATGAAGGATTGTGTGTTGCAATAGAGAATGCGTAATTGCAGTTGTGTATTGTTAGTGCTTTCATGAATGGGTACGTTGGTTAAGTACTAGGAAATAAATAGATTAAATGTGAAAGACAAATTAAATAGAAATTTAAATGCTTGTAACTGAAAAATGATGAACTTGAAGATGGGAAGATTTTGTTTAATTGTGGAGGTTTACATATGAATGGAGTGGACATTAAAATAAATTAATGTTAAATATGTGAAATATTACATTAAAATGTATTTACGTATTATGCATTTAGAAGATCTGTGAAGATTAAATATTTATATGATGGGTATATGATTTAATTGCATGAGTATTTAAGGTCTATATACCTGAATCTTTCTTTTGCTACATTCTGTATGAAGTCTATTTAGGATGTGTGTCCTTTCACTCTTGTCTTTCCCAAAGTATAATGCATCACATTACTTTATATTGTATATTTGATTTGGCACCCACATGTTTGTGATGTATTATAGTCCCGCCAGCACTGCGGTGGGACCACATAATCAGTTCAAAGCAGTGGATGGGAGGACACATTGGGGACAGAAACAAGGAGAAGGGAAAAAGGAGGTTAAGGCATGGAGAAGAATGTAGAGGCAAAAATACAGAAGCAGCAAAAGGATCCTGTCTTGTTGCAAGTTAAAACCAGGACCCTGAATCATCCCAAAACAATTTACTGGGGAATTAGGACACAGACCGAAAAAACAAGGTGTTGGTAATCTTAAATAGGAAAGTGTGATCATCAAAATAAGTGTTCTTTTAGTGGCTTGTTTAAGGTGACTTGAGGGAAAATGGATTTGCTGAGCTTTGGAATTAATAACTGAACAACCTTTCCATTAACTTCTAATGCCTATTGTGCACTTTGCTTCTAATTCCACATCCTGTCTCCTGTGGATTGCTGTTTACTGTAAAATGCTTCCTTATATTCTTTCCTGTTTAACCCTCAACAAGAAATGTCAATCAATGAAGGATTCTGAAAAAACAGAGGAAGCGCGGATATCAACGAGCGGTTGGAGATTTCTCTTAGAACAAGTCAACCTTTCATATACATAAACAGGCAAACGGCTGAAGGAGAGCATGATCATTTATGCCAATCAATGATTATTTTTAGTTAGGCTTTTTTGGACACAGGACTTTGGTGTGCCATTAGCACTACTGCACTTAGGGTACTGGGTCCCTATCTGTGCTCCTACAGTGCACAGGAACTGAAAGAGACAATTCAGACTTGAATCTATTCTGTGTTTAATTAGATTGTGGCAATTCTTTACCTCAACTCCATTTATCCATCTTTGATACATATCCCTTGATATAATGTGGTGGAGAACCTGGTCAAACCATAGTAAGATCTCATATTTCAGGTAGCAATATGTAAAAAGGCACCTAACATCAGAATGTGACATTTGTGTTGATTTTGCTCTTTGTTACAACAACCATTTTTCAACTAGGGAAGCTCCAGGAAACTGGAGTGTATAAATTAGTTTAAAACTTAAAAAAAATTAACATCTACCCAAGAAAAAATTGCAGGAATCAAATTTCCTGAGGGTAAATTTGTTTGTAAAGTATCTCAAATGTTTTGTTTTGGATAATACAAGGAGAGAAAGGTCTGTCAGAGATATCCGCAGAGGTTATCCGCAGATCATGCTAATAATCAAGGACAACTACATCAGCTTACTTAGGATCAGCAGGATGTCATTTATCTTTTCCAACTGGAAGGTCAAATTGGGTGTAAGTAAATAAATGGTTTGATATACGAATATTGTGCAGTTGCTGTCCACACCATTCAGTTTGCACAGCGAGGCCTTTGCCCCTTGTCCCCTCTTCTTCCATCATGGCCTCTTGTCTTCATCAGCCCTCCCTTCACAGCATCCTGTGCAATCCTTTTGGATGTACGGAAAGTGGTGAAGACTGAAGGTCTCCTTCAGTAGGAGATGTGAACCTCTGGGGAAGCTGTGCTACGCTGAGTGACGCTGGTTTGAATACGACTTTCCATTGCATTCTTTGGTGAAACCCAGCAAGTTTCTGGAAATGTTAATGTCGTCCAGTAGGATAAGATGAGATATGAAGGAGCATCTGGCATGCAGAGGTAGCAAGCGTAATCATTTATGGAGCCTTCCCTGTGTGTCTCAGCGATGAGGCTGTTTCTCTGACATAGGTTACCTGGAAGCACTTTTTTCAGCGGTTACCGGGGTGCCAGACCCTTGTGTGTGCTCACCCTTCTGATTCCTGTCCCTCATCTAGTGTGGGACTGTAATTGAAGGGAGTTCCATAAGGTGTGCTAATGTCCAGCACTCATATAGGTTTGAAGGGAGAGAGAAATCCTGGTCAGTGATACCTGTGTGTGACGGGAGTTAAAACAGGGCTGGCCTTAGTTGGGGGTCTCTGCATGATGATAGGACTATGTCAGACTGTGCAGGTCCAGATATGCAGGGGTCCCTATGTCCTTGGTGCATGGCTCCCACGGAATCAGAAGGCCAGAGCTGAGATTGGGCACAGAGGGGAACCAACTCTATTGACATACAAGTGCCTGAAACTGACATGTATTGAGTTAGCAACACTTCAAAGAGGCAATGGAAGCAGTCAGGCAAGGCCTTCCTGACCTGGGGTACTCAGTGGGGTGTGTGTCACACGGTCACTGCAACTGGGATAAGTCCTGCTAATGATATTCAAATGAAGGTATCTGCATAATTATCGGGCTGCCACCCGCTCTGGACAGGAACCTGATTGGGGCTGGTGGGTTGGTTGGGCAAATCCCAAGAGCCCTCATGCCTCACGCCACGTACAAAATCCTGATTTTTGGCTGACACCCCATTCACCAGGGCATCGGAATTCCTGCAGGCCATCTGAAGAGGTAGGAGAATCGCTCCCGACATTTATTTTGGTCATTATTACCATTGTTGCTGCAAATTAACTGCAAGTCTTACACATTACTGTACATGTACAAAAACATCAATTATTAAAAAGCAGCACACACTAATTCTATTCATAATTTTGTGCCATGTTTTCTGGGGACTAAACTGTATTGTCACAAATCTGCCAGATATGATTCTTCTTCATATGACTTTGATGCAAAGAAGAAGACTGATGACCCTGAAAGAGGGAGATTTTTCCTTTTGCTTTTCCAAGTTAGGTGTCCATAATGAAGAATAATAATTACATTCTCGTTATCATGAATGGTAAACATTGGTCTGGATTTTGCAGTGTTAATTGCTGACTTTGAAGAAAGTTGCCCACGTAGATCTAGTGTTCTTTTTGATGTGGAGGTGCTGAAATTGGACTGTGGGGGATTCAGTAAGAAGTCTCACAACACTAGGTTAAAGTCCAACAGGTTTATTTGGAATCATGAGCTTTCGGAACACTGCTCCTGATGAATGGAGCCTGAAAGCTCATGATTCCAAATAAACCTGCTAGACTTTAACTTGGTGTTGTGAGACTTTTTCTAGTTATTTTTGGCATGGATTTTACCTGTTCCAATATTAATTTGAATCTGATGACAAGTCATGGGGATCTCCAGGCATCCAGCAACAGTGATATCAAACAGGTAACAACCAATTATATTTAAGTATTCTCACAGACAACGAGCCAGGAATTGAAATGAACTGACTATCCTTCACTTTTTATAACTTAAACGCAGGGCAAAATAAATGATTGTAGTAAATTCTTTACAGGCTGAAATATCATAAACATTAAAAAAAATCAGAAGCTTGGAATGTTTATCAGAATGGAAAAACTGACATTACACAAAGATAAATCAGTTTTTCAAAGCCAAAGGTGTTCTTCAGCAATAGTATACGGTTAAAAACCCAGTTAAAGAGATGTAAGTTTTTCGTGAAATTTTAGCGGTGATTTTACAGTGTAAAAGGGGAACTTCTCGTCAGTTCAGTGATTTACTATTGATTGAAGTCTGCAGGGATTTCAACTGCCCACCCCCCAGACAAGTGTAGAATCATTGACAGTTATTTCTGAATTCCTGCATTTAAGTACACATGTGGATTCCAGAATTCGCTGTCAGTTTCAGAGGAGTAATAATAACAAACACTGAGTTTCACCATCGTGATCCTAATATTTGGTGGTGTAGGACCTTAAGGAATATCCTTCTATATGCAGAAAAATTCCAACTTCTTAAATGTTATCATATTGATCTAATAGCGTGTTACAGAAAAAAACCACATCTACCTTTCTGATGGTCCAATGTTTCATGGTAGTACTGAGTCAAAATTGGGAAGGTCTCAGGTTTGTTTCCCTTCTGTGCTGAGTTATCGGATCTTGGTTAGGACAGTAGAAAGGCGGGGTAGCATTGGAATAGAAATAAAAACAAAGGAATTGTCAGATTAAAGAACAAACATGGACGTTTAGTTGTAGTGTAGAAAAGGCCCTTCGGCACATCAAGTGTACACCAACAATAACTACTACAAAAGTCGCACTAATCCCATTTTCCAGCTCTTGTCATCTCCTTGAATGTCATGATGTTTCAAGTGCTCATCCAGATACCTTTTAAAGGTTGTAAGCTTTCTGGCCTACACTACCTTCCCAGGCAGTGCATTCCAGATTCCCATCATCCTCTGACTGAAAAAGTATATCCTTCTCCTTACCCTAAAACTATGCCCTCTCGTGATTGATCCCTTAACCAAGAGGAATAGTTGTATCCTGTTCACCCTACCCATACCCCTCATAATCTTATGCACCTCAATCATGTCCCCACTCAACCTTCTCTGCTCCAAAGAAAACAATCCAAGCTTATCCAGTCTCTCCTTATAGCTCACCTTAGGTGAGATGATGACCTTTTTTGTAAAGTGTCGTCTAAAGAGGGGACACAATTAACCAGAAAGTTAACAAGTGCATATGTGTGAATATAATAGGCGAGAGAAGGATTGGGTTCAGCTATGATATTTTACGTGGATGAAAAATTTTACCACAGACTGGGCTGAATTTTACTTGTCCCTGGATGTGGGGAAGGCAGTGTGACATTTTCCATCACCCTCCCAGTATTATACCACCCACTGCGTGAGCTCACTTGAGGCCAAGATTCTGGAAAAAAATGCTAGCACCCTGCAGAATCATACTGCAGCAAGAAAATGAAGCCAAATCATGTCCTATCACCTTTTTTTATATATCAGCAAAAAACTGAAAATGTACAAAACATTTATGGATTGATCTGAATGAAAAACAGATTAATTTGTATTGTTGCAGCTGCCCTGGCTGAAAAATCATTTCCTACTCTCTTCCTATCACATCCAGCAGAGTTATTATCTGGGTCTGAGTGCGCTTCCTCTTCCCTCAATTCTTTGTATTGGCAAAACACAGGAAGGGTGTTTGTTCACATCAAAATTAAATAATAGTTACGACTTGTTCCCTCATTAACTTTGGATCACAATCTCCCCATTTTGTTTCTTGTGGTTCAGTGATTTATTTTAGTAAGCGGTGGGGTATAGGCTGCTCAGGCAGGGTTGGTATCTCTGATGGGGAGACTTGTCGTGCTCTGAGTAATTTGCTCGCTTTGGTTCCCAGCTCTCTCACCAGTGGCTCCTAGAAGTTGCTTGCCTGGGATTTGCCTATCTCTCGCATGCAAAGACTGTTTTGGTGGACTGGGCATAAGAAATTGCTTGATTGATTCAATGGTCAAGAATGTGATCCAGCAGAGCACTGTGGAGCGTGAAGAGCATGACAAGGCAAAAATGACACAATGGCCATCGACTGCAGCAAAACAAGTCTTCAGTCATAATCTGTGCCGCTGAATTCAGGCTTCTGTGACTGAGAGAATGGGATTGCTCCTGTGCAACAGCTCTCTCATTCTATAAGCATTCTTGCACAGGATTTTGTGCAGACTTATATTTGTTTCTTTCTTCCAAAGAAGGGGCATGGTGAAACGACAAATGGAGGCTGTAGACTCAAATCTGCACACAGGCAGTCCTTGGACTCGTGGCCATTTGACTCTGTACCCGGGGCAATAGAGGAGTTCAGTCGCAGTCAGAGTGACTAGGCAACCTGGCTACTTGGATGTATCCAAAGCAGAACTGTGGCATATAATCGATTATATTATTGCTCATCAGAGGGATTTCCTAGATGTATAAGTTACCTATGGAATGTGAGGTGCAGAATGTTGGACAGATCACACAGCAATCAGAGAAATTCCCAACTTGCAAATTGCTCCAACTCAGCACAGGTGACCAAAAGTCATCAGAGCTCTTTTCAATATAGCTAAACTGAATAACATTGCTTGTTACAACCAGTTTCAGGACACAATTGATCAAAAACCCAACGCTAGCAATAGCTCGAGTTGCATTAAGAAGTGGAGCAAATTTAAAGACACTGTCACTGAAACAGAAAACAATACTTTTGGAGTGAAGAAGTGAGTGCGTCAGGATTGGTTCAATCAAAATGACAAAAACACCTCTAACATCCTGCTGATGAATAGTAGATAGATATGGAGTATCATATCTCCAAAAGAGACATGTTGCGATATCTGAAGAGCAAAGTTTAAAGGGAGCTGTGTGTGATGCAAGACAGATTGTAGGAAAGGACAGCTGAAGAATTACAACAATGTACTAAACCCAGAACATAAATAAGTCATTTAGTTGTATCAAACCTGTACATGGACTTTCTAGACAGACTGCAGACCTTTACTCTCGGCTGATGGGTCAATCTTGGTCAAAAATCAGGCAGAAATAAGAGACAGATGATCTGTTCAGCAGCTTGCTGAACAGATCATCTCTATTAACTCCACAGCCCTCAACCAGATTCCTCAGCAATCAATCCTTGACTAGTTTGTTCTGTCTCCTTCAGGTAATGAGATCAAGAAAGGCATTAAGCAGATGAACTCATGCAAGGCTTCAGGAAAAGATGGAATTCCAGTGAATATTTTCAAATTGGCAGGCCCTGACACAGTATTGGCCTTCCATGATATCCCTCTGCGAATTTGGAATGAAGAAAAGATGCCAAATGACTTTCATGATACCACAAATTGTTTGCTCTCTACAAAAACAAAGGTAGCAAAGCAGACTGTGGCAACTACAGAGGCACTACACTTCTGTCCTTAGTAGGAAAAATTTTTGCTTGCATCATCCTGGACACACTTATCATTATGGCAGAAACAAATCTACACAGTGTGCTTTCGACCACTTTGCAGTACAGTGGATATGATGTTCACTGTGAGATAAATCCAAGAAAAATGCCCTGAGTGTGACATTGGCTCTTTGTGTCATTTTTGTTAACCTCGCAAAGACCTTTGACAGTCAGCAGGGAGACTTCCTAGACAATTTTGGAACAGTACGGTTAGCCAAAAAAATTATTAAGATCACAACAGAATGACAGAGCAGGTCCTTTTAAATAGTGAATCATATAATCCCTGTAGTGCAGAAGGTGGTCATTCAACCCATCATGCCTGCACCAACTCTCTGAGAGTATCTTACCCAGCCCCCACCAGCCCCCCCGATCCCCCCCTCGCCCTACACATCTTGGGACACTAAGGGGTAATTTAACATGGCCAATCCACCTAACCTGCACATCTCCAGACAGTGGGAGGAAACCCATGCAGACACAGGGAAAACATTGCAAACTCCACATAGTCAAGGACGGAATTGAACCCAGGTCCCCGATGCTGTGAGGCAGCAGTGATAACCACTGTGTCACCCCAAATCATCAGTTTTGAGATCTTGAACAGAGTGAAGCAGGACTGCGTTCTAACACCAATCATTTTTAACCTACTCTTTACTTGTGGCCTTAGCTATTCTGTCAAGGATCTCGAAGAGGAAGTGTATTTCCAATATTGTCTTGATGGTTCATTCTGTGACCTATGATATCTTAGTGCAAAAACCAAAACTTTTGAGAAACTCATCCACGAAGTCCTTTTTGCCAATGATTGTGCATTAATGACTCACAAGAGATTTTCAGATCATGGCTGACAGGTTTTCAGAGGCTTCAAAGCTTTTTGGATTGAAAGACTGAGGTTTTATAAAAGCTCCTGCCAAATTCCAACATTCACAGTGATGTGAACATTGTTCAACCAGATATCTTCATCGACAATGCAAAGCTGAGGAATAATGATAGCTTCAAATATCTTGGAATCATTATCTCCAATGATGATTTACTTAAAAATGAGATATCAGCTAAGATCTACAACACAAACCAGGTGCTTGGAAGGCTTCACACCAAAGTGGTAAACCATTACAACATCAAACTATTCATGAAGATCAAAATGTACAATATGTTTGTCCTTATTGTAGCTCTGAGGATAGATTGGAAAGTTTGGAACTGCTTTCCTTAGAGCACAGAAGGTTCAGAGGAGACTTGAATAGAAGAATACCTGATAAGAGATATTCAAGATCTTGAGGGGCATGGACAGGGTAAATAGTGAGCAACTGTTCCCACTTAAGACTGCATCAAAAACTAGAGGGCACAGATTCAACAATTGGCAAAAGGTGTAAAAGTGATGTGAGGAAAATCTTTTTCACTCAGAGGATGGTTGGACTCTCTAACTAATCTCCTGAGAGGGGGTAGAGGGTTTGATCGAGCTAGTCAAAAGGGAATTGGATTGCTATTGGAAAAAGAAAGATTGTCTAAGTTTATGGGGTCAAGACAGGGGATTAGGATGACGCAGAATGCTTTCAGAGAGTAAGTGCTGACTCAATGGGCTGAGTGATCTCCTATAACGATTCTGTGATATTTCCCTCCTCTGTAGTTTAGAGTTGGAACAATTTCACATGCGCATTCTTTGCTCCATCCTCAGCATTTGCTGTTAATACTGGATCACAAGTTTTGAAATCTTAGAAGGCGCCCAGACAACAAATATTGAGGCAATATTCTTGGGAGTCCATCTGCGCTGCGTAGAGCATGTAATAGAATGGAGGATCATTGCATTCCAAGACAGCTGCTATATGGCGGGTGTTGCAAGGTTAGGGAGTGTTAGTAGATTAGTGTTTGTAAAATGCTACCTTTCTTGGTGGTGCTCTGAGCTGAGAGCTACTTGCCACAGCTCCCAGAAAGCAAAGGTATCAAAGAAAGAAGTTCCAGACAAAAGAATCAACAGAGAAGATCCAGAATATTCCAGAAGACACAAAACCTGGTCATAATTTAGAGTGACTCAATTCTATTCTTGTTAATGAGTGGGAACTGTATTTATTTGAACAGCATTCCATTATAATCTTGTTTTATTCAGGAATAATTAATTGAAGTGATTTATTTCGTTTATTAATAGTCTAGTTAACTTGTTCAGTGCTAGTTAGATCAATAAATTGTTACATGGTGATTTGAGAGTGAGTGTCAGGGATCTATTTTGTATTTAACCATTAGAAGTCGCTGAAGTGTAGGTCACACCAATTCATACACACTTTTTATAGATTATAACGCACCCCTCTTTTGGGTGTTTTGGTGTTAATTCTTGGGGATGGGGGGGGGGAGGTTATCAACTTCCGCTTTATAACAAGGGCTAGCATTTGACAAAAGAAACCAAGGTTAACTTCACAAAGACATGCTGAAGGGAAATCTGAAGTGCTGCAGCATCAAGCCCAATGAGCTGGAAGAATCAGCACAGGAAGGAACTCACTGAAGAGCCCTGATCCATTGAGCTTCTACCATTTTTGAAAAGGATCGATGTTAATGTTTTATTGCTGCCTGTGCACAGCGTGATAGAACAACACCTGTCTATGCCACAACAGATGAGTTTCAATGCCCCAATTGTTTCCGATTCTGCAGAACTGGAATTACTCATTGTTGAGGAGTCTGCACATCCGTCATTTTTTTTGAACTCGAAGGACATCAGTGTCAGCAGGTTCATCAATGGTG
This sequence comes from Sphyrna mokarran, assembly GCA_024679065.1. NCBI lineage: Eukaryota > Metazoa > Chordata > Chondrichthyes > Carcharhiniformes > Carcharhinidae > Sphyrna > Sphyrna mokarran. The sequence goes on along the minus strand of JAGIQG010000038.1, from coordinate 8,782,355 downwards.
GAGTGCATCATCATATTCCATATTCAAAACTTACTCATTTCAGCAGGATAAGGAATCCCGGGTGATTATGCCTCTCATACCCTTAGGGGTGCCGAGACTCATTATTAGCATCCCTGCTGCTGCCATTTAACCTGATGGTTTCTCATTTGTATGGCTTAGTACAACACCACACAGGACATTTGTTCACTAAACCAATTTAGGAGAACTCAAGTGTATCTGCCAGTTTCTAAGTTCCAAAATTAAAATTACAAGGAGTAACAGGTAGATATGATATTAGTGAGAAGTGCCTAAATATTTTAAAAATTTGATAAGGACAGTGCTGGTACCTGGCAGGTATGAATTTTAATCAATAATCTGAAATAGATCCACATTCCTATGATGCATTTAGTCCTTAATTGACCAAATTATTGTAGTTAATGGGATATAGAGTGGCACGGTAGCACCGTGGTTAGCACTGCTGCTTCACAGCTCCAGGGACTTGGGTTCGATTCCTGGCTTGGATCACAGTCTGTGTGGAGTTTGCACATTCTCCTCGTGTCTGCATGGGTTTCCTCCGGATGCTCCGGTTTCTTCTCACAGGCTAAAGATGTGCCCGTTAGGTTGATTGGCCGTGCTAAAATTGCTCCTTAGTGTCCTGAGATGTGCAGGTTGGAGGGATTAGTGGGGAAAATATGTAGGGATATGGGAGTAGGGCAAGGGTGGGATTGTGGTTGGAGCAGACTCAATGGGCCAAATGGCCTCTTTCTGCGCTGTAGGGTTTCTATGATATCAAGTCTTGCCCATTAGGGAATGATAGTCCATAAATGGTTATTTGGAATATTATGAAGTGATTGTTTGACATGTTATAATATTCTTCTCTCCACCAATTCTGATTTCCTCCCAAGCTCCAAATATGTACAGGTTAGGTTGGTTGGTCATGCAAAATTCCCCTTTAGTGTCAGGGGGACTAGCAGAGTAAATTCAGTAGAGGCAACAACATATTTAAAATAGTTAAGATAAATTGTCAACAATTGAAATGATGTGTAAAAAGGAAGCTGCCAAACCCTATTTTTAGCTTTCTATTTTAATTTGAAACAAGTGAGCTTATTTGTATTAAAACCAAAGTTTAATATGAATATTCATGGAGTATTGCAATCAATTCCGGGTCCTGCACTTCAGGAAGGATATGAAGGTTTTAGAGAAAGTGCAGAAAAGATTTATGGGAATGAAATGAGGGAATTTGGTTATGTAAACAGATTGAAGAAGTTGGAGCTGTTCTCCTTGAAGAAGATTCAGAGATTTGATAGATGTGTTCAACATCTTGAGGGGTCAGGACAGAGTAGATAGGGAGAAACTGTTCCCATTGGTGGAAGAATTAAGAGCCAGAGGGCACTGTTTAAGATGATTGGCAAAGCCAAAGGTGAAATGAGGCAAAGTTTTGATACAGCGAGTGGGATTCTCCAGTCTTGCCCGTGGTGAGACCCATTGTGAGTAAGAATGGAAAATTTGTCATTCCAGCCAAAACTCTATTTGCTCTCAGCGGCACTGGAAAATCCCAGCTGTGAACAGCAGCCAGTGAGTGGTTAGGATCTAGAATGCTCTGACAGTGTGGTAACGGCAGATTTAATAGTGGCCTTCAAAAGAAAATTGAATAGAATCATTATCATTATCTGAATAGAAAAAAATAAATTGCAAGACTATAGTGTAAATATAACTATGTGGATTATTCATCCAGGGAACATGAACATGATGTGTCAAGTGGAGCAATCTAGAACAAGAGATTACAGGTATAGGTTGCAAGGTGGTAGATTTAAAACTGCAATGAGGAGGAACTACTTCTTGCAGAGGGTGGTGAATTTGTGGAACTTGCTGCCCCATGGCGCAGTGAAATCTAAATCATTAAATGGTTTCAAGAAGGAGATAGATATATATTTCTGATAAAGAAAGGAGTTAAAGGGATATCAGGAACAAGTAGGGAGTGGATTTGAAACCAGGGAGAGATCAGCTATGATCTGATTGAATGAAAGGACAGGCTTGAAGGGCTGAATTGCATATTCCTGCTCCTTTTTAATATTTTTTATTCATTTGTGGGACACGGGCATTACTGGCTGGCCAGCCTTAGTTGCCCTTGACACTGAGTGGCTTGCTAAGCCATTTCAGAGGGCAGCTGAGATTCAATCACATTGCTGTCGCTCTGGAGTCACATGTATGCCAGACTGGGTAAGAACACAAGCCGGGATTGTCCACGTGAGTGAGCCGTCGCTTTAGATGCGGCTTCAGTTGGAGTTGTTGGTATGTGTGGGGAATTAGAGGTTGGGTGTGGGAGAAAACCCAAATTTTCTATGCAATCGTTGTTTAAAGAAAGAGTATTTAAAACTGATTATTTTTCAACATAATTTTTAAAAACCTTTTTTATGAGATCAGTGACGATTTCAGGCAATATTTTTATTTCAAGAATTCTATTTTGTACCTTCCCATTTCTGGACGGTGAGTTTTTCTATTTTCTAACAGGAAATTTTCCAATGTGCCTTGTACAATGAACTTGTGTTTTTTCAGGTTCTGATTTTTTTTTGAGTTGGTAAATTTTATCACTTTTTTAAAATGACGTTTTATTTGTTGCCGTACTGTAGTTAGTGCCTTTCTTGATGACAACATATTACATTATCACAATTTAGGATGCCATAACTTCATTACTAAGTATAATCTGATGAATGAAAAATCTGATACAATTACTAGAAGTGTTAGTGTATTCATGTGTTGCTTGGATTCATTGTTACTTCATGGTGATGCAAATAACTCAAAAAGGCCCAAGTATTGACTTATCAGGTTATTCAACCTGATCTTACAAAGACATTTTGATGGACTGGACAAAGTTGTCATTTACCATTCAAACCTGATGATATCTGTGCACTTCCCTCAATATTAGACCCTCAAAGTCTTATCAAGATGGGAAGAAATCTGTACTTGTATGTGCAAGTTTATTTGTCTAGGTGAAAGCAGGAAAGCACCTGCAATGGGTCTCCTCACTCACATAGATCTCTTGGTAGAAGAGATGGTAGAAGAGAAACATTGACATTATTTTTGAATATATTTGTAGATAAAGAGGCAAACGAAGGACCAACCATGATAACAGAGGTAAAGAACGCTTTGAAATTGATGAATACAGAAAAAGCTCTGGGCATTGTTGAAATAACAACAGCAAATCTAAAAGTCCTTGGCGACACAGAATTAGAAGTGATAACAGAAATTTATGATCAATTGTATACCAAAAGATACATTCCAAGTGACTTGAGACATTCATCATTCGTTGAGTGACCCAAGAAACCTAATGCATCAGGCTGCAAGAGGGACAATCAAACATATTTCAGAAGAAGAGAGGAATTTGACAAAGCTGTGTACTGTTGCTAGAGTTATTCAATCTGCACACAGAAAAAATATTCAGAATTAAATATACTGTTAGGGTAAAAATTCGAAGCAAGAACCAAACTTCTTGTATGTTGATGACACATTGCTTCTTGCAGAGTCGGAAGAGGCGAGACAAAACATTGAAGAGCAAGTAAAATCTGGAAAGTTTAGAACATGGATTAGGTATGAACACCAAGAAAACAAGAGCAAAGTTAGCTGGAAGGAATGCATTAGAAGAAACTAGAGTTGAGATTGAAGTGGATGGTGTCACGCTGGAACAAGTAGATAAGTTTGTCTTTTTAGTACAAATGATAACAGAAGATGGTAGATGTGATGCAGAAGTTAAATGACTAGAGAGAATTGGATGTATTAACAACAAGAAATCTCAAGCTTGTAACAGGAAAAAATCCGTAAGATGATACATTCCCATCTGCCTCTGGAACCTGGTCAATAAACAATGGTTTGTGGAAGAAAATGGAGGCCTTTGAAATGGATGCTAGACGTATTGCTTAAAATTTAATATGCAAATCATAAGACAAATGAAAATGTATTTGAAATAGCAAGAGTGAAAAGAACTCTTAAAAAGTGACATCCAGAAAAGCAAGTTTCAATATCTCAGTCATTAAATCAGAGCTGAAAGCTATAAAGAATTCTTTTAAATGGCAAAGTGGAGAACAGCAGAAAGAAGGGTTAACCTGGGCATACTTGGATAAAGGACACCACAAAGTAGTTGCAGATAAGCTAAAGAGAATGTAATAAGGATGGCGCAAGACAGATGAATATGACATACCATGACAGAATATCTCCAAGCAGGAGTAACTACAAGCAACAGCAGCATGTAGACTGTACAATTTCTCATAAGTATTAAAACAGCATAAATATGGTAGATTGACACGCTGAGAGGCAGCAATAGATTTCTCTCAATTAAGAAAACCTAAACAATGAAAATAGTGTGATTTCACCAGTTCCTTAAACATTATGTTCATGTGGAGTGCTCTCTAATGAGCCAAAACCTACCAGTATACAATCAAAACTGAACACAGGAGAAGAGAAGATGAGGTAAAGTAGGAAGAAGTAAATAGGAGACGCCAAGCTCGCATTTGTCAAGCCCTGACAATTGTTGAAGGAAGAAGAGTCCTTGGGAAATGAGAAGATGTATATGTTGAACTCAAAGGAACAAATGAATTTAAATAGTGTGAGGTTTGATTCCACAAAGGAGTTGTGGAAGAGAAAGTGTGTATAGAACTGTATATTTGGAATTTAGGAGGTACAAAAGAGGGGCAATGACCAGAACTACATAAATATCAATGGGAGAGAAAAGAAGGGCTATTAACAAAAATACTGTCCAAGACAGTTTGACAAAAATCACTTTAGATTTGGAAGAGGCATTGAAGACTTGGGTGTAATTGATCTTCCTTTAGAGTTGAGTGGCTGAAGGAAAAAGACGAACTTTTGGAAGCCCCATGGATTTGTTTTGTCATTAGTCCATTCAAACATTTCTGTAAGATTTTGCCCATCATTGAAGTCTGTAACACTTGGAAAGTTACAAATGAGAATATGCGAGAATTCAAAGCACAGGCATCCCTATCCTTTTATGGCAGTGCAATTCTACAATACAAATGGATTAATAGGCAGCTTGGAAGTGAGTTGAGAAACAGGCTTTAATGATTCTTACCGGAAACTTGAGCTGACCGTTACAAATAGTCAAACATAGCTCCGAATAATACAGGAACACTTATGATGTTCCAATATGATGGGTTGAAGAGACATTTTCTTCCTGGGCTACAGAATTTTAAACAAATAATTAGCTCAGATTGGATTCCACTTGGCCTAACAGAATCAACAACTAATGCACAGCCCTACAAAACAATCTGCAACCTATTTAGCAGTTCTATTTCCAACCTAAGATGAGTCTCCTCATTGTGGAATAGTTGGGCCGGGGACACTATCCTGAGGGTCTCAGGATACGAAGACTGTAAAGTTTGAATTTGGGGGATGTTCAGCCTTGATGTAGAAGTGTTATTAAAGTCTCGTAATGATCATTTCTAAGTTTGAAAAATAAATAGACAGGAAGGCCTGAAATCTGGATAGTTGGCCAACCCTGCCTCCTCCCCAACCTTTCTCATGTTAATTTTCTTTATATTCTAAAATTATACCTAAATTGTCAACAATTGTTCTACATTTGAGAGATAAATAAGATAAAGTTACCAACAATAAAGTTGGTTTGAATTATTCATTGTATTCAATGCTTTCCACCACACAAGTAATAAAAGGGTGTAACGAAGCATGGGATTTATCAGGATACAGCCACCAGTGGCTGAATGTGCACAACGAAGCTTACAGGATAGTGGCGATAGAGCCACAGAACTTATGGAAACCTTGCAGAAGTAAACTAGACAATGCGGAGTTTCTCATAGTAAAATATCCCAATGTGCTTCACAAGACTCTATTAAGAAAGTATTGGCACCAAACAAAAGGAGTCTAAGGACAAAGAAGTAGGTTTTAAGGAGCACCTTGTAGAGTCAGCTTTATGGAAGGAATTCCAGAGCCTACGATCTATATGGCTGAAGGCATAACCTATCAATGGCAGGTAATGAAAATCAAAGGTGCACGGGATGTCACAATGTAAGGGGTACATATCTTGAAGAGTTGTAGGCAAGGTTACATAGTTGGGATGGGGTGAAACCATGGAGGGATTTGAAAAAGAAAGAAAATTAAAGCATTGCTAGAGCCAGTGCAGGTCAGTGAAACAGATGGATGAACAGGACTAGGTACAAATTAAGATACAAGCAGCAGTTTGGATGAGCTCAAGTTTGCAGAGTGTGGAAGTTGGGGCACTGGTCGTGGAATATTGAGTTTGGAGGTAATAAGGTCGTAGATGATGGTTTCAGCAGCAGATCCGCGAATGCAATGATGATAGATGAAACTTAGCAATTTTGATAATGGAGAAAATTGGAAGCTTATGCTTAGGGAATAAAAATTCAGGCAAGTCATGGGCAAAAAGTATGGAAAACTCTCTCCTATTCCTTTAGGCGATCAAAACTAGTCCAAAGAGACTATCTCTGTTCTGTCTCCATAGATGCTGTCAGACCTGCTGAGGTTTTCCAGCATTTTCTGTTTTTCTTTCAAATTCCAGTATTTGGAATAAACTTTCGTATCTTTGCATCAAATGCTGCTTAGGTTTTGAAATACAGTCATTGCTATGTGCAATACTCGGCTTGCCATAGTCATGTGCCTTCTCGCAGGAGGGAATGTCTGGGGCCAGCCATGTCAGTTCTGTAAAGACATCACACAGGAAAACTTCAGTCTTTGAGCCCAGAACGGATGCCAATCCTAGCTTTATAGACAGCGATGCTTGCTCCAGCCAGAAACAAATTCAGCTCTGTAGCTTGAAGGGTTGTGACAGAATGATCCACTTCGGTATAAAACGTATCATTTTCTTTAATTTAGTGGAAAGGAAATGGAAAACAACATCCAAACAAGATTGGCAAATATTCCCTCGTGCAGACGCTCTCCTCATTTGAAAACAGGAAGTTGCTCGCAAGCCGTGCAAACTACAACTCCCAGCAAAGCTCGGTGCTTATTTCCGGTGTCCGGATGTGCTTGCAGGTGAGAGCTTTCCGCGCCTTTTTTCGCCTCAGAAAATGGCTTCAAGTGAGAGTCAATATGATGCGGCTGAATTACCAGATTTACTCCCCATTTACTACAAACGCCTTTTTCCGTACTCACAGTACTTCAGGTGGTTAAGCTATGGTGGTGGTAAGAAGGAATTTTTTTCTCTTTGCATGTACATTGTATTACTAAAAGGGTTTGTTCCTGGAAAACTGAAAGATCTTGTTCATCCTACAGTGCAGAAAGAGGCTATTTAGCCCATCGAGTCTGCACCAACCACAATCCCACCCCGGGCCCCATACATTTACCCCAGCTAGGCCCCCTTACAGTAAGGAGCAATTTAGCATAGCCAATCCACCTAACCCACATATCTTTGGATGGGAGGAAACCCAAGACACAGGGAGAATGTGCAGACTCTGCACAGACAGTGACCCAAGCCAAGAATTGAACCTGAGCCCCTGGTGCTGTGAGGCTAACGATGATGCCACCGTGCTGCCTCATGTTGGTTGCTTTCTATTCAAAGATACCTTTGTACCTATTTTAAAGTAGCGTTCATTGCTACTTAGTAATTCTCTTTGATTAGATATCAAATATTCAAAAGGATAAAGGAACCTATAATTGAAAGTAAAGTCTAGTCATGTAAGAAAGCTCTGAGTTTTCGTATCTGTGATTTAGGACGTGTCAAAACTTATCAACTTAATTGCTGTCTTATATCTTATTATGATTCGCATTCTAATCAGCAATCTCTGACTGTCTGTGCTGATGTGTGCTATTGCAGACCAGAACACTGCATTTGCCTGAGGAAGACACGGGAGTGTTGAAAGCTCGCTTTTTTACTATCAAATAAATCGGTTGGATTATAAATTGGTGTTGCTAAATTCTTACTGAGTTCTTATATCTTATTGACAGCTGTAAATGCTACAAATTGTATGAATTTGGCATACCCATCCATTTTAGATTGTCTCTGAGCCATTGAAGCAGATGATTGTCAACAGTTGAGATTTTTTATCTGTTACAGCCTGGTACCAATTGCAAAACTATTGTAAGGAGGTTGAAATTAGTTATTAGTAAGAATCGTATTTATATCTGTGTTTCTGCCACGATGTAGTTATAACTACTGTGTAACTTCTGTGATAACACCTTGAGCTTGTTGCATATTGAGCAGGTTTTGTGTGTTAAATAGCATCTCTTGATGCTTCAGAGTTTTCACTGAAATAAAATTTAACTACTGTCAGCTCATCTATGCTGTAGATTGGCAACAGAAAAAATTGACACAACAAGCTTTTGGATTGCTGTTAAAAATCGAACAAATGCCCTGCAGAGAAGATAACCTACTTTTCCCACTTATGATGTGCTATTGATATATTTTATGTTTAAGGGGAATGTTTTAAAATTCAGCTTTTCTACATGCAGTTGGTATGTCTGGGTAGAATGCTGCTTAGATGCTGGGAGATTAGGATAATTACTTACTTAGCCAGGTAGTGTTTATTTAGGAGTGAACTAATGGATTTTTGTTTATATATAAAGTTTTCCCCTGAAGTTTTTGATTAAGTTGATTGACAGGGTCGTGTGATAGCGTGGTTAATAGGAGGAGTTAGGTATGTAAGCAGCTTTCCGTTCTGGTAAGGGCTTGTTCAAAGACAGATATGCAAGTTGCTCTGAAAATAAAATTTCTCTCTGACATCTTCAAGCCTGTCTAATCCCTTATAGGAAATATATTTATGGTTGCTAACTGTATTTAAAGTGGAATTTTAAGTCTGTAAGTGAATATTGCTTTCTTGGAGCTGAAACAGTAAGTTAGAAATTTAAATTTTCATTTTTAACTATTGTTCAACTGTTAAGAATTAAGTTACTTCATTTTGTTAGTTATAATTGAACTATTTGCTTTACTGTAAAAGATCCCTAATTCGTCAGCAGAATTACTCCTGGAATGAAGCATCCTATTCTCACATTTGTACCAAAATAGAAAAAATTGTTGAGGTCTAGTCTGGCTTCCTAATGTAATTTGGGATTCTGGTTCAGGATTGTATCACACTTGAATTGGCCTACATGTGGCTCCAGTCCCACAATATGGTTGACTAATGCTCTTTTAGAGTAGTATAAATCACTTAGTTGTTGTAAGTTAGTTAGCGGCAGGTGAAGCAGGCAGTAAAGAAGGCAAATGGCATGTTGGCCCTCATTGTGAGAGGTTTCAAGTACAGGAGCAGGGGTGGTTGTTGCAAACATACAGGGCCTTGGTGAGGCCACACTTAGAATATTGTGTGCAGTCTTGGCCTCCTTTTCTGAGGAAGGATGTTCTTGTTCTTGAGGGAGTGCAGCGAAGGTTTATCAGGCTGATTCCGGGGATGGCAGCACTGATGTACGAGGAGAGATTGACTAGTTTAGGATTGTTTTCACTGGAGTTCAGACGAATGAGGAGGGATCTCATAGAGACTTATAAAATTCTAACAGTTCTAGACAGGGTAGATGCAGGGAGGATGTTCTGGATGTTGGGGGAGTCCAGAGCCAGGGACTCTTTCTTTTTTTTGGTGCTCTGAGGATTCAGGGTAGATCGTTTAGGACAGAAGTGTGAAGACATTTTTTCACCCACAGAGTGGTAAGCCAGTGGGATTCATTATCACAGGAAGTGGTTGACGCCAAAACATTGAATTCATTCAGGAGGTGGCTAGACGTAGCACTTAGGGCGAATGGGATGAAAAGTTATGCAGAGAAAGCAGGCTTAGGCTCGTGAGTTGGACAATCAGTTATGATCGTGATAAATGGTGGAGCAGTTTTGAAGGGCCATATGGCCTCTACCTGCTCCTATCGTCTATGGCTCTTTGTAAGAAAACATAGCCGAAGGATGGACAGTAAATGCAGCCATGTGAACATCTCTTTCGCTGTGACACTCGCAGATCTATTGTCTCTCCAAATTCAATGCGTTATTAATGGTGTGTTTTGAAGTGTCTGCCAGAACAGTTTAAAAGCACCCACGGCCTTGCAATTCAATGTTTTCCCCCTTCTAAACTTGGGTTGGGACAGGATAGAGAATACTTTGAGCTGAGTAATCATGGTGAAATACATTTGGCACAAGTGAATGCAAGAGTTTAAAAGTGAACTCACGCACAAAAAGCCAAAAACACAAAATCAAAATATATTGATGCCAAAATGCTAAAGAAACCATGGAGTCATCGTTTAATATGTTTCTTGAGATGATGTGATCTGCTGTTTGTAGCTCAGTATCACACTGAGACTGTCTTTACTCACAAGATTATTGTTGAATAGTTACTCGCCCTTTGTGTCAACAGTCTCCAAGAAGTATTTCCAAAATCGAGAATTCTCCTTCACCCTGAAAGATGACATCTATGTGCGTTACCAATCCTTTAATAATCAGAATGAACTGGAAAAAGAAATGCAGAAAATGGTCCCTTATAAGATTGACATTGGAGCTGTCTACTCAAACAAGGTAACTCTTGAGTGCAATACTTCAGATAACTTGAATCTCACAGGTTGGGTACAAAACTACCTTCAAGTACGATTTTTAAAACATCATAATAATGATATTCCAGGCAGCAGTGTTAATTTTATACGATTTTTAAAAATGAGATGCTAGAAATACTCAGCAGATCGGGCAGCATCTGCAGAGAAAGAACAAGAGCTAACGTTCCTGGTCTGTGACCGCACATCATTTTGCATTAGCTGATCATTTGTGGTGTAATGAATGGAAGACATTTTTGTGAAATGTTTTGCGATTTGCAGGAGCATAATGTTCAGATTGATTAGATTGTGAAATCTTGGGGTGTGTGGTGGTACCTTATCCTCACCAACCTGCCTGCCATAAATGCATCTGTCCATGATTCTATCGACAGAAGTGAGGCTGGCCCAGTAATCTAAATGGTGGAATTTAAATTCAATTTAATCTGGAATTAAAAGTCCAATGAAGACTGTGAAGCCATTGTCATAAAACTGTGTCTGGTTCATTGATGTCCTTTATGGAAGGAAATCAGCCATCCTAACTTGCTCTGGCGTACATGTGACTCCAGAGCCACAGCAATATGGTTGACTCTTAAATGCGCTCTGAAATTGCTGAGCGAGACACTCCAACCGCTACAAAGAAAACAAAAGGGAATGAAATTGGATGGACTACCTGGCGTTGGCCCAGGCACCAGAAAAACAGTGGCAAAACCAGCCTTTTTGTTAATGCAAAGTCCTCCTTTTTAACATCTGGGGGCTTGTGCCAGAATTTGGGGCAGTCTCACAGACTAGTCAAGTAAAAGCCTGATGGTCATGTTCATTGAATCATGCCTTACAGATAATGTCCCAGACACAATCATCACCATTCCTGGGTAAGTCCTGACCCACTGTAGGACAGACACAGAAGAGGTGGCATTGGCACAATGGTATACAGTTGGGAAGCAGTTGCCCTACATGTCCTTTGCATCGACTCTGGAACCCATGAAGTCTCATGGTACCAGGTCAAACATTGACAAGGAAACCACATAGGATACGTGTGAATTTGCACGTTTTCGTCGTGTCTGTGGGTTTCCTCCGAGTGCGCTGGTTTCCTCCCACAGTCCAAAGGTGTGCGGGTTAGGTGGATTGGCCATGCTATATTGTCCCTTAATGTCTCAAGATATGTAGGTTAGGTAGATTGATCATGGTAAATGTGCCATGGGATGTGGATAACATAAATGATCATGGATATAGGGCGATGGAGAGGGCCTGAGTAAAATGCTCTTTCGGAGGGTCAGTGCAGACTCAATGGACCAATTGGCCTCCTCCTCTTGTATGGAAGAGGGAAAAAACATACTTGTTCTCATTCTCACTAGCCTGCCTGCCGTACATGCATCTGTGATAGTATCGGGGGAGTGACCACTGCAGTTGTTGTGGAGACAAAATCCTATCTTCACTTTGAGGATATACTTCATTGTGTTGTGTGGCACTTATCACATTACTGAATATGATAGATTTCAAACAGATCCAGCAACTCCACGTTGGGCATCTATGAGTGCTGTGGGCCATCAGCAGCAGCGGAATTGTACGCAACCACAGTCTGTAACTCATGGCACAGGGTAGTCTGCGTCTCAGGATCAAGCAGCCCGCTTGATTGCTACCCCTTTCACAAACATCTAATCCCTCCACTGTCCTTCCAACCACTATCATCTAGAAGGACAAGAGCAGCCAGTACCTGGGAATGCCACCACTTGAAGGTTGCCCTCCAAGCCCTTCCAAAAACCTCCATCAGTTAGAAAGAGGAAGGCAATAGATGCATGGGAAAATCACCATACTACATGTTCTCCAAGTTATTCACCATCCTGACATGGAAATATATCCCTCTGTTCTTTCACTGTCGCTAGGTCAAAATCCTGAAACCCCCCTCACTAACAGCACTATGGGTGTCCCTATACTTCAGGAATTGTAGCAGTTCATGTTACCACCTTTTCAAGGGTGACTAAGGATGGGCAATAAATGCTGGCTTAGCCAGTGATGCCCATGTTCTGTAAATGAATAAAAGAGAGCCTGAGTTGCTGTGGGAATGTACACTTTTAACCTGGGTGCATGTTGAAGTCTGGAATTATGGATCCTGATGGCAGAGGCTCCAACATTCTTTCCATCATATAGCTGACCAGGAATTTCCCCTTCTCCCACCACCTGTCATTGGCATGTTTTGGAAAGATTTGCAGGTTAATGGTCCAACTGATTGGCTGCATTAGGAACATCCCTTCCTTCCTTGAACATCAAGTCCTGGGATGGGGTGAGAATCTTGAGCTTCTGGCTCAGGTTTGGGGATGTTACCCACAAGATCTCCATAATTCTTAGTAATATAAACTTGAGTAGCACCAGTGCACATTGTAACACAGTGCCATCTATAGGAGTAAACAGTAAAGCAGGCATGTGTGTTAAACTTTGAATGATAAATATGTGTTGTGTACCAATAAATTGATGGGCATATTGAACAATTGAGCTGATTGCAGCCTGGGTAACAGTAGGAATATGAGCTGCAGTAGGAGCCATTGCCCTGGTAAATGGGGGAGGGGGTGTGATTGTCCCTGATTGCTGTCAAACATTCAAATCACAACACCACACAACTCTGTCACAGTAACCTCTGCAAGACATGCCGGATCGTCGACATAATCTCACGTGAGAACACCATCCACCAGGTACACAGTACATACTCTTGCAACTTGGCCAACGTTGTCTACCTAATACGCTGCAGAAAAGGATGTCCTGAAGCATGGTACATTGGGGAGACCGTTGCTCGACAATCACGAGGCAAGACTGTTCCATTCCTGTTGGCAAACGCTTCAAGAGTTTACTATCAAATAAATTGGTTGGATTTAAACTTGATGTTGTCAGACTTCTCACTGTGTTTACCCCAGTCCAACGCCGGCATCTCTACATCATGGCAAACGTTTCAACAGTCACGGCATTCGGCCTCTGACCTTCGGGTAAGCGTTCTCCAAGGCGGCCTTTACAGCACATAACAGTGCAGAGTCGCTGAGCAGAAACTGATAGCCAAGTTCCGCACACATGAGGATGGCCTCAACCAGGATCTTGGGTTCATGTCACACTATCTGTAACCCCCATGACTTGCCTGGGCTTACAAAACCTCGCTTACTATAGTGTCTAGAGACAATACACATCTCTTTAACCTATGCCTAATGCTCTTTCCACTCATTGTCTGCATCTTTAAGACATGAATAGCAGGTTAGTTGTAAAGACTCGCAATCTAATCAGTAATCTGTAAACTGTGTGTGCTGTTATATGCTCTGTCTGAGGCCAGAACTCTCCAGTCACCTGACGAAAGGGCAACCCTCGAAAGCTTGTGAGTTTACTATCAAAATAACTGGACTTTAACCTGGTGTTGTGAGACTTCTTACTACTGTCAAACAACCATTGTTGGATGCAGTTGTATGGTTTTTGCATATCAAGCTCTGCTATGCTGCTTTACAATAAGATAGCCTGTTGACACTTAGAAAATTCAGTTAATAGCAGTTCTGATAAGTGTTAAATCTTTCAGTGAAGAGAGAAGGAAATTAGTGATTTTTTTGCCAAGAATTTCTAACTGTTCAGTTTTTCTTCTTTTGTAGCCTAGCCAGCATAACTCTGTGAAATCGGGAACTTTCCATGCTGAGTATAAAGAACTGGTCTTTGATATTGATATGACAGACTATGATGATGTCCGAACCTGTTGCAGGTATGTTGATGTTCAGATGTTTTTGCCTGGACTGAGGCATTTTGCAGTGCTAAACATGAGATGCTTTTACAGCTAAAACAGAAAATGCTGGCAACATCTCTAAGAAGAGAAACCAAGTTAATGTTTCAGATCAATGATTTGTCATCAGACCTGGGAAAAGTTGTATTTACAAGTGGCATTTCTGTAGCTTGGTTTGCCTGCATTAACCCTGTTAAAAGCGGGTCCCTTACACCAGCAGTAGAACTGTCAACTGAGGGTGCTGAAGTATCTCGGTGTGTGCTAAGTGCAATATAGTTAACAAGAGTAAAGTGATAAAATTACACGTGCCTCTTTTGTGGTGTGCAGGTATGTTCATAAAGAGCTTTGAGGCTTCCTGTGAGCTGTGCAATTTTAGTGATAGATTTTCATTTTACGTAGAATTAGGAGCAGCAGTAGACAATTTAGCTCCTCAAGCCTGTTCCATCGTTCAATACAAACATGGTTTTTTTTTCCCCTCTTGGCTCATCTCCATCTTTCTGTCCACTCTCCAAAATCCTTCATCCCTCTTTTAATTAAAAACCTATCCTATCTCCTCACGTTTTCAGTGTCCAATGCACTCTGGTAGAGATTTCCACAGATTCATCACCCTTTTGAGTGAAGTAATTCCTCTTCATTTCTGGTTTAAAATTGCCACCCCTTAGCCTAAAACTATGACCTCTTGTCCTAGAACTCTGCTGTTTCAGCAGAAAAATGAGTATTATGCAATAGTTTGAAAGATGTGAGTCTTTATTATCCTTTCATGGGATGCGGGCTTTGTTGGCAAGGCCAAGATTTGTTGCCCATTCCTAATTGCCCTCGAATTGAGTGCTAGAGCATTTAATAGTCAATCACATTGCTGTGGGAGTGGAATCATGTGTAGGCCAGAGCAGGAAAGGATGGCAGATTTCCTTCCCTAAAGGACATTAGTGAACAATTGACAATGGTTTCATGGTCGTTATTAGACTTGTAATTGGAGATTTTTAAAAAAAATTCAATTCAAATTACCCTGGTTTCCAGATTACTAGTCCAGTGACGATACTCCAACACCACCACCATCTGCAGTTTAAGTTATGTTCCAGTAACTGTTGGAGACTGACTAGGTAGTTATTCTTCACTGATGTTTAGTGAAATGGAACCAAAACTCCCAATTAGTAAGAGATTCAATTACAGTTTCTATTGGTTAACTTGTTTTTTGGTCATGAAAGCTGCTTAAGTTTGTTAACTTTTTTGCAGATTGATGTTTGAAAGGATAGGAAGGGGACTGGCTCATATTAGATCATCATGGTTCACTATTCCTCATGTTTCCTGTTCATAGCAACCAAAGCCTGTGCTGTTCGAGTTGACATAAAATGTCATTGAAATCTTTCAGAAGTATCTTGTAAATTATTTTGTATTCTTTAGCTCTGCAGATATTTGCCCCAAGTGCTGGACGCTAATGACCATTGCTATCAAGATTTTGGACAGAGTATTGGAAGGTAAAATTGCACTGTGCTTTTTTTTTCTTCAGTAATTCAGCTTCTTGCCTTTTTAGTTCAGTTAATCTCTACTAAAGGTGCTGATTCTTTCTGGGGTGCAGTCCTTGAAGCAAGTGGCTTTGTCCTTGGGTGAGTGTCAGCAAGCTAATTGACAAGTGGGGAGCATCACACATTCCAAAGGGGCTTACGAGCTCTTGCCTGTTTTGCTTTCTTTACTGTTCTCTTCCTTTGTCACCTGGAGTGCTGAAGTAAATTGTAACATGTTTATTGATGTCCCAGCCGATCTGAGCATAAACCAAGTCTGTTAGTAGTTTGATCTGTTGGCACAACACATTGGGCACCTTAATATGGAGGTATTTGCTTTGTTTTTAAGCTAAAACGGATGTTGATTTTAAGTACTGGTGCGAATTGAAGTAGTGCTCAATTTTTCAAAACACATTAGCTCTTCTGTCACAGAACTGGTAGAATTCTTGATTGGGCTGCTATCTTACAGTTTTTGTGAAGTTGAGAGACAGGAACGTGGTGTTCTATCATTCTGCCTGGATTCTCTGAAGTTTGCTGGAGTGACTGCTCTCTTCCAATGTTTCCCCCGTATGTTGAGTTTGCAACTAACCAGCAGGAACGGGTGGCCTGTTCCTGTGCAATATATTTTATGAGCAGCAACTTAATGTGGATCACACCCATATCTAATAAATTTGTGGCATTATCCAATATAATGTACTGCCCTTAAAGGAAATGAAAATTGAGGTAAGCGAGAGAATAAATGTACCCCTTTTAAACTGCGATAGTATTGTAGTATTAGCAATGCAGTGGTCTATGTATTCTGAAATTTAGTGCTACAGGTACACCGATAAGTTAAGCACGTGATATAATGCAGGTTTCTGTGTTCACATCACAGAGGATTTTGGGTTTCAGCACCGGCTCTGGGTATATTCTGGCCGAAGAGGGGTCCATTGCTGGGTCTGTGATGAAAATGCACGGAAGCTTTCCCAAGCAGCTCGGTCTGCTGTTGCAGAGTACATGAGTGTGGTTAAGGTATGTATTATCTTCTAAGCCATGCAATTAATAGCCCCCTTAGAGAAAACATATGTCACCATTTTACCATCAGTTTGTAACAACAAATGCAACTGGCTGTTTTACAGGGTGGAACAGATACAATAAAGAAAGTTCATCTGACTAATCCCATTCATCCTTCTATTCGGTGAGTGCATTAGAGTAAAAAAACGCTCTATCTACATTATATGGAGAATATTTGATGCTTGAGTGTGGCTATAAGATACTAACTTCATTTTGTAGCTTACATGTCAATTGTGCCTTTTTTTTTTTTGGGAGCATTCTCCTCTTGTCCAGTAGGTCACTTGTTCAAACCCTACTCTAAAGGTTTGAGCACAGTTGGCTGAATTGTTGGACCTGCTATCATTGAGATGAGAACATTAAATCTATCCTCTCAAATGGATCTAAACAATCTGATGGTATCATTCAAAAAAAGAGCAGGGGAGTTATCCCCAGTCTCCTGGCTGATATTTATCCCTCAAGTAAATATCTTGTTGTGTGCAGATTGACTTCAGTAGCTACATTTCAAAAGTACTTTGTTAGCTATGAAGCACTTTGTGAAATGCAAGCCTTTAGAATTACATAATCCTTACAGTGCAGAAGGAAGCCATTCGACCCACTGAGTTTGCAACATCTCTTTGACAGTATCTTACCCAGGCAGTCTTTCCTTGCTGTATCCCTGTAACTTCACACATTTGCCCTGGCTAATCCATCTAATCTACACACCTTTGGATTGTGGGAAGAAACCCACACAGACACAGGAGAATGTGCAAACTCCACACAGACAGTCATCCAAGGCTGGAATTGAACCCAAGTCCTTGGTGCCATGAGGCAGCAGTGCGAACCATCTGTAGTTGAATCATTACCGTGTAAGGACAGGAGCATTGTATCATTTAAAACACAATGTCTTGTCCTTAAAGTATGTGCCTTTAAGTTTAAAAAGTATGGTGATTAACCACTAGATGAATTTAAAGGTTAATTTATTCAAACTTATGATCAAAACCCTATCTTTAACAAGGTCAACCATGAGCCAAAGTATTGTGACTCCAGCCATTTGTGTTCCATGGTGTTTTCTGTACGTTGCCCGTGTGATGGACTGACGTGTGCAAATATAAAGCTTCTATATTATTACAGTATGAATGAATTGCCTGCGGCATTGTTCTGTGTCAGAGTATTCTGAATAATGTGCATTATATTAATACTGATAACAGAGTGATTGAATAAGTTAAATCCCATTTATATGGGAGTGTCCGTTATATTACTAGGTTCATACTCTATTTTTGTTAAAATTGTAATGCAGTTGATTATGATGGTTAGCTTGTGTGCTAAATTTGATACCTTGACATCTAAGCAAATTTTCTTGTTTGTGTGACGTGGTGATCTGGAGAGTGGTATAGGAGTAATTAATTGATGAGGGTTTACTACGTCAGTCCAATTGCTAACTATTGCTGTTGATCCATCTGTAGGCAAGCTATCACTGTGATCGATCAGTATTTTGAAGACTATGTCGTGAATGAACAAGACATCTTTAGCAGTAAAGAAACCTGGCAGAAAGTCCTTGCTTTGGTCCCTGATGATATCCTTTAATTAGAATTAACAACATCTGGTGAATTTGTGGTCAATGTTTTTAAAGTTCCTATTTTCATGATATTTGAAGTTGCTTGCTTGGTGCAGTGTCTCTGAATGTTGTTGTCCAGTTCTCTCTTGAATGCCTTGAGTGACCCTGCCTCCACCTTATTTTCAGGTAGTACATTCCAGATTTTAATCATGCATTGTATGAAAATGTTTCATTGTGTGAAATGTTTAGGGATATTCATGTGAAGGATCCTCTAGGGACGAGTGATCATAGTATGGTAGAATTTATGATGGAGATGGAGGATGAGGTAGTAGCGTCCTGGACCTGTGTACTCTGTTTGAACAGAGGGGACTATAATAGAATGAGAGAAGAATTGGTGACTGTGGATTGGAGGAGCACGTTGGTTGGTAGGATGGCTGAGGGACAGTGGGGGATTTTTAAAGAGATCTTTTTCAGTACTCAGCAGAAATATATTCCGATGGTGAAGAAGAACTGTAGGAGAAGGGAAAATTAGCTGTGGTTCTCAATGCAAATTAAGGAGAGTATTAAATCAAAAGCTGAGGCGTTCAAAGCGGCTAAAAATAGTGGGCGATCAGAGGATTGGGAAAGTTTTAAACAACAGCAAAGAATGACTAAAAAGGTGATTAAAAAAGGAAAGATAGAATATGAGGCTAAACTAGCTGGAAATATCAAAAAAGGACAGTAAAAGTTTTTATAGATATATAAAGAATAGGAGGATGGCCAGAGTTAATGTTGGACCCTTGGAGGATGAGAGGGGGGGATTTAGTGGTGGATGATAAGGATATTGCGGAGACCTTAAATAAGTTTTTTGTGTCGGTCTTTACGGAGGAGGATGTAAATAGCTTGCCCGAAGTTAAGGATAGAAGGGTGGTAGGAGATGAGGTCCTTGATGAGATTACAGTCAGTAGAGAGGTGGTGCTTGATAGGCTAACGGGACTGAAGGTAGATAAGTCTCTGGGACCAGATGGAATGCATCCCAGGGTTCTCAAGGAAATGGCAGAGGTGATAGCGGATGCCCTAGTAATTATCTTTCAGAATTCGCTGGACTCTGGGATGGTGCCGGAAGATTGGAAAACGGCTAATGTTAAGCTGCTGTTTAAAAAAGGTAGCAGACAAAAGGCAGGGAATTATAGGCCAGTTAGTTTAACGTCTGTAGTTGGAAAAATGCTTGAATCTGTCGTCAAAGCAGAAATTACGAGGCACCTGGATACGAACTATTTGATCAAACAGGCGCAGCACAGATTCGTGAAGAGGAAGTCGTGCTTGACGAATTTATTGGAGTTCTATGAGGAAGTGACTAGTGTGGTAGATAGAGGGGAACCGGTAGATGTGGTGTTTTTGGATTTCCAAAAGGCGTTTGATAAGGTGCCTCACAAAAGATGGGTGCAGGGAATTGGGGGTAGGGTGTTAGACTGGATAGAGGATTGGTTGTCTAATAGGAAGCAGAGAGTAGGTATTAATGGGTACTATTCTGATTGACAGCTGGTGACTAGTGGAGTGCCCCAGGGATCGGTGCTGGGGCCTCAACTATTTACCATTTACATAGATGATCTGGAGGAAAGGGCTGAGTACAGGGTGACGAAATTTGCTGATGACACGAAGATGAGTGGAAAAGCAAATTGCGTGGAAGGTGTGGAAAGCCTGCAGAGGGATCTGGATAGGTTGAGTGAGTGGGGGCGAGGACCTGGCAGATGGAGTATAAGTGTGAGGTTATCCACTTTGGTAGGAATAACGGTAGGAAGGATTACTATTTAAATGGCGAAAAGCTGCAGCATACGACAGTGCAGAGGGACCTGGGGGTCCTTGTGCACAAATCGCAAAAACGCAGTCTGCAAGTGCAGCAGGTGATTAAGAAGGTGAATGCAATGTTGGCCTTTATAGCGAGGGGGATAGAATATAAAAGTAGGGAGATTCTGTTGCAGCTGTATAGAGGACTGGTGAGGCCGCAGCTGGAGTACTGTGTGCAGTTTTGGTCACCGCATTCGAGGAAGGATATATTGGTCTTGGAGGGGGTGCAGAGAAGGTTCAAAGAACAAAGAACAACACAGCACGGGAAACAGGCCCTTCGGCCCAACGAGCCCGCGCCGCCGTTCACTAGGCTGATACCGGAGATGAGGGTTTGGATTATGAGGAGAGACTGACTAGGCTAGGTTTGTACTCTTTGGAGTTTAGAAGGCTGAGAGGGGATCTTATAGAGACGTATAAGATAATGAAGGGGATGGATAGGGTACAGGTTGAGAGACTCTTCCCACTTAGCAAAGACAGCGGGACTAGAGGGCACAGCCTCAAGATTGGGGGGTGGGTGCGGTTCAGATCAGAGTTGAGGAGGAATTTCTTCACGCAAAGGGTGGTGAATCTTTGGAATTCTCTGCCTGTTGAAGTGGTGGAGGCTTCCTCGCTGAATATATTTAAGTCAAGAGTGGATAGGTTTTTGACAAGGGAATTAAGGGTTAAGGGGAGAAAGCGGGAAAGTGGAACTGAACCACTGCAGATCAACCATGATCTTATTGAATGGCAGGGCAGACTCAAGGGGCTGGATGGCCGACTCCTGCTCCTATTTCTTATGTTCTTATGTTTCTCCTTGCGTCTCCGTTGTTTCTTTTGCCAATCACCTGAAATCTGTGCCCTCTAATGTGAGAAACACCTCATTGTCACGTTCTGTTGTTTAGTTTATTTATTAGTGTCACAAGTAGGCTTACATTAACACTGCAATGATGTTACTGTGAAAGTCCCCTAGGGTGCTTGTCTTGGCATTAACGTGGGTTTTGAATCAGGTTTGCTCTGCTTACAAGGCCTGCTCACTGCCCTGGTGGCATTCCAGGCCTTTAGATTCCAGTAATACAACTACTGAGTCCACACATTTACAAACTAAGAGTTCCAGGAGGTGGAAAAATACAGCAGAAGGTGAGAAAACAGACAAATGTTCTTCACCTTCAGTCCAAAAATTCACTTTGAGGCTAGGTTCAATTATGTGACTTTTGACATTCTCTTTGTTTTCTTTCACAATAAGAAACAAAGTGCTGCTAGGGAGGGAATTCCAGGATTTTGACCCAGTGTTAGTGAAAGAATAGCCAATATTGTTCAAGTCAAGATGGTGCATGACTTGGTGGGGGAACTTCCAGGCGATACTGTTCCATGCATCTGCTGCCCCATCTCTCTCCTGGATGGTAGAGGATGTGGATTTGTAAGGTGGTGTTGAAAGAGGCTTTGAGTTACTGCAGTGCACCTTGTTGGTAGAGGGAGTGAAAGTTTAAAGTGGTGAATGGGGTGCCAGTCAAGCAGCCTGCTTTGTCTTGAATGGTGTTGAACTTGAGTAATGTTGGAGCTGCACTCATCCAGGCAAGTGGAGAATATTCCATTACACTCCTGACTTGTGCCTCGTAGATGGTGGACAGGCTTCGGGGAGTTAGGGCGTGAGTTACTTTCCACAGAATTCCCAGCCTCTGACCTGCTCTTGTAATCACAATATTTACATGGCTAGTCCAATTCAATTTCTGGTCAGTCATAACCCCTAGAATGTTAATAGTGGGGGATTCAATGATGGTATTCCCCTTGAATATCAAGGAGTTATTGTTAGCTTCTGTCTTGTTGAAGATGGTCATTGCATTTTGTGCGTGGTGCGAATGTTACTTGCCACTTATCAACCTCAGCTTGAATGTTGCCCTGCTCTTGCTGCATATTTTATAGACTGCTTCAGTATCTGAGGAGTCACAATGATGTTGACCATTGTGCAATCATCAGAAAATAATCTCTTCTGGCCTTCAGAGGGAGTGGAAGCTCTGGCTTCAATGACTTCCACATGCAGACAGTGAACTAATTTTCAGAACTGTTTTCTGTAATTAACTCATTTTATGGTTGCTGTTTTGTACAAGTATTTAGAAAGAATGTAAGCATACAATGGTTTGACTGATGCACAAGATTTTACAGTGTAACCACGCACAGTCCAAAAATGCAGCTAAAGTTCCTGCTGTAAAATGCTGGGACACGTTGACCTGGTTAATGTGCTCACAGCAACTTCTTAGATTAGTATTACACAACTGTTCTTTTCTCAAAATTGCAAAGAAGCAGCATGTTAAGTTCCTTACAAGAATTGATCTTGTGATAAGATTTGTTTCTTTTCTTTAAACTTTTATGCTGTGGTTAAAAAGTATTTACATGAGACGATGGAGGTATCTTCTTTAACAGTGATGCACAGTTTCGTGAGGAATTGCAAATCGAATTTATCAAAACGAGAAGCTCAGCTGAGCGCTGGAAATTGTTGCAATGCGCCGTAAGTGACCACACAATCAAACCTTAATAAGTCACAGCTTACCCAAGAGCAATTCGAACAAACTGTGCAACTGACAAAATGGGATGGCAACATTAAGCTGATGTATTGAATCTTTAAATATTTCCAGCTATCTCCTTGTGCAGCACTGCCGTGCTCAAGTACAGTTCCATGACTACTGGAAGCCATGGGTTCCTCATCCAAATCATCATTTGTGTATATGCTGAACCAAGAGTATCAGCAGGTTATTTGAAAGCAATATATTATTGCAGACCTCATCTTGTCCTCACTTAATTATTCCCTACTGTGCTCCTTTGCTGCCTTGGCTGCAAATAGCCAGCTCCCCACAGGCTAACAATTGAATCGGATTCTGGTCAGTATGGCTTAGTCTTAATGAATTGTTAATCCATCACACAGGTAGACCACAAACAAGCAAATTACTTGGAATTGGTCCTCTGATTTTTCAAGTATTATATTGATTTTTCGAGTTTGTGCGTGTATGAATATCAGATTAGGCTCACCTGTGTCTCAAAGCTCTCTCTCTTCCATTGCCTTGTGTAAAGAATGGCCATCCCCGGTGACTCACTCTCTGCCTGCCTGCATCTGTGCTAACTGTACCCCTATATGAACCATTGCCTTAAAGGGAATGGGAAGCTGGATGATATGGATAATGGCTCTTAACTTTGGTGTGACCAATGCATTTATACATTTTCTAGGCTTGTTTAATGTTGGTTAACAGGATTCTCAGTCAAAATGTTGGAGTTTGTTGCAAATAGCTGATACTTGCATGACTGCACAAAGATTTTAAATCTTGAAAATGAGTTAACTGCTTTGTGCGAAAGATCGGTGGATGTTAGTTTTGCTACTAAAATAACAGTTGAAGAGACTTGGGAGCCTGCTGGACTTATTGCTGCACAAACTGCTTATGTTGTCTTTGAAAAATAACTTGCCATTTATCAAATGGTTTTCTACAGTTGACTGCCCCCCATTTAGAAGAGATTAAGCTGCAGTACTGCTACCCTCGTTTGGACGTGAATGTTAGTAAAGGCATCAACCATCTGCTGAAAAGTCCTTTCTCTGTCCATCCCAAAACAGGTAGTGTGTGCTTGTCTTTTTTATTTTCTATTCCCCTAAACATTGATTTGCACCAATACTGGTCAGGTAGTTAGACATAATTCTAGGTCTATAGTTACTTTGCAACTTAAAGGTGAATAAATATATTTTCCTTGCCTCCTAAACACACGCATGCCCCCCCCCCCGCCCAATAACCTTTTGTATTTAAATGCCCTAAATATCGAAGGCACTTGCTTCTTTTGCCATCCAGTATCAATTACTCCCACGCCCGATGTAGCATAAGTGAAATCTAGAGTTAAATGACATACCCTCTCCTGTGTCTTGGCACTGTATCTTAGCAGTACCTTCTACTATTACCATTTAGTTTTAATGCCCTTGTAGTCTCGGAGTTGATTTGTCATCAGTTGTTGTTTTGTGCTGTTAGCTCAGACGTGGAAGCCAGAATTTTATCAGGGCAGGGCGGGGCGAGGCTCAGACAACAGAATTATCCATTGGCCTGAGCGAGGTCGTAAAATATTGGCCAGAGATTTGGTTTGAGACATCCCAAATTGGTCTTGCAAGATTCTTATGAAACTGAAAAGCAAAGACTTTTATCCGTTTAAAGCTAGAACCGTAAGCCTCATAAATTAACAATGCATTAAAGCTATTCATTTTCAAATTCTCGTCCTTATTTTTAAATTCCTCCATGGCCTTGTCCCCTAGACCTCTGTACTCTAATTCTTAAAATTTTTATAGTGTTGAATGAGGCCATTTGGCCCATTGAGTCTGCACTGGCTCTCTGAAAGACCTTTGTACCTAATACCACTCCTTTGTCTTATCCCTGTAATCTTGCACATTCTTTCTTTTCAGATAGCAATTCAATTCCCTTTTGAATAAAAACAGAAAATGCTGAAAATCTCAGCAGGTCTGACAGCATCTGTAGGGAGAGAATAGAACCAATGTTTCGAATCTAGATGGCCCTTACTCTTGCATGAGGTTTTGAATACTTCAACTGAATCTGCCTCCACCACCCTCTCAGGAAGTTAGTTCCAAACTCCAACCTCCCTCTGGGTGAAATACATTTTCCTCACATCACTTTTGCCTTTTGCCAATGATTTTGACTCTGTGCTCCCAGTTTTGAACAGTTTCTCACTGTCCGTTCCCTCAGGATCTTGAATACCTCTATCCAATTTCTTCTCAGTCTTTTCTCCAAGGAAAACAGTCCCAATCTTTCCAGTCTATCCTCATAGCTACAGTTCTTTATCCCTGGAATCATTCTTGTAAATCTCCTCCGTACTCTCTCCAATGCCTTCACCTCCTTCCTCAAGTATGGCACTCAGACCTGGACACAGTACTCCATGTGAGGTCTAACTAATGTCTTTTACAAATTCAATGTCACCACCTTATTCTTGTATGGGCAGCACGGTAGTGCAATGCTTAGCCCTGCTGCCTCAGCACCAGGGACCTGGGTTCGATTCCAGCCATGGGTGACTGTGTGTGGAGCTTGCACGTATTCCCATGTCTACATGGGTTTCCTCCGGGTGCTCTGGTTTCCTTCCGCAACCCGAAGATGTGCAGGTTAAGTGGCTTGGCCGTGATATAATGTCCCAAGATGTGTAGGTTAGGGGGATTAGCGAGGTAAATATGTGGGACTATGGGGATAGGACCTGAATAAGATGCTCTGTTAGAGAGTCAATGTAGACTTGATGGGCTAAATGACTTCCTTCTGCACTGTAAGGATTCCGTTCTACTCAATGCCCCTATTAATAAAACCTAAGATTCTGTATGCTTTATCAACTACTGTCAACATACTCTGCTATTGTCAATGACTAAAGCACATGTTGTTCCTTGTCCTTTTCCATGGCCAACCTGAACTTTGTCGCTGTCCCTTAAATGCTCTCCCACTGATATTTTAACAGTGTTGCCGTCTTGTTGAACTGGAAACATACTGCTGCAGGAAATCTTGTCTCTTTGCACAATGCCTATCCCAGTCTCTGTATTTGGCTAATTGAAGCCCCCCCCCCCATTACAATTGCTCTATAATTCTTGCACTTGTGTAATTTCTTTGCAAATGTGTTTCTCTATATTCCTTCTATTAGTTTGAGGTCTACATATGACACTGATCAATGTTATTGAATGTTTTTTATTTCTTGCCTCAGTCAGAAATTGTCCTTCATCCTTCATAGAAACTCTACAGTACAGAAAGAGGCCATTCGGCCCATTGAGTTTACACTGACCACAATCCCACCCAGGCCCTACCCCCATATCCCTACATATTTACCCACTAATCCCTCTAACCTACATATCTCACAACACTAAGGGGCAATTTTTAGCATGGCCAATCAATCCAACCCTCACATCTTTGGACTGTGGGAGGAAACCAGGGCACCTGGAGGAAACCCATGCAGACACAAAGAGAATGTGCAAACTCCACACAGACAGTGACCCAAGTCAGGAATTGAACTCAGATCTCTGACACTGTGAAGCTGCAGTGCTAACTACCGAGCTGCCCACCCTTCTGGCATATTTCCCGCACCCCCTGTGCATCTTTAATCAATACTGCCACACCCCTGCTCCTTTTCTTCCCTTCCCATCTCTCCTAAGCGCCTCATATTCAGGAATGTTTAATGCCCAGTCCTGCCCTTCTTTCACCCAAGTCTGTTAAAGCACTAATATCAGAATTCCATTTGTCAACCTATGTTTGTAACTCACCAAACTTAATGTCCACACTCTTGTGCATTCACATACATGTAGATTAACCTGGGCTAAGGCTTTTTCACTTTTTCCCCTTTTCTCTGTCCACCTCTAATGGCCTGCTACTTTAATTCTATCAAACTCTCCAAATATTCTGTTTACTCTCTATATCTTACACCAACTTCCTGCTGCCAATTTTTCTTTTCTCCTCTCCATTCCAGTTCCCATTTACCTGCCATTCTCATTTAAATCCTCCCCAACAGCACTAGCAAACCTCTCGGCGAGAACATTAGTCTCAGTCTTGTTGAGGTGTAACAGGCTCTTCCTATGCAGGTCCCTCCTATCTCAGAACCAGCCCCAATGCCTCGGAATCTAAAGCCTTCCCTCCTCCTCCTCCATTTCTTCAGCCACATGTTGAACTTCTCATTTGTTCTATTCATGCGCTCGCTAGCATGTGGTACTGGGAGTAAACTTAAGATTACTGCTCTTGATGTCCTGCTTTTTGATTCCTTAGCTTCCTAAAATCTGCTTTCACATCTCATTTGCTTTCAAGCCTCATCCCTTTTCCTATCTATGTCATTGGTCCCAATGTGAATTATGAGCTCTGACTGTTCACCCTTTCCCAAAATAACGTCCTGCGGCTGCTCTATGACATTCTTGACCCTGGCACCAGGGAGGCAACACACCCTGGAGTTGCATCTAAAGCTGCAGAAATGTCTGTCTGCTCCTCTAACTATGGAATCACTTATCACAATAGCACTCTTCCTCCACTATGCAGTTGAACCATCCGTGGTGCCACAAACTTGACTCTTGCTACAGTCGGCTGAGGAACCATTGCACTCACCAGTATCCAAAGTGGTTAGAGAGTAAGGTAACCTTGGGATCCCTGCAGGACTTGCCTGTTTCTCTTAGATAGTCTGGCGATCACCCATTCTCTCTTGACCTGTATACTCCTTAGCTGCAGTGTGACCACCTCCAAAACATGCTATCCATGTATTTATCAGCCTTGCAGATGCACCATAGTAACTCCAGCTTCTGCTCAAGTTCCCCAACTTGGAGCTCAAATTTCTGCAGATGTAATCATTGAGGGCATTTTGTGCCTGCATTATTTCCCACATAGTGCAGAATGCACCTTCCAGGAAGACATGTCTTACATTTTATCTAAACTGTTTACTGCACTATGTTATTATTATAATCTAATAACCCACCTAGTCATTTTCAATTGTGTCTCTCCTTTGTGCCACATCCAGAAAGGCCTATATTTGCCAAGCATCCAGCGGGACTTCTGTTACGTCACTTGCAGCTTTCTCTTTCTCTTTGATGTTAAAAGCTGCATAAAAAGTTGTTACGTTACTGATATTTTATAGTGTTGCCACATCATTTTGTTACGTGCCATCATCACTGATTGCAAGTGTGATATACTGCTCATCATTTCTGTTGCTGTTCCAGGGCGTATTTCAGTACCTATAGATGTGAAGAACTTGGATAAGTTTGATCCCTTTAGTGTCCCTACAATAAGGTAGGAAGAATGTTGGCATCAATTATTTTTGCATATTTAGAAACCACTTAACTTTTTGGTGCCATGCTTCAGAGTTCTTTCAAGTGTAGATTAGGCAGAGAAGTAGCTCCATAGAATGACATTGCAGCATTGTCTCCAGATATTTGTGGATGTAATTTAGTGCATCAGCTAGGGTTTCATAAGATATCAAAAAAAATTGCTAACTATTAAAATTTTCAATTTTACTTAATTGATCCTAACTTCTTTTCCTGTGCATTGTGAATATTGATGCAGCCTGTTTGAAATTCACGAGCTATATAAGGTTTGCTGCCCAGACAATTTGAGCAAATGCAGAAAAATACAGGCACAAAATAAGTGTTGTTTTTCCAGTATCTGCAGTCATCAATGAGTCATCCTCACTGTGAGGGAGCAACCCAATCAGTCCCTGGACACAGTGTGTGAAGCTGGCCTGACCCCACAGAACTATAAGCCAGCGAGGAGTCAATCCTTTTGGGAGACATCTAGTTATTGCATGAGAAAAATCATCTGATATTTCTGCCTGACTACAATACCAACCTGCTTATTAGAAGCATAGTATGTTTGGATGGTAGGCGACTCATGTTTCTACTGTGTGTATGTGTCCACACAGCAATTGGGAATGTGATATGAAGGGAGCAAACAAGCTGCGTGTGAGCAATGTGAAGGATTGCACAGTGCAACAAGCGCACCACAATCAGAAGTTAGAGGAAACCAGGTTGGGGACAATTTTGTGTTAGACTGTGATACCCTTTACCTTCTGATACAATCTGTCTAAACTTGCATGTAGCTGGTTAGGTGTTCTAAGTACCTGTCATCTGTGTAATCTTACCCTAACATGGCTTTGATAGCTTGAGGGGAAGAAAGTGGAGGGAAAGTATCTTCTGCTGTAATTTACAGCAGAAAAGCCCATGATCTTTGTGTTGTCTTTCAGTTCTCTTTGCAAGGAACTTGATAGCAAAACTAAGAAAGAGCAGAAGAATGCAAGTGCTGAGAATGATGAGGAATCAGAGGTGAAGCGTTGCACCAGAGGTAAATGGTCATGACTTTTTTTTAAAAATTCTTCTGTGGGATGTGGGTGATACTGATGAGGTCAGTATTTGTTCCCTGAACCTAATTATCCTAATGAGTCGTTAAGAATTAACCATGTTGCTATGGATCGGCAGTCACATGCAGCAAGACTGGAGAAGGATGACTGATTTCCTTCCCTAAAGGAAATTAGTGAACCAGATGGGTTTTTACAACAATCAATGGTTTCATGGTCACAGCAGCTGAGACTAACTTTAAATTCCAGATTTTTAAAAGATAATTGCATTTATTAATTTGAATGTAAATTCCACCAGCTGCCATGGTGGAATTTGAACCCATGTTCCCTTGCTATTAGCCAGGACTTTGGATTACCAGTCCAGTGATAGTACCACACTGGCAATGTCTTCTGTGGGGGAGCAATTATTAGTAATGTTGCAGGTGCAATATATCATCTGACCACTTCTCCTAAAACCTTGCAACACCTATCTTTATCATCTTCTTCCGTGAATGTCCTGGCTTTTGCTCGGGCTTCAATCCAAAGGTGCTAATCACCCTCCAATGTATCATCTGAAGTACTGTGTAGTTTTGGTTTCCTTGCTCGAGGAGTGATATCATTGTGTTGGAAGCAGTTCTATGGAGATTCATTTGGCTGATTGTTGGGATGAAAGGTTTGTTTTTTGACGGACAGTTAATCAGTTTAGACCAATACTGATTGGAGTTTAGAAGATTGAGGGGTGATCTTATTGAAACATATAAATTCTGAAGGGCATGACTGGGTAGATGCTGAGAGGATGTTTCCCCTTGTGTGGGGATCTAGAACTAGTGGGCACAATTTTCAGAATAAGGGGTCTTCTATTGAAGATGAGGATGAATTTCTTCTCAGTCATTAGCCTGTAGAATTCTCTTCCTCAGGAAGCAATGGAGGCTGGGTCATTGAATGTATTTGAGGTTGAGGTAGACGGACTTTGATCAGCAAAAGTGTTTTTGGGGAATAGACAGGAAAGTGGAATTGAGGCCACAATCAGATCAACCATGATCTAATTGAATAATCAAGCAGGCTCATGGGGCCAAATGGTCTGCTCTTATTTCTTCTTATCTTCTCAAACTTCAGTACTGAGCAGAAATGCACAGTGGCATACATGGGTGAATAAATTCCTTTAAATTTCTCTGTACTCAGATTATAAGAAGACAAGCCTTCTGGGGCCCATCAAGCTATTTGAACAGTTTATAGAGAGAATGGAGTATTTGCAAAAAGGAGAGATGCTGAAACAGAGTGGTGAGTATCATTCGGGATGTTGCACAAAAAATGCTATGGTATAAGCTTGCCAAAATACAAAGCTCTAGGGAAGCCAGTGTCAGTGTAGGACATTTTTCTCTAGAAACAACCATTGTTTGAATCTTCTGTTTGGTATGCTTTTTTAAAAGTTCGGAATGTTTCTGTAAGCTTAAGTTTGCTTTGAGTTTTTCTAGAGTGAAGTATTTTTTGTCATACTTGATTCAGGAGAATGTTGCATGTGAAGTGATGGGCTGGAGGCTTATGCCTTTTTCTTCTGAGTTATAGTAAAAATGAAATACGTTTGAAATCAATATCTAAAAACACCTCAGCTAGTAATTGCTTTTGGGCTGAAGTTGCTTACGTAGGCAACTGGACCTGCATTATCCGCCCAGCAACAAGAAATGAATGACTGGTCAATCTGTTTAGATGATATTGATTGAGGGAGCAATGTTGGCCATGATACCTGGGACAATCCCCCTGCTCTTCAGGTTGCCTTTAAAAGTCTTGTTGATTCTTGTAGAGGAAGAAGAAAGGTTTAGGGGTGGATGTGGTTTAACGTCTTCAAAGAATGGATTAGAGTCAGAGGTTTACAGCAGGGGAAAAGGCCCTTTGGCCCAACTTGTCCATGCCACCCTTTGTTTTAAACTTCCTGAGCTAATCCCAATTGCCTGCATTTGGCCCATATCCCTCAATATCCATCTTATCCATGTAACTATCTAAATGCTTTTAAAAAGACAACATTGTACCTGCCTCTATTACTACCTCTGTCAGCTTGTTCCAGACATTCTCCACCCTCTGTGTAAAACAATTGCCCCTCTGGACACTCTTGTATCTCTCCTCTCTTACCTTAAATCTGTGCCCTCTAGTTTTGGACTTCCCTACTTTTAGGGAAAGATATTGACTATCTAGCTGATCTGTGCCCCTCATTATTTTATAGACCTCTGTAAGATCACCCCTCCAGCCTCCTACGTTCCAGAGAAAAAAATTCCCAGTCTATCCAGCCTCTCCTTTATAACCCAAACCATTTCTAACGCATTCAACATTCAGGATACTGAGCGTGACACGGGCAAGTGGTTTGCGACAGCCTGGTGATCTAAGACGTACAGTGTGGTTCACTGCTCAGGTATTGCAACTTTGCTCCTCAATCCTAGAAGCTGATATCTGAGCAAGAAATCATTTCCCATAAGGTAGCTATGAAGGACAGTTCAAAAGGCAAGAGCAAAGTGAGAGGATTTTCAGAATTCAGATGGGGAACATGAGGTCACTGTGGAGTTCTTTATATATAAAGTACGGCTAGAAATGAGAAATACTGTGTCATTTTGTTTTAAAGAGCCTGTTGATTCATTGTTTAAGCATTTATATATTTTCTTCCAGATAGAAGAGGAGATTTTTGATGTCAACAATGACTGGATTCCTTTTTCAAATGCATTTTGGCGTATGTCGGCTTGAATCATCAGATTGTAAAATCTGGAACCAGTGGCAAACATCTAGACTTTGCCTTCTGGACTTCGTTTCTGTAGCTGCTGTGAAGATTTAAAAGTTCTTCATGATGTACCAAAATGCACTTTATTAGTTCTGAACAGCCTTCAGCTCAGAAGGCTAGTGGAATGCTTGTTTCAGATTTCCTATTTGAGGTTTCAATGTTATCATTTTGTATCTAATAGCAGCAATTTATATATACACACATTGTGTTATTTCGTTTGTGAGGTCTCATTTATTTTTCTTATGGATTCCTGCTTCCCTTGTGATCTAATTGATTCTGATTAAGCACAAGTCAGACTTCACACCAAACATGACATGTAAATGACACCTGAAATATTTATGGTAAAGCAGCTTCAATGCATTTCAAAGTTCAAACAAAACAGAACCAATTTGGAGTAACATATATCACAAGAGTAGTGTGCCCAAATGAAATTGTAACTAAATTGGAGGCATGAACTTTGTAGACAAGGTGAGGATCCTGGGAAACCAGGGATTCTGAGTACGCCGAGAGAAAAGAAAGGGTTTTATCCACGAACAATACCACGGGAGACTAAATAACCAGTTGTTCACTTTTTTTTAACTATCGGTCTTTGCTTTCTTCCTTTGATGTAACCCTAGCACTTGATTTTATTTTACATTGACCCAACCTACCTATTAATATTAATAAGCTTTTAATATTATATTGGAAATGCAGAATTCTCCTAATGACTCAATTTGTAAATGTACTTACCACGCTATTGAGAGATGGAGACAGATTTGATCCCTGACCTTTGCTGACTCAACTGATCTGAACTGTGGCAGCAGTAAAGATAACCTTCAAATGTCAGAGGATGCCTGCAGTGTTCCTTCTGCATCTCCCGAGGAGTTCCACGTTTAGCCCTTTTAACATCAGCCAGTGCTTAGTCATAATTGTCCTGAGCCTCTTAAGTTATGAGGTTATTCTGGGGTGGCTGACTGGGAAGGGAGGGGACACACACACCCTGTAACATAAGCACAGGGCAATCAGCCTCTTGAATCTGTTCCACCTTCCATTTGTATCATGACTGACCTGTACCTCAATTCCATTGGCCTGCCTTTATTGTTGCCTATCTATCAAACTCTGTTTCTCTGTATGGAAATCTGCTTTATGGAAACTTTTAATGATCACCATTCATCCTTGCGAACCAAAGTAATGCAAGGTAAGTTTATGTCACCCTTAAAGTGCTGGTATAAATTTTCGTAAATCTGTGATGTACTCCTTCCTAGGTTTGGTGCCCAAAACTCAATGTAGCACTCCAGGGTGGGGGTCTGTCCAAGGCTGTGTCCACTACAGTATCTCTTCCTCATTTCTGAATCCAGTCCTTTTCAGATAAAGGCCAACATTCAATTTGCCTCCTTTTGATTGCTGCTTGTACTTGTGTGCTAGCACTGCATTGTGTACCTGAACATCTAAATCAAAGATGTCGATAGAATCCTTACAGCGTTTGGGAGGGGGGGTGGCATTTGGCCCATCATGTCAATAGTGGTTCTCTCTAAGAGCAATTAATCTAATACCACTCCTCCACCTTTTACCCATTTTCTTCAGATAATGATCCAATTTTTTTTTAAACTACACTCTTAGGCGATACATACCAGATCTTAACCACTTGCTCTGCAAAAAAGATTTCCTTGTGTCACCATTGTCTCATTTATAAAATTTTTTTATCCCTTCACTCTGGTATTTTATCCTTCCACTATAAGTCGATGTGAAGTACTTCTTCAATGGTAATCGTTTAAAATAATGTTAGTCAAGAGGTAATGCATAAATTATCAATTTTGTTCTAATGTGCTCTACAATATGCTCGACATTTGGAATCTGTTACTTGATCTATTGCTTTGGAGTGGTTCTTCTGCTCGGCTGTTGTAACTTTGGCAGGAGAACTGTGGAAAACTGGCACCATTTTTGTGCAGCTTTCTTCAGTTTCATAAAAGTTCAACAGATAAGCTTTAGAAACCCCCATGGGATGTCATCCTCAATGATTTTACATAATGAATAGCCACTTGGGTGAAGGACTGGAGAACAACTGGCATGGGGACTCATGCCCCAGTAAGTATCAGCATCTTTCAAGAATTGGAGTAGAAATTGGAAAGGAAACATTCAACAGTGAAGTATACAGGCATTTTTTAGCTTAAAAATGTGCACTTTGGAAATTGCAAGGTGCTGTTGCTTAAACAGGCAGTGGAGAAAAGATACCTGTGGTATCTGACTGACAACTAGTAAAACCTGCTTTGATTCTGAAGCATCATTTTTGATTACTGATTATGCATTGGATTTTTTTTGGTTTATTAGGGTACCTGAGCAAAAACTCCTGAAGTATATTATGAAGCTAGACTAGACCCCCCCCCCGCAACTATTTTTTGTTATTTTGGCGTTAGTGTGAGGATCAGGTGTTTTGCTTCAGGTGTGATTCTATTGACACTGGGAAGTTTTTATCAAAACAATTTTAACAACATGACTAACATATCTCTATTAGTTTGAATTCAGACAATATTTCTCTTATAAGACTTCAACTCCTCTTTGTAATCAGTTAGTAAAAGCTGCAGGCTTTGTATTTTTACTCGTTAACAGTTCTAGAGCCACCTCTGGAGAGACACCTGTCTTTTGCCACTCAAACAGCCTTCAGAAACCATGCAGAAACTAACTTTTTCCCTATAATCGTAGCTCTGCCCACTCACACGACTGTCACTTGTCGATCAACCTAATCAAACCCTACTCTATACCCCAGCAGAATTTTAAAAATGCATTAACTGAAATTAAAACACACCGCATTAGCTAAAGTCAGTTACTAGTTTGCATTCTCAGCATGTGAGCTGCCTGATGCAGACAAATTGGCATTGTGTAAAACAGCTAAATTTTAAACATGCTCCTCACAAATGTGATATAAACAAATTTTTTAAAGGCGGTATCATCACAAATTAGGTTGGAGGCTCATTAAACTGAAAAAATGGTTCCGAGTACAAGGTAAAAGAAACTGAATAAAATGATTGTGGAAGCTGGAAACCTTAAATAAAGAACAAAACATACTGGAAAATCTCTGGATTAGGCAGCATCTGTGGAGAGAAACAATCAATGTTTCTAGTCAATGACGCTGCCTGATTGCTTTTTTTTCCCAGCAATTTTTGTTCTTAAAATTATTCTCAATATAATTTCAAGCGAGGTAGGTATCTTCCAGGATTTATACTCAATTGTAGGACAAAGGAGATGGGTGTCATAACTATGACGTTGGTTCATTGTTCATAATGAACAATTCATTCATAAATAACAATTTAACACATTGTTATTAAACAGGCCATCTAAAATGGTGATTTGTAAAGCATTCTGGGACAATTGGGCAAGAACTAAAATGATAGGTTGCAGCCTAAAAGATAGAGATAAACAGGCTACAATCCAGACGAGTGAATACACAGGATGTGGGTCATCTCCAGGCCAATAGAGATTTCTATTAAACTGAGTTGCTAACCAGACATAAGAACACCACAACCCCTTATTTGGGAGGGAGGTGTGAACCCTACACGACCCCAGAACCTGCAGACATGGCCATTGGGGACACACCCAGAGATTGGTGTGGCAGTACCTGGACATTATCAATCAGGGTGACCAAGTCCTGAGCGGTTGGATGGCAATGGCCAAAAGGAGCGCAAAACCCAATGGGGTATAAAGGGTGCTGCGCAACCAAGAAAATCTCTCGACCCCATGCACGAGCTACAACACCAGTGACCATCGCCAGTGATGACCAGCACAAGGAGAGCCACCACACTCAAGAAAGAAGGAAGACCAGAGTGCCGGACCAGACCAGCCAGAGGACATCCGAGACCAGTGCACATATAAAGGTCAATATCTGCTTGTGTACTTAGTATTAGTCTTGAACTCTCGTATTTTCTGTAAAGATAACTTATTGTTGGTTGGATGGATGATTATTTTCTGTGTACCTTAAATGTTTGTTGTACTAACAAGATGTCTACTCGTAGTTCTTTGTCCACCGTGTAAGGATTAAAACAGACTGTGCAGTATGCACAACAGTTGATTATTCATAATGAAGTAATTTTACATATTTTAATCAGTCAGCTGACTGACACAACCACATCATCCCAGGTTAACAGTGACAGAATCCAAGATCTATGGAATTATTCCATATTTATCAGTATTTCAAGCCCAGTTTCTGTGGCAGTCTTTAAATGGAGAACTGTTTTATTCTGAGAAAACTTGATTCTGAGATTAGAAAGACTGCACCATAGTCAACTATGTGTGCAATAAATCTTGAGTGAAAGTGATTTCTGCTTCCACATACAGTCAAGTGGCCTTCACTGTGATGTACCACAGACCTTGTTCAGGCATCTCTCTCTAATTGAGAAATCACATGAAATATTGCTACTTTAATGTGCTTGTTGTGAAAAAAAGGCTTTAGAAAATCAATGAAGAAACTTCTTTAGTTCAGAGAAGAATTTTGATTTGATTCCAAACCAAGTTGCAGTATACCACCAACTTCCCAATTACTATGACGTTATTCAAAATCCTTTATGAAAGACACTGTCAAATTGAAAGGGTAGGGGAGCGAAAGAAATAGCTAACGTCTTGCTGGGTTTTTAAAGGATGTGAATTGTGGAAAGGGAGGGTAAAGGATTTCACAATATTGAATTAATGAGAAAGGAGTTAGAGTGGATGCTATGGTGAAACTTGGACCATAAGATAGAGGAGGAGAATTAGGCCATTTGGCCCATTGAGTTCTATTTGATCATATCTGATATGCTTCTCAATCCTATTTGCTACCTTTTCCCTATAACCAACCTTTTGATGCCCTTATCAATCAAGAGCCTATCTATCACTGTCTTAAATGCACTCAATGGTGGCTTCCGTAGCTTTTTGTGACAATGAATTCCATATATTCATCACCCTCTGGCTGAAGAAATTCCTCTTCATCTGAGTTCTAAAGGATTTTTCCTTTACTCTGAGACTGTGTCCTCAGATCCTTGTCTCTCCTACTAATGGAAACACCTTCTCCACGTCCTCTTAACCCAGGCCTTTTAGTATTTTGTAACTTTCAATGAGATTCCGCCCCCGCCGCTCATCCTTCTAAATACTGAGTGCAGGCCTAGAGTCCTCAAACACTTCTTTGGTTCAAGCATGGTGAAGTTGCAGGAAGGATATAAATAGTGTATTTGAAGCTTTAAAGTAGCAAAAAAAAACAACATTCTGGACACAGGTTGCAATGAAGAGAGAGTTCACCTGTCAGACAAACGTTTTCTTCTCCTTTCCAGCATATCTAAACATAAGAGCAGTATTTAAATTGTTGATAAACTTTGACTTTAAAAACAATTAAGTGTTATGAGGATTTTCACAGTAACTTCATTGTAGTGTTAACGTAATGTGTGACTAATATAAATGGAAATGCGTAGCTGGAAAAGAAGAGTTTCCTGTGACAAAGAGAATTCTAGTTTCTTTGAAGGAGCTTTATTAATAAAATCAGATGTAAGAGAGCCAAAATATAAATATTTATCCTTATTCAGTGTCAAGGTGCACACGAACAATGGCTGTTTTGGCAAGACACTAGAGGGCAGTTGATGCCCATGAATTCCTAGCCATCACATTAAGTACTTTCAAGAGAAGCAGTATATCAGACCAGAACAAAATTAACTGATCAAGTCCATTTGTCTATTTACATATAAGTTTGCCCTTTCTTTTTCTGAGTTCTGACAATGTGTACAGTAACCACAACATACAAGTTATTTTTGGACAGATACCCTATAAAACAGGAAATATACATTTATAAATACGTATTAAAAAAGGTGCAATGACCATTGTTTCCCTCAGTGACTTGGCATGTCCACATTGGAGCAATGCGAGAACGAAAAGCAATCACTTGAGATTGGTGTGAGTTCTTCCTCACCCTGCTCCCCATTATCTTACCATTGGATCCCAAACATAGCATTCAATCATCTTATGTAATGCGGTTAGGAAGTTCTGTCTTAGGATACAAACATTCCTGACTACAATAGTCCTTTAATACATTTGATTCCTATTGATGACAGTGCAGATTTCCTCATACTGTGTTTGCCCATCCATAATGCTGACATGGGAATTTATACAAATCTGTCATTGCCTGTCCTTGTTGCAAATGTCCATGGGTACAATAATGGCTGTCTAGGCCTGTTGCAGATACAGCTGTAATTTAACCATATATATATTGCAATACATTTCGAAGTGCAACAATTCAGTAATTACTGTCTCAGTGCACTGTGCAATCAGTGAGGCGGTAAACAGCCGTTATCGTCTTTTGCTGGATTCAAAACTGGTCCAAATGAATGTAATGAAAATCTCATAATGATGATTTCTCTGTAGAAAACAATAATCTGATTTTTAAGTCCTTCATAAGAAGGGAAGTTCAACATTTAAATCAAATGGACTCTGATCTTGTGGTTTGATGAGCTTAATTCTAAATGTTCTAACTGATTTGCCTGATAATTCGGAGGCATTGTGCAATATAGACACAGAGCCATGGAGATGAGGGAGATTCAAGTTTTGATTTTCAATATTTGCCAATTGGTTGAATTCAGTCAGGGTAGCAAACAGTTTGGATATTTTTCCCTTACAGGACAATCATTGACAATCATTCTTCTCCATTTATTTGATGCAGTGATCTGAGCTGGGTCCTTTTCCATGCCTGTAATTGAGGAGTTGTGTCCATCTGTAGCTCAAATTCTAATGTGATATGGGAGCTCCCAGACTCCAGAGTGTTTACATAGCATACCATCTGGAGAACAGCCGGGAAGAAAAATACATTCACATGATGCATATTCAAGTAATTAAACCACCAAGTGGGGAAGTGTTCCCTTTCCCACCTGGTGACAGTATTGTAAACACTGACAATAGCCTTAATAAAATTGAAACTTGTTATTTTCACAGATCCCCCATTCTGGTCCATGCTGCATTTTGTTGGAAGATGTGAATGACAGACATATCTGCAATGGTGGCTTCCCACACTACTGATGTATGTGTTTTGATCATAAATATACCATAAATATCATAGATATAAATAGATCATAAATATCATAAATAGATCATAAATATAGTAATGAGAGTCTCTCCCTATTAGAAAATGAAAATAATTTGGTTTCTTTCAACCCAATATCTAATAAGTGTGACAGAAAATGCTGGAAAGTTTCAGCAGGTCTGACAGCATCTGTGAGGCAAGAAGAGTTAATGTTTCAAATCTGGATGACCCTTTCTCAGAGACCTCCACATCTATAGTAATTGGATTTTATCTAGTAAGTGTGAGTCCAAGTATAAAATTGGCATTAATTGTATTAGCTGCAATAGCATCCTTTCCCAAAATGTGAAACAGATTGACAACACTTATGTTGGGTCATACTGGATGACAGGCCACTTGGGGCGGGAGCTAACTGAAGATGGCCAGACTTATGGAAGTGTATCCCAGTTGGGTGCAGGAGAGAAAAAGATCTTTACACCATTTCATCTTTAATTGCATTATGGTGGCTCATAACAAAATTATTTATTTAAAATTGACTGGGAAGTATAGTAAATTGGTGATTGTCAGAAGGTGCAAAAGGATGAAAATAAGTTCTGTGTTAATGTCTATGCAGTCATCTGCAGTAAGGTCATGAATGGCAAGGGCATTGTTCACAAGCAAACAGAAAATCTGGAGGGAAATGTGAAAGGCAGTGATTGTTGATTCACGGGCAAGGAAATTATTTAAGTTATGGACCTTGAGTGTCCCGCCATTTATCATAATCAATGATTTATTGTGTTTCTAGCCATATCTCCCTTACTGTTTGGTACCAGTCCAGTATTCCACCAAGCAACTCTGCAACTTGCAACTAAAATATGCAAAATAAAATTTGCTAAAAAGCAAATGACATAATTCCAGGGAAATTACAGACCATTTTAGCACAGAATTGAATTACTGATCTATCATTCTTTATTTCTTACAAACATTGTTCTTCAAAAAAAATACATTAATTGTACTTGGATTGGGTCACTGAATAATTCCATCGTGATTGTTGGAAGCTCAAAACCAAATCAACTTTCTATGCCAGATTCTGTACAGTTAATAGTCTCACAGTGCCAAGTTAAAGTTCAACAGGTTTATTTGGTAGTACAACTTTCAGCGCTGCCCCTTCATCAGCTGAGTCAGGATTTGTTTCACAAACAGAGCATATATAGACACAAACTCAATTACAAGATGATGGTTGGAATGCGATTCTTAACAGGTAATCAAGTCTTTACAGGTGCAGACAATGCGCTAATGCACAATGATTCTGTAGTTTGATACCGGAACCAATGGGGTCCGCAGTATTTCTGAGCACTGTTGATGACTATTTGACTTGGAAATAAATTGACCTGGATGCTCCAAATAACTGCACCAATGCCCTAACACCACTCCAGGGTGGCTATAAGCAGTGAGAAGTGTATCAGTGCTGTGAACTGATAAACTGCAGTTTTTAAGGGCAACATACTGTGGATGCTGGAATCTGAAACAAAAATAGGAAATGATGGAGAAACTCCAGCATTCGTGGAGAGAGAATAGAGCCAATGTTTCGAGTCTGGATAACCCTTTGTCAATAACTGCAGTTTTTTAACCTGGTTAAAACTTCAGCAGCACTTGGGGTGAGCCTAGGCTCTGCCAGCCAACCTCAGCTTCTTAGATATGCTAAAGTTTGGCAATACCCTTTAGGATTTTATTATTTTAGCATTTAATAATAAATCAAGTTTAAAGTTTTATTTGTTAGTGTCACAAGTAGGATTACATTAACATTGCAACGAAGGTACTCTGAAAATCCCCTAGTTGCCACACTCTGGCGCCTGATTGACTACACTGAGGGAGAATTTAGCATAGCTAATGCACCCTAACCAGCATGTCTTTTGGGCTTTGGGAGGGAACCGGAGAACTGGCAGGAAACCCACACAGACACAGAGAGAATGTGCAGATTCCACACAGACAGTGACCCAAACTGTGAACTGAACCCAGGTCTCTGGTATTGTGAGATAGCTGTGCTAACAGCTGTGCCACCAGGCTGCCCTAATACAACATTTCCCAATAATTTTTGGGTTTGAAAAATCGTAGAGTGGAACAGTGGTTATTATTGCTGCCTCACAGCGCCACGGATTCAGATTTGATCCCTGGCTTGGGTCATTGTGGAGTCTGCATGTTTTTCCCATGTTTGCGTGAGTTTCCTCCCACAGTCTGAAAGACGTGCTGCTTAGGTGCATTGGCCACAGTAAATTCTCCCGCAATGTACCTGAATAGGAGCCGGAGTGTGGTGACTCAGGAGAGTCAGTTTTACATTAACTTCATTGCAGTGTTAATGTAAGCCTGCATGTGACTAACTAATACATTAAAAACTAAACACACCGATGGGTTACTTCACATTAGATACTTGGCTGTCCAAAAAAAGGGGAAATCTTATTTTACACGCGACGACCACTGGTGTATATGAATAATGACAGATTGTCAATAGCTTTCGGTATATCTAGACCAATGTGGAAATGATATGGAGATGCCGGCGTTGGACTGAGGCAAAACACAAAGAAATCCTACAACACCAGCTTAAAGTCCAAACAGGTTGATTTGTAGCGAACGCCGCCAAATTCCAAAGTAGCAACAAGAAGGTGCCAAGAATGGGGAGTCTAACCAATCAGCGAGCGATAAGGGTGGGACTTCCGGGTGGGCGAATGATCCGGAAACATTGGCGTGACCTTTCTAATATATTTTGTGTGAAAGAAATCCAGTCTCTTTCTCCAGCCATCTTGGATTTGACGAACTGAGGCAGTAAGTGTCTGTGGAAAATCCGCTTCCATCCGCTCATTAAACTGCTCGCACTGGGCGCAAATTTGGCGTTGTGAGGGAAAGGGAAACTTTACATTTCAGATATTGTGAACATTTACAGGTAAAAGTCGTTTAAAGATGGTGGTTCGACAAAAAAAATGTGCAGGGCGCAGAGGGACGGGGTAGCAGCAATCTCGTGGTATCCCAGCAGGGTTAGTTTTAATGGTGGAGGGGATAGGTGAGTAAACAGGCCAAGAGCCCGAGATCTTAACTCGAATGTGCTGTTTGAGGTCCTGGGTATGTTTACGAGTTATCTGTTTTCACGTAACTTCAATTTTTTTTCAATGTGCTAAGGTAGGCCACGAAAAGTTGTTTCGAGCAGACGTGCCTTTAGGTTACGTGGTAGCCATAGTTTACAGGGAGTCTTTTATCTAAGTCGAAATCGTCTTTAAACTTTTTTTGTGGATTATTATATTTTGTCCTCATGTGATTTTTTTTTTAGCATACTTGAGCCTATTAAAAAAAGCTCCAATTATTTATCCTTCCTTCTGATTGCCACTCTGGCTACCAGGACATTTTGTTATTAGCAACAGCCTTTCAAAGTACACGGTGTTATGGGTTTTTCACTTTTTGTCTTTATTTTTTGCAAAGTACTGTCACAATGAAATGCTGGCTGTTTAAAAATGCCTTTTCCTTAGCCGTGCTTGCCATAAACCATAACAAGTCTGTTCTTAATATGCTCTTGGCAAAGATCAAAAGACCTATTTGAAGAAAGTATTAATATTTTTAAACCCAAATGATTGATCTCTTAAAATATAGCATGTAGCAGTTGAACTTGGTAAGTGAGTCATAGTCATCTATAGCTAATATAATTATCTTGCCATTAGCTGAACTCCATGTAGATTTCATTTGTGAACTGAATCGTTTATGTACAGTGAGATGACCTAGTTTGGTTATTTTAGTTGTCTGTGCTTGAAGTTTATCAAGTGCACGTAACTTGTTTCAACAACTCCCAAGCAATATAGAAAATTGCTGCTACTTTTGATCTATGTGTACTGCACACTTGTAGTGCCTCTTTATACATTGATCTTCCTTATCTTGACATTTAAACATAAGGTGTTAAATGGAAAACACTCAAGTCAGTTTGGAATGTTTGTTGTTTCTATCTCTACAGTTGTGTTTTCTACCGTTTTTGTTTCATATTTCCAACTGTTTTGCTTTTGGCATGCTCCTCTCTGCTTCAGCCTTCAAACCAGATTGTATGAATATTCTCTGCAATTCACATGGTTATGATTCCTCAGCTTTGTTCAATGTTTAGCTGACATAGCAAGTTTATGCTGGGCTATTTATGATTCAAATACTGTTTCAATTTGACTAACTTTTGGCTTGGCCTTGTGTGATTTATTCATTTATTTTAAAATGTTGCTGTAACTTTCTGCTGCAATGGTGGATGTTTCTGGTGAATCCAGTTTTGTGAACAGCTGTATGTTTTGATTAATGCAAGTGTGGCTCAAATCTTCTGTTATGAAGGTTGTACTTTCAAAAGCTTTTCCTCAAGATTTTCCAATGGTAAGTGTTGCTAAGGGTAAAACTTTTGTCTAGTCAGAAATTCATGGCAACACTGCTTTATGTGAGGGCACACACTTAATGAGTTTCTGCTAATTGGATATCTTTCTGTCTAGAAATGCCTGGTGAAGCCACAGAAACTGTTCCTGCCACAGAGCAAGAAATGCAGCAACCTCAAGCTGAAACAGGTTTGTATATGTGTCAACTGTGTGCGGAATCCTTGTTTGCTGTTTCATGGGTTTTGTTTTGCACTGTGACAAACCAATTTATTTTTGACTCATTGGCCACGTTAAATTCTCCCTCAATGTACCTGAATAGGAGCCGGAGTGTGGTGACCGGGGGGGGGGGGGGGGGGGGGTCAGTTTTACATTGACTAGTAAGCAGTGATCAAGGCTTGGTACGTTTTGTTATGGGTCAACTTTAGATCGTGCCTAAATATTAGTGTAACTTTTCTATTGACTTATGGCTTTCAAGTATCCAGAGAAATGTGCCCCTCTCCCACGCCAACCCCCCAACTTCAAACCAGCTTGAGTGCATTTTAAAGTTCTGTCATTCACAGTTTATTCCCAGATCCCATTTATATTCTTTGTTCCTTCATTCACTTAAGTCTGTTCCAGGTGACTAAATGTCCAGCAAGATTGTTATTATACCTTACAGTGCTGAGCCTTGTTTATGTAGCAACGTATTTATGGAAAATGTAAAAATTAGTGAGTGGAAGGCAAGTTTCTGCTCCCTTTTAATGATCAGGAGTAAATGATGCACTGATGAATAAAAGTCATCTGCGCCAATGTTAATAAGTGATGGCTTTTGCCAGGATGTGTATTGTGAATTGTAGGCGTTTTCTGAGGGAGGATGAGTGTGAAATAATCACTTGGACTGCAGTGCTATTGTTTGACTTAAATGTCAGAGGTTATCTGTTAATGCTTTGGTGAGATTTCTCTATTGTGGAAAATTGGTCCGGATCAATGCAGAAACTAGTGACATTTCCTGATTGGGAGAGTGGACTTCTAAACTTGTAAAGTAAGTTGACTTGCTAATTAAAATTAGTTGTTAATGTTTGTGTCTTTGGTGTTTGCATGAGTGTTTTCAAGTGGTGCTTTGAAAGAACATTTATTTATGAAGTGAAATTTTTTTTCCTATTTGTTAGTTGCCCCTTTTTCAGAAAGTTAGCTGTGTAATAGAAATAGGCATGCAGTTGTGTAACTGACTTCAGATTGTTTTGCAAAGCTTTCTGAGGTATAATACCACTGCAGGGCTCTTATTGCAGGTTGCAAAATATTTGGAATAGAGTTGCATTTCTTCTGTTTTAAAAAAAAGTGTGGTTTTGTGCGTTGTTTGCTCCTCACTGAATAGCACTTGAATTAGCATTTTATGAGCAGAGATGTGGCCTGGCATGTAACTTACAAAATGGCAGCCATTGCATTCTGTTCAATTCTTCAACACTGTTAATGCATGGAGAATAGTAAACATAGTCTTGATGTTGCTGTAAGTATAAACTGGGTATTGGACATCATTGTTAATGTTATGCATTAGTTTTGTACAGGAAGAGTTGTTTGGTATTAATAGTTAAGTTGGCTGTTTATACTTTGTTTTAAACAATCTAATCTAGTTTTAGTAGCCACTGTAAAAAGTAGTTCAGGAGTGAAAAGAATTGGAATTTTTATTGATTATTTAAATGAGTTGCTTGTTTTTTTAAGTGACAATTTGATATAGTGCGAGTTGCTGGTGGACATATATGTTTAAAACATGATGTC
The DNA here is from genome assembly GCA_024679065.1 of Sphyrna mokarran. NCBI lineage: Eukaryota > Metazoa > Chordata > Chondrichthyes > Carcharhiniformes > Carcharhinidae > Sphyrna > Sphyrna mokarran. The sequence goes on along the minus strand of JAGIQG010000038.1, from coordinate 8,737,584 downwards.
ACTGATGGGAACAACTTTACACAATCTTCATAAAGCAGCTTTCAGGGCTGTCAATTTGACGTGTTCTGAAATGGATTAATATTAATTCCATTAAATGATATTGGAGTGGCACAAGTTAGTGGTTATGCGGCACACCAGAAATGTAAGTTGAGCATATTCTGCATTCAGAAAAGTACAAGTGTAAACATTTTTCACTCCATGCGCTCGTGGCGTTAATGCAAGACTACTTTGTAAACTAGTTTTTTCTGGGGTTTTTCCACACTTTCCCTGATAAGTATTTTCTGAGCATCTAGTGGGAAGCTGGTTGTTTTACTCCATCATGTAATCAGAAGTATATTATTAATGCATGTGATCATTTGGTGTCGGGATTGGTTTTCTCATGGAGCCATATGGTGCATTCAAACTCGAGTAGGATAATTTGCACACCTGGGCAGTTTTGGCTTATATTGCCTCCTTGTAGTACTGTCCCAAATCCTTTCCAGCAGAAGAACGCTGATGTCAGCCCTTCTCCTGCCTCGAGGGGAGAAAGCACTGCTCTGAGCGAATTGACTCCAATTACTGACTCAACAGAATTGGCTGTTACTGAGGTGGCAACTGAAGCTTCCCAGACTGAGGCCACCATTGAGACTGCAGTGTCTCGGAGCTTTCAGGTGCATTTTGACGCTGTTAAAATGGTAGCTTTGTCACCATTACCACCACTAGTGGCCACATTTTATGTTTGGATTCTAATTATAAAAGTTGTGTTTGCAGCTGCCACCTAAGATCCATGAAAATATTGCTCTGCAATAGTCTTTTGAACTAGTCCATTAACTATTTTATAGAAGGTACTACAGCAATAGCAGTAGTGATCACGTGCAGGCAAGTGGAGTTGCATTACTTTTCAATGTGCAAGAATGAAAAGTTTCCTTTAGGCGCATGCTAGATGATGCTATTTCATATCTTTATTGCAGCTAAATTTTATTGGCTTAAACAAATTCAAGCGAGTGAAGTGCTTGCATGTGTAAAGTGCACTTATAAGGATGTCCCTAAAGTACTGTACATGTGAAGAAGTGCAGTAATTCTGCTGATGTAGGCAAATGTGGCCAATTTGCGCAAAATAAAAGTGGACATGGTCACCAAAAGCTGCCTTGAATTGTTTTCACCTGCCTTTTTTTTTGACTTGCTACATGTGAGGAGATAAACAGAGAACTGAGGTCTTTTCACAGGAGCAATTGTTTCAACAAATGCTAAACCCGGAGCCCCACGTGTGCTAAGAGTTGCTTCAAGTGCCGTCATTGATGTTTAGGCAAATGCGGCGGCTGATTTGCGCAAAACAAAACGTGCAGTATACTGAGTTTTAGTTGTATGAAGGTGGAACCATATTTCTGGGTGTTCCAAAGGACTACTTGTTAGCTACTTTGCTTACGTAGGCAAATGTGCCAGCCAATTTGCGCAAAATAAATGAAACCTATTCAAGAGTAAATGTGTGCATAATGCCATGGGCTGTTGCAAAGCACTTCTGTGCAAGAGATTATTAAGAAGTTCAGTCACTAAGCAGGTAAACCTGGTGGTCAATTGGGCAACCAGGCTTTTTGGCACAAGGAGAAAACTCACATTTATACTGCTGCCTTTAGAGATTCCCAAAATACTACTAAACTATTTTGAAGGCATCAAAATGAAAGCAAATACAGTAGCCAGTTTGCACTAAGCAATCATGAATGGTGAAACTGAAGTGATCATCACTCTAGTTGGTTATGTTTTTGCTGGTCTTTATCATTGTACGATTTAAATTAAGTACCTGAATTCTCAGAACACATGGGTTGGGAGAGTCTATGTTCTTGTAAGATTTGAAGGGCAGATACAATGGAGCATTCCCCCAGTGCAGCACCAGTGTGTCCATCCTAGTTTTGTGATTGAGCTGAAATTCAAGGTGTCTGGAGCTGTTGTGTAGCCAGTAAGTCTGCCCCTTCAGGAGAACAGAAAGTAGAGTGTTTAATTGCTCCATACAACTGCAGACGCATTTCACATAATTCTTTTCAAGCTGTAGTTGATTATGATTAAATTTAATTGGGAGAGCAATTTCCAAAATGTTGCATTCATGTGCTTTTTCTTACAAATGTTTGGCAGGGGTGGGTGGGTGGAGGGTGTGGTGGCATTGGGAGATGTATAGATATTAGGGTCAGGCCTTGCCCAGGTGTAATCGAGTTTTGAGAGTCCTAGTGCTCATGATGTGAGTAAAACTGAACTGTTGTGTTAAATAGCAGTTTGTAGAAGGGTTATTCTTTATTCTCTGGCAGTTGGACTTGACTGAACCTTTATGTATTTATTGACTAGTTGCATCATGACTTTAGAGAAAGTAATAGCAAAGGGTATGAATTACTATAGTTGGTGGTTGTCATACATTTATTTGCCTAGTGAGTTTGGACTCTTCACTCTTGTGGCTCTTCTGAAGCTGAAATATTTTGTAACTGGTTGCAAATAGCAAAAATATTTAGAGCAGATTTGTGGAGTGGCTTTGGAAATTGCCAATATGAGAATTGGACAATGGAAAAACAGGGTTTGAACTAGCGAAATGGTAGTTTGAGACTGGAGGTGAAGTTACCTTAGTTGGCTAGCTGAATTATGAACTGAAATTAGGAAGCAAAGGGTGATAGAAGTTTAGAACTTTTCTGCAACTGGTAATTGATATTATTAATGTGAAAATAATTTGGTTAACCAAAGTTAATTGTGATGTGGATGATGACAGATCGTCATGATTTTGTTGAATGCAGAAGAGCTATAAGGGGCTAAATGGCATCTTTGTTTGCATTTGTGGGATGAAAATATCATGTCTTTGCAAGGTTACCAGCTCAATGCTAATCCAGAAGTATTTTATTCTGTTGGGTCTTGAGCCCCCGGTTATGCCTCTGCTTCACTGCTTTTCTTGTGATTGAGTCTTGTGCAATAGCCTGAACTGAACGAGGAACCTTTTCACTTGGACTTTAAGCACCAGAAGTGTCTATTCCCTTGTATCCGATTGTACCTGCAAATTGTCTTATCACTAATTAATCTTGTTACAGGAAATTTTCCATGGCACTAATTTTCCTATGTTATAACAATTTTGAGGTTTGCAGCATTATCATTTTGAATCTCCAGTTTGGTAAACAGTCAATGCCTTGTTGAATCGCTGCCAGTTGTGACTTGTGGCATTATATGATTGCACTCTTAAGCTTTTAGATAAATGATTAACCAGCCTATGAATAATCAACGTTTTGTTTTGCAGTGCATTTCTACTGAAGTGTGCCTCATGGGTGAATTTTATATTTATTTTGTGTGCGCATATCTGTTTGTAACACTGTGACCAAGGATTCAGCCAGATTTGGTGATTTTTGGGTTGTCTTATTTTACACCTCTTACAGTTGAAGTGTCTATTTAATTATGCATTTTTGGGGGGAAAGGGGTCGAGGAGAAAATAGTGGTAGACACCACTGAGCAGACGTTATATTTGACTTTTCCTTCCCTTCCCAACCTGCCACCAAAAATGTAAATGGATTGATTCATTACCCTCTAAACTGGTGGTCATGGAAATATAGGCACTAGAGAAGATGTAGGAAAGATTTAAAACTGAAAAGACTGAACAGATTGGGGCTTTGCTTTTCCTACATTGAGGATCTTAAATTTTATAAAGGATTTGATGGGGTAGACTTCTTTGTACTTGTACAGAATTCTTAACTAGAGGCTTAACTGTGAAATTGTCACTAAATTCAATAAAGAATTCAGGAAACACTTTAGAATGTGGCACTTGCTACCACAGGGAGTAGTTGAGAAGGATAGTAGAGATACACTTAAAGGTAATCTCAAGTGTGAACACAAATGAAATTTGATGGGTATGTTGATAAAACCTTATAGAGCATAATACAGACTGACTAGTTGGGCTGATAGCATGTGGTAGAACATTTCACTGAGGCCGTTTTGATTTATGGATTTTCCAGTTGGCTCCTGGATTTTTGGTCACATGTTCTCTGGATCCTTTATTTCACTTAGTGGAATATGCTGTGTTATGATTTCAGAAATTAAAGTGCTATTTTTTTTTGCCTATCTGACGCTTTTGTCTTGAAGTTCAAAACTCCCAGAAATCTCATCATCTTTGCATAGAAACACTTAATCCCTGGTCTAAACTAAAATTGTGAACTAATATTTGAGAAGACTGTTGGCCTTTTTATACTTGCACAATATGCTGTTAAATTTGGTTTGACAGGTATAGTACAGATTGGTAAGCCCAACCAATTGCTACAAATGATCAAAATTGTTATAAAATCCATCAGAAATGGAGTGTGTAAATGTGATAATTCAGTGTTCCTTTTTAAAGGTTTTGACTTCCTGGTGTAATTCTCGATTTAATGTGTATGTGTTTTTAAACTCAGATTTTTAACATCTACACTATATTTGCTTTTAAGGTTTATCTGTAACTCATATTATCACTCAACTTTCTAGCTGGGGCTGGCATGCCTGCCTCAGAAGCTCCTGCTGTGCCTGATGCAGTCCAAGCTCCTGCATCTCCTGAGAAGCCTGTTCAAACTGCAGGTAGACAATAGATGACATCTTGAACTAACAGTGATCTGAGACTTGCAGTTCTGCTAACAACTTCTTGTTTGCTCTTGTGTATTCTCAACTGCTGTAACCACTCCATGTGAAGTGGATGGTGACTTGGGTTTACGGTGTTTTCACCTCTAGATTCAGTCTAGACTAGGATTATGGTTTCTTGTGAAGGCTAGGTGGATCCTAAAGTGAAATGGGTTTGACCGATTGATTCAGTCATTGCAAAACATGGCATAAAAGTGCCTAATTCAATTGTTGATTTCACTGTGGCTCCTATAAGAACTGGAACCCATGCCAGTACAGTAAAGTGCTTTATCTGAAGTTTGTGTTGAGCGACCAAACTTGGCAAAGTTGGGGAAGCTTTATTCTACATCTTTTTGTCAGACCTAATAATACTTGAAGCCAACTCCACCAAAATGGAAAAGCTCAATTTCCCCAGCACTAACATCACTTCACATACAGTAATTTTAAATGCAACTTTATTGTAGTTGAAATTTCACTGTTGAATTACTATACGTGGTCAGGTTTTTAGGCTTTGCCAAGAGTAGTGGCTTGTGCAAACCTCCCTGCCCGCCACCGCTGCCAAACTCTATCCTGGGATTTATAGAGACAGGCTGAAATCACAGCGCAGGGACAAATCTAGAAATGTTCCTCGTATACATATTCCAGTGGTACTCCTGGAACAGTTTGATTCTGTTTTGTTTTAATCACTATTCCATACTAAAGAAGATAGGGGAATGTGACTTGAGCATTCTTTCTTTCTTGACTTTATAGTGCTCCCAAAAATCATGATTGTATATTAACAGAGCACAATTTGTTCCTTGTATACAAATCTGTAAAGGGATCCAATTAAATGTGTGTTTTGAAATCCTTGCCCTATCAAGAAATTCAAACTGATATACGGTTAATGCCACGTTGATCATTCAGTATAGGCTGACCAATATAAAGCTTTTATTTTACACTTAAGGTGGGGGTGTAGATTTAGAATGTTTTCCTATTTTCTCTCATCTTTCCAATTTCTCTAACCATCTTCTGTTTCTTTTAATGTTGTGTTGCCAATAAGTTTATTGGAACCAGAATAGTACTTGTTTTATCTAAACCAGTGCACTTTAATGATAGATCTCCCTAATTGGTCACAGCAAATTATTAATAATCATCATTTTGGTGGACTAGACACCAGAGCACTTAAGTTTTTTTGGCAAATCTAGATTAATTTGAGTGGGCTTTTTTTTTTACTGGATTATCGTCCACTTTTCTCAGTTTATGCTGGCTTTGCAGCTTCAATCATCTATCAAATCAAAAGAAAATTTTTTTGTGGGGGAGGGGTGTTGATTAAATCTAATTGCACAAGTAAATTAAATTGTAGATGCCAAGTTCCGGGTGTAGACTCTGTAAAGGAAGAATATGACCAAATACACGGAAGCATACACTTGCAGAATGGATGTGTATATAGTTGGCAGATGAGTTACAATATAGTGAAGTGTAAGGATAGTGCATTTTTTTTTAGCAAAAATAGATACCGCATTCTGCAGACAATGTAAATGAGGGTAGAGGAGCAAAAGGACCTAGGTGTACAAGTACACATTACTGAAAGTAATGACACTGGTAAATGAGGCTATTTAAAACAGCAAATCAAGCTCCTGAGGTTCATTTCTATTTCATAACTTTTGTTTTTCAATTTTATGTTTGCTTCTGCAAAATTTCACTTGTTAAACTTTTACAGCAACACGAGGAGTACTGTGCAGTTTAATCTCCATATTATGAAAAAGATGTAGCATTGAAGATATAAAGACAATGCTAGAAACTAAGGTTATACACAATGGGAAAAGCTGAGTAATCTGGGGCTTTTTTGAAAAGATGTGAGTTCACCCTTTAAAAAGTGCTCAATCAGGTTGACTTGGAATTTGCGGCAACCAAGACCAAACCCCATAAATATAAGGTGGTTACCGTTCTGTAGGAATTTCAAAAGTAGGATGTGGAGCTTTATTATAGAGTTGTTGAGGCAGATGAAATTTACCCATTTGCAAGTTGGCTAAGTAAGTACACAAGGGAGAAAGGATGAGGATATGCTGATGGGTGGAATGAAGAAGGGAGGGTGGGTGGTTGCTTGTAAGCAACAAAAATTGCAACATAGATCCACAAGTTAAATGGCCTGTTGACTGTGGTGTAGCTTTTGTTTTAATGTAGTTAAGTACATTTTATGAAAGCTTCATCCAACTTAAATCCTACTGACAGCAGACTGCTCTTTATGCTCGTATTGATGTTTTTTTGGTTATCTTCAACAGCTACTATTGAAACCTGTTCTGAGCATGAATCAGTTTCTTCAGCCAGTGAGTACATACAGGCTGAATATGAATCCAGCAGTACCATAAAGATGGAGCTTTCGGCTGCTACTGATTTGCATGGCCCTGGTCTTCAGCTTCCATCCTCCCAAACCACCTTCAATCGTTCTTCATCCCTTTCATCTGCTTCTGTGCAATCTCTTGTCCAGCTTCCTTTGGCGTGCTCTCTCTCTCCTATCCCTACTGTTTCTACTGAGGTAGCTTCACCTACAGCTGGCACTGACACTGATCAGCCACCATTACCTGCTGATTATACTGATGCTGCTGAAAGGCTGCCACCTTCTGACCTGGTTGCTACTTCTGTACGTTTGTCTGCTGACCCAGTTGTTACCACTGTTAATCAGTTGACTTTGCCCACTGACTCGATCACCTGGTTAACTCCATCTGATAGTACTGGAGTAGGTTCTGAGCAGGATGCTGTTGCCAGTAGTATTGCCCTGCCTACCTGCACTGCCACTAGTGGAGTGTCAGTTGATGGCCCCACTATTGATCAGCTGCCCTTGCCCACTGACCATCCAGCAACTCAGCATTTGAGCCATCTGCAAGCAGCTGCTATCTTGTCTCTGGAGGATACTAACCAATCTTTGGTTGATCCAGTTGCCATTCAAGAAGGACTGTCTTCATCTGACAGTATTGATAGAGCCAACTTGCCATTGCCTGCTAATATTATTGCTGCTGATGGCCCACCTTCATTTGACCCTGTTGCGCCTTTGACTAATTTAATTGCTGTACCTGTGAATCATCAGTTCCCCTTTACTCCTTGCCCTTTTGTTGATATTACTGATGGAATGCTTTTGTCAGCTGACTCTGGGCTTTCTCCAAGTGATGGTGCTATTGCCGCCATTGCCCATCAATTCTCTTCATCTATTGATCCTCTAGTTTCCTCTGGCATGGGCATCAAGCCCGTGTCTTGTGAAGCTGCAAAAATTGCTGAAGCCGTGTCTCTTCCTGATAATACTATTGCTACACCAGACAGGCTGATTTTACCTGACAGTATTGCTATTGCCAAAACGCCCTTGCCCACTGGCCCCGCTGACACTGCCGACGAGGCGCCGCTGCCCGCTGACACTGCCGGACGAGGCGCCGCTGCCCGCTGACACTGCGACGAGGCGCCGCTGCCCGCTGACACTGCCGACGAGGCGCCGACAATAGGCAAGGAATCTTCGTTTGATCCTGTGACTAATGATCTTCCCTCATTTGCCCTTGATACTGTCACCCTCACTTTGGCTACTGATGCAGTTCTTCCCTCTGGCAGATTTTTAGCTCAAACTGTGGCTGATGTCACAGGTGCTGCACCATTGTCCACTAGTCCCATTGCTTCCCATGCTGTTGATGTTCTGGATGGTCCTCCAATTGCTTCCATTGATACTCCTGACCTGCCACTGTCAGTTAATTCTCTGGGCGTTGCAGTGGATAAGTTGGCAGCTGACCCTCCAGTTGTTGCCTCTCTGGCAACTGAGATACAAGTTGCTGGATCCATGGGCACCACTGAACCATCTTCAGCCATCAGTGCCGCTGATGAACCACAATTGTCTACTCCCCCAGTAGGCTTTTCTGTGCATCTCGACACACCCAGTGATAAGGTATCTGCATTTGACAAGTCTCTGACTATTCAACTGCTTCAGTCTCCTGGCTTGTCTGTTTCAGAGCTACGTTCCCTTGAGTTAACCTCATCTGACCAAGTTGTTCAATGTACTGACTTGCTTTTGTCTCTTGAGCCTTCTGTCAATGCACAGCTTCAGCCTTCCCTGCATGCTGCTGCTGAGCTGCCTCCTTCTCTGCCTGTTACTCATTATTCATCTCATGAAGCACCTTCATCCACTGAACTTTCTTTATCATCAGAATCTAGAGCACCTGTCACTGATTTTCCATCATCTTTCACTCTTCCTTCTGCCTCTGATCAACTCACTGCCCCACCCCCTGAAACATCTTCAGCTGCCCAAATTGATGATGAGATGCCGCCATTGATTTCTGCTGTCGACGAGACTCCCCTCCACGAAGCTCCTGCCCCACCTGTTATTGAGAAGGCAATTCCCAAGACTGCTTCAACTGCAAAGGAGCCTGTGGCGAAGCAGAATGATCAGGGTATTTAGTTTGGTTGAGGTGTGCATGTAGTAGTGTCCTGTCTAGTTGAACTGGGAAGTAAAAGCTTGTCCTCCAAAAGTTCACGTTCAGGAATGGGCTAACTTTTAAGTGAGGCACTTGACTCTGGAGGATTGTGTTGTTGGAATATATTCTATCCCCCAGCAGGAATAGGGCACTTTAGAGTTAGCCCATCCTTATACAAAGGAAAATGATGTGGTATGAAATCTGTACTTTATGTAAAGTCTAGAATCATTTCTCAATCATTAGCATTTTATTTTGTAAAATGGGGATGGGAGGAAGATGAGTTATAACTACCAAATATTGCATGTCCTTTTGAGTTGCAGAAGTTGGCTTTAGTAACCTATTATTGAAGAATTGCTGCCTCTTTTGGAGCAAGTCGGCTACATAATGTACAAATTTCAACTGTCCGCAGGGTGTTTAGAGCTTGTATACTAATGGCAACATGGAATCCACTTCTTTTGTTTTGTTCACAAGTGAGACTTAACAGGATTGAGCTGGTTTGGAATAGGTTAATAGACACTATTAGCACACTAATCTATATTAACATCTTGTTTCACGTGCTAAAAGTGACCTGCCTCCCTCAACCTGTGAATATTTGCAGTATACTTTGGTTCTTGTGTGTATTCGAATGAGGACCATTATGTTCACTGCATACCCAAAACCTGAGGCAAACTTTATAGTTTGCTTTTATTTTAAATCCAGGTTGTTTTGCAAGTTTGGCCTATTTTCTGCACACAGGATGAGCATTGCAGGCATGAATATGGAGGATTTACAGCACCTGTATAAGTTGGAGTGTTATCTGGTATTGAGAATGTTCACGCTAACCTTTTATTGCTTTTTAGCTTATTGCATGGTGTGAAAGCATAATCAGTAGACAGCATTGTAATATCCAGATCTGGTTTTCTCCTTTGCCTACAACAGATTGAAGGTAAAAAAAATTCCTGTAATGCCACAAAAGGTGTTTTTATCCAGCGTATCATTCATTGGGTTCTGAGGTTTGTTGCTTGATGGCTTTGTAGAAATAGATCAATAAGTCAATGTTGCAACTTTTTAAAATAAAACTGTTGTTCGAGGTTAAAGCTTTAGTGCACAAATTTACACCTTTTCTCCACCTTAGCATGGCTGTAACATGGTTATGGTAACTACCAATAAAGTGGTGTTTCTCACTTTTTTCCAGACAAGTATCACACTTTCTTTGAAACTCACTAAAGTACCACAAACCTAGAAAATGTGTAGAGTACTGTATTAAATATCTGACGTTTTGTAGGGTCTGGGACAGAATCGGACAGCGATGAGTCGGTACCAGAACTGGAGGAACAGGATACAACACAGACAGCGACACAGCAAGCTCAGGTGTGTCTGCAAATATGTGAATAAGCACCCTGTAACCTTGTTTCAAAAGGCAAAAAGTCTTTATTATGTACAGTCCTATCTCCTGACCTCACTTCCTCCAGTTTTAACATCTTTCAGGGGGTGTCACTGGCATTAGTTGCTCATCCTTAATTATCCATGGAGTTGTTGGTGAGGCACGACTTTGAACCAGTGCAGTTGGTGGTGTAGGTACACCTACAGTGCAGTTAAGTAAGTTAGTTCCAGGTTTTTGACTCTGTGACAATAGAGTAGTGGTTATAGTTTCAAGTCTGGGTGTAAGGTAACTTGCAGGTGGAAGCTCTGAAGTTTCCCATATGCCTGCTGCCCCTATCCTTCTAGTTGGAAGAGTTTGGTAAGTACTGTTGAAGGAGCTTTGGTGAGTTACTGTAGTGCACCTTGCAAATGATGCACACTACTGTGTTAGTGGTGGATGTGGTATCAGCTGCTTTGCCCTTGAATGTGTTGAGCTTCAAGTGTTGGAGCTGCACTCATCTAAGTGGAGACTATTCCATCACACTCTTGATGTTGCCTTGTAGATAGACAGGCTTTGGGAAGTTAGGAGTTGTTGCTGTCTGCAGAATTCCCAGCCGTCTGACTAACCTGGTTTTGTAACTGCAGTATGTATATGGTTGGTCCAGTACTGTCTGTCTGTGTCTCTCTCTCTCCCCCCCAATATTTATTATGGGGAATTCTGTGATGGTAATGCCATTAAATGTCATGGGGAGATGGATGGATTCTCCTTGGTTGGAGATTGTCATTGCCTAGCACTTGTACGATGGAAATACGTGTTATCCAGGTCTTGACGTACTAATGAGTGGATTGCTTTATTATCTGAGGAGCAGCAAATAGTATTGAACACTGCAATCATTAGTGCGTATTCCCACTTCTGATCTTATAATGGAAGGAAAGCCATTGGTGAACCTGCAGAGATGGTTAGGCCCAGGACACTACCCTGAGGAACTCCTGCAATAAGGACTTCCAGTAACTGCAACCATCTTTCTTTGTGCTGGGTAGAAAAAAGTTGTCTGTTCTCTTTCCCCCATCCCCAAGTCCTGTTAACTTCAATTTTACTTGGGTTTCTTGATGTCAGTCAAATGCTGCCGTGATATCAATGGCAGTCACTCTCACCTCCTGAAGTTTAACTCTTATCCCCATTTGGACCATATTTAATTCCACTTCACATGGTAATTCGTGTACCACTCGTCCATTCAGCTCTAGATATTTGCCTTCTCATGACATTGTTCCCCTCCCTAACTGAAAGGGGGTCTGCGTATATATTGAGCAAAAACTGCTACGTCGTGGAATTTAAATGTTGCATCACTGTGAAGGGGCTAAAGTTTCATGTGCCTTTGCACCAATGTTTATTGCATTAATCTTGTATATTGTTCAATAAATAAAGGTTGAAAGTTGTTTGAGACAATTGTGTAAGGTTTCTTCTGTGAGTTGAATAAAAGTTGAAATTGTTTCACCTCTTCCCCTCTTGAATGTGGTATGATATGCCAAGGATGTGATCAGTATTGATTGCCAAGCTGGCAATCTTCATGGCTTGGAGTTTCTTCCGTTTTTGTGCCTGAGACGCACCTACGATCTGGATATTAGCGCTTCAAATTTTGAGCGCAAGTTGCGCGCATAACTACAATATGCTTAAGTCTCCGAGCACTCTTAAGCCCATCTTTTGACTCAACTCTTTGCCTGCAAACTGACTACACCCCCTCAGCTCTCATGACTACTGTACGATTGTGCATGTTTGTCAAGTGGTGGGGTGGGCCATCTCAACATTGTGGCTGGATTTTTGGGTACAGTAAGTAGGTTGGGAGAAGAAAAGCTATCTTTGCTGAGACCAACTGTGTACTTTCTATTTGTTTGTCAGTTTTATGGCATGAAATCACCTTATCAATTGTGTTATCTTCCTAGCACTAGATAGCATCCTGTAATAGGATTTTAACTCAGTTGAATGAGAGCTAGCTTCGCTGCTCAAGTCAAATTTGGGACCCTTGTGGTTTGTTTGACTCTGTACAAGTACACATGTGCTTAACTACAGCCATCGCGATTAATCATTTGGGGCAAATGGGATCAAAGGTTATGGGGGAAAAGGATTAGGCTATTGCATTGGATGATCAGCCATAATCATCATGAATAGTGAAGCAGGCTTGTAGCGTCAAATGGCCTCTTGCTTTTATCTTCTATGTAATTGAGACAGTTATATTTAATGTGGAGTTATTCTTCTGTGGGGAATTTCTTTACTCCAGTTGACAATTTAGTTACTCTGTCCCTTGTTTTAAAGCTTGCAGCTGCAGCCGAAATAGATGAAGAGCCAGTCAGCAAAGCAAAACAGAGCAGAAGTGAAAAGAAGGCACGGAAAGTGAGTAAAGATTTCTCATAGCCTAGATTACAATTTGTATAAGCATAAAGATATTCCATGTTCTGTTTGTTGGAGAGTTGAGGCACCTGTCTGTACTACATTCATGCAAAATAGGCTTCCAGTAATTGTGGCTTAGTCATTATTTTTGGGTACTGTTTGGAGCATTTAATATCATAAGATAATGTTTTTATTAAGTTAAGGCACGGATTTTGTATTGTAATTTCTTAATGAGTTTTGGGATCTTAGTCTCTGTTCAAGAGTCCAAGAGCTTTCCAAAGGAAGGAGCCAGAGTCGGCTTCTATCTACTCTGTAACCAGCCAATGCGCAGTGTTAGTGGGTACTTCTTCAGTTTTCACTTTTCTGGAGTTCTGCCAAGCAGCTCCTCCAACTAAATTAAATCTGTATGTATTTGCAGTGGTGCCTTATCCAGACGTGCAAGTTTATTTTTTAAAATAACTGAACAAAATGTTAAATTCTGATGTAGTTGGGATTTTCCTTGTTTTCCTTTGCAGGCGATGTCAAAGCTAGGGCTTCGCCAGGTTACTGGAGTAACCAGAGTCACGATAAGGAAATCTAAAAACATCTTGTTTGTCATCACAAAACCAGATGTCTACAAGAGCCCTGCATCAGATACCTATATTGTTTTTGGTGAAGCCAAGGTAAACTAATGTAAATCTCTCTAATGTTAGGTCTTTTCCCAAACTTCAAGTCATTCTCCTGCAAAATGAGTAGGAATGAAGGTCCTATTGTAGAAATGGGTGAGACCTTGTTGCCCAATCTGGCCAATTTCAGTCATTTTCTTATACTGACATTCAGAGATGTCTGAAATAATCACTGGAGCTGTTTTGAACATTTGGGCATCACTGCTACAACTTTTCAGTACTTTTTCCTCCCTTCCTCCTTGCATTCTTCAGTGTACTGATTTTTCTACTTTTGCTTCTATCCAAAGCTGTTCCTTTTTAAAAGGATGCTTCTTGCAATGTCAAGATGATGGCTTTTCTGCAACAAAAATAACTTTGTTTCTGCTTATCTGCCTAGATTGAAGACTTATCTCAGCAAGCTCAACTGGCTGCTGCAGAGAAATTCAAGGTACAGGGAGAATCTGTTGCCAATATTCAAGAAAACACACAAACTCCAACCGTACAGGAGGAGAGTGAAGAAGAGGAGGTATGTTTGTCTCCTATTATTGTCATGAATTTTCTGTATAAACATGCTACTGTCTTCATCTGCTACTGCTTCGATTCCATCCGTTATCTGATCAAACTGATCTACGTACTAGCAAAATCACAAGTGTGTCTTGGGAACCAAGAACAGGGCCTCAAGCCTGTTCAGTCATTCAATTGAATTACAGCTGATCTGTATTTTTATTCATTCTTGGATCGTGGGTGTTGTCGGCTAGGTCAGCATTTATTGCCTTTTCCTAATCCCCTTGAAATCAGTGGTGTTTCAGAGCCGCCTCCTCCCCCCCCCCCCCCCCCCCCCCCCCCCAAAAAAACTAAATCCTTTAGTCCTAGTTCTATGCTTGAAAGATTACAAGATTAATCTATTAAATTAGGAGGAGTGGTTTCACTTTGGTGCTACTTGCTGCATCCTTACTTGAGAAAGGATTTACTGGCACTGCAAGGGGGGCAGAGGAGATTCACTAGGTTGATTGCAGAGTTGAGAGGGTTGGATTATGAGGAAAGACTGAGTAGACTGGGACTATACTCATTGGAATTCAGAAGAATGAGGGGAGATCTTATAGAAACATTATGAAGGGAATAAATAGAAGCAGAGAGGTTGTTTCCACTGGCGGGTGAAACTAGAACTAGGGCATAGCCTCAAAATAAGGGGGAGCAGATTTAGGACTGAGTTTGGGGAGGAACTTCCCACACAAAGGGTTGTGAATCTGGAATTCCCTGCCCAGTGAAGCAGTTGAGGCTACATCATTAAATATTTTTAAGGCAAGGATAGATAAATTTTTGAACGATAAAGGAATTATAGTGAGCGGGTGGATGAGTGGAGCTGAGTCCACAGTGATCAGCCATGATCTTGTTGAATGGCAGAGCAGGCTTGAGGGTGGCCTACTCCTGCTCCTAGTTTTTATGTTCTTATATTTAGGAGGTGCTCCTAAATAAACATTTGCCTTTCTAAATATGGAACAGCCTAATTTTCCTATATTTTGGCAGTTAATTCCCCTTCACCAAGACACTTGGGTTCTTTGGCACTCGTCCTTCAGTCTTTACATAACTGTCACTTATTTAACTTTCAACTGAGCGTTGGCAGATTATGCGATTTTTGGGAGGCAACACAACTCAACCTGCAGTTGCCGAGGGCAACTAGGCTTGATCTTTTGATAGTGGGTAGTGATCAAAAATGTTTGGGGAATCAAATTCTGCATGGGTCTAATGAGCCTATCTGTTGTGTCTGACTCCAACGTTAACAAATGATCTTAGCCATTGATGGAGGGGGTGGGGCAAAGGAACCACATTAATGTTTTAAGTTGCAGTAAAGGAGGAGCAGAATTGCAGTATTTAGGGCAGTCCATTGATCATCTAAATTTAGTTGGAATTAAAGCACTGAAATATTGTTTGTCAAAATCTTGTATTATTTGCACATTTTAATTTTAAATAACTTGTGAATGCTGTAGTGTGCTATTGTAAACATTTATTATGGTATAGGTTCACTTTGTGCTCTCCCCTTGTGGGGTGAGAAAGGTATGCAGCTTTGGTTTGAATAAATGGAGGGAGAAAAGATGTGTAGAAATAGAGAAATTACTATTTTTAATGTCTTTAGGTTGATGAGACTGGTGTGGAGGTCAAGGACATAGAATTAGTCATGTCCCAAGCCAACGTGTCTAGAGCTAAGGCTGTCCGAGCATTGAAAAATAACAACAACGATATTGTAAATGCTATTATGGTAAGTTCTGTTGTTTGCTTTTTTTTCAAATGTGTTCTTGGATTTTAGGAAAGTTGTAATAATTTGACTTTATCTTGTCAGCAAATGAATATTATTGTCAGAATTGTCAATGAAACAGCTATTTACAAATTTATTCTACTATTGTAGCTTTAAATAGTTCAATGTGATGCTGAATATTGTATGATTTTGATCATTTTTATTTTTGCAGGAATTGACGATGTAAACGTCAGAAAATGCAGGAGTGAGTACCAATCCCATTGGTGCAGCTTCAGTACATTTGTACCATTTATATTGAAAAAATTCAAATAAAAATGTGGCTTGAAATAGTTAAATGTATTTAGACTGGTGTGTCTATTCCTTGTGAAATTTTAAGTGAATAGGTGCAACATAAAGATTAGAATAAAGTTTGGTTTGCACTTCTGCAAACCTTGGCATCGGTAAATGTTTTGATGCAGGCGAAACATTGCACAACCACAGCATTAAGATTGTTTCCTGTTACTACTTATAAATTTTGACAATGTAACTCAAATGGACTGAGCGCTGGTATACATGTGTGTGTTAATTTTCATGGGATAGTGACCACAATCTTTAATACAGATTTGTATGATGATTTGTTTGTAATTTTTACGATAGACCTGTTGGATTAATCGGGGCTTCTGGTACTTCATTCTGATATCCTAAAGTTTAGTTCTTGTCATACACATTTCTGTTTAATTTATCTGGGCATTGAATTCATCTTGTAGAGGCAACATAAATGTAAAGTACAGAGTGAACAAGAGATTGTCACTTGCAATCTCCCAAAGCAAGAACCTGAAGAGAGATATTGGAATTTGTTCCAGAGCTACAATACTTAACTTCAGTGGTGCTTGTGAAATGAGTTTGGCATTTTCAATCTGGTTACTTATTTGAGAGTATGGTGTTGTCTTGCGGATCACTAACCATGTGCATGCTTTCAAAAGCTGTTTAAATGGATTAATTTCAACATCAGTACAGTCTTGAATGTGTGCTGCATGATGTGCTCCATTTTTAGTGTAACAGCAGAGCTGAATCTTACCAGAATGGGCCTTTTGGTTTCTGGATTAGGCACTGATAACTCTAACTTTGCCCAGTATTATTGAGGAAAATTAGTGGAATACAAACATGACCTTATGTTAGTGAAGGTACGGCATTCTCAAAACAGAAATTCTCTCGCATTAATATTTGAATATGCTAAAGGAATGAGGTGCTTATAGATGTTCTTGATTGCATATTCAATGAAAAGTTTCAAGTCACTGAACTGGGAGAAGGAAATAAACTGTACTTCACATCCTTAATACTGAGCTTTCAGCACTAAATTACTGTGCTGGTACAGAATATATTGTAGCTCGCCGTTTTTGTGCTTCGTGTGTCAGTTGATTTGCAAGCGTCAAGGAATAAACAAGTGATCCACAATTTTGACCAGTACTGAAATTTTCAGTCAAGTAACGTGACTCATTTGCCTTCCATTTCGAGGTTCGTGGTCTAAACTGCTCTTCAAATCTAGAATGCAAAATCAGGGCTTATGATAATACATTTATGAATGAAGCGTTGTTGGAGAAATTGATCTTTGGGTGAAATGTTATCCTGAGGTTTCATCTGCTTATTTAGGTGGCGCCATTTGAAGAGGAGCAGGAAACTCTTGCTATTTTGAACAACACTTCTCCATTAACTAGTGGCTCTAAACAATTTCATTGCCTATTCACTTTATTTGCTGTGCGCAAAATGGTCGCTGTGTAACAATGACTAGACTTCAAAAAGTAACTCCATTATGTGTGAGGCACTTTGTTTGAGGTTTGTTAACTAGCAGACACGTGGGATATAACTAGAACACTCAGTTGTTCAACAATATTGCACCAACACTGGATACAATGGATGGATTCAAAATGGAAGCTTGATGGAATTACCTGATTCAAAAGGTCCTTGGAGGCTTCTTCAATTTATTACGTATGTAAATGTTAAATTCAAATATCTTACTTCCAGTCTGCTCTTTTCACGTTGCGGAAAAAAAACTGATAGGGTGCATGGCAACCAATTTAAATTTGAGACTCCCCCCTGCTTTCATGCTCCATACTTTAGTGTGGACCCTCTTGCATTGTAACCCTTTAATCTCCATGAGGCATCTCTAATAAAGGCTCTATCTGTGTTCATGCTGTTGTGTATTTATTTTGTTACTGTGAATGAAAGAGGTAAGTTGCAATAGATTTTGACAGTCTGCATCAGCAGGTATGGCATATAGCTTACATATTAAACAAGAATATTTAGATTCTGAAGCCTGAAGTGTTTTGTTACTTTTGCATTAGACCATGTGTCATTGAGCAATAATGCATTGGGCCCTGACCAAAGTTTAGAATTGGCTACCAGGGGATGAGTAGTTCAAGATTAATTACCTAAAGGATGATCTCAACACAAATGAGCTCATCTTGATTTATATTAAGAATTGAACTACCTAGTTAATGCCATGATCAACATTCCTCATCACTGGTCTTGAATTGCATCTTGTTAATGCACTTAATAAATCTTGAAATTTGGACAGATTTTTCTCAAACCTAAAGGTATGGTAGGAGAGCTCTGCCCTGTGGAATGCTCCCCCAATATGTGGGCAATAATGGACACTTCCTATACTGGAAGTGTTCAGCTGTAGCTCTTGAATAACTGCATTGTGTGACTGGAGCTGTGTATGGACTCAATGTAGAGCGTCTGTGATGCCGAGTACATTATAGATAGCATGTTTAGCAAGCTGGTCACATTGCAAGCAATGGTTGCACAGGTGGAGAACTGTTAGGTGACCACCAGGAAAAGTAGTAGATGTAGACAGGTAGTGCAGGAGTCCCCTGTGCTCATCCCCTCAAACAAATATACAGTGTTGTATACTGTTTGAGGATGGCATCTTGAGGGAGAATAGTAACAGCTGTGTCTGTGACACCATGTTGGTTCTGCTGTACAGCTGGGAAGAAAAAGACTGGGAGAGCTAGAGCTTTAGTGATAGGGACTCAATTATAAGGGGAGCAGGTGGGTGTTCCTCTGGCCATGAATAAGACTCTTGAATAGTACATTGCCTCCCTCGTGTGGTTGCAGGGCATCCTGAAGGGGAAGGATGAACAGCCAGTGGTTGTGCATAAGTCAGTGCCAATGACGTGAGTAGAAAAAGAGATGAGGTCCTGCAACAGGAATTTGGGGGTATAGGTTGTAAAAAAGCAGAATTTATAAAGTTGTAATTTTTGGATTACTTTTGGTGCTATGTGCTACTGAGTATAGGAATAGAAAGATGGATCAGATGAATGTGTGGCTCAAGGGATTCACAGGAGGAGGACTTTAAATTTTTGAATCATTGGCACAATTTCTGGGGTAAGTGGGATCTGTACAAGTTGCATCTGAACCCAGGTGTCCAATATCCTTGCTGGGAGGTTTGCATTATTGATATGTTACTATCACTGCAGTAATGAGGGAGGGTGTCTTAAGCTCTTCAAATGAGGCTGTATAGGTGGATCTTAAAAATACAAAAGGAGCAATCACTTTGCTGGAATTATACCACAGACCCCTCAATAGAGGGAGATGGAGGAGCAAATATGTAAGCAAATCAGATGAGAGGGAAATAGGATTATAGTACTGGATTTCAACTTTGACAGTATTAACTGGAATTGCCTTAGTGTGAAAGGATTAGATAAGATGGAATTTTTAATGACTATCCGAGAGATTTTTGTGCCAGTACATTGCCTCATCCCTGTAGGACTATGCTAGACCTAATCCTAGGGAATGAAGCTGCGCAAGTGGTCGAAGTGTTGGTGGGTGATAATGACAATAAATCCATACATTTCAAAGTGATGGAAAAGGGTAAGGATAGTCCAGAAATCAAGTGTCTGAATTGGGAAATGCTGATTCCAGTATCATCAGACAGGATCTGACAAACATATACTGGGACCAGCTACTTGCAGGTAAACCTACATTTGAAAAGTGAGTCTTTTAAAAGAGTTCAGGACCAACATGTTCCTTTAAGAATGAAAGGCAAGGGCAGCATCCAGGAAACCCTGGATGTCGAGGGATATTGAGAGTTTGATTTCCTTTTAAAATAAGGAAGCCTGCAATAGGTGTAGAGCAATAGAAACAGGAGGCTCTTCAGGAGTACAGTGTTTGGGGGGATGAAAATATAGGAAGGCAAAGATGGGGCCACAAAATATCATTGGTGGAAAACATAAGGTGTCTTAAATATATTGAGAGCAAGAGGATGATCAAGGGAAGAATTGGAGCCCATTACAGACCAAAGAGGCAATCTGAGTGTGAAACCAGATGTGGAAGAAGTTTATCTGTCTTTACTAAGGAGAAAGACTTTATTGCTGGAGATTTCTGTTGGAGCACATTGAGATTAATAAGGAACAGGTATAGAAGTTATAGTAACGTGTATAAATCCCCAGGGCCTGATCCGATGCATCCAAGGCTGCTATGGGAGGCAAGGGAAGAGATTGCAGGGCTCTGATGGAGACATTTAAATCTTCGCTAGCCACAAGATGACTAGGTGATAGCTAATGTACCTTTTTATTCAAGAAGGGCTTTTTAAATAAGGTAACTAAATACATAGTGCAGTTGTGGTTTATATGGACTTCAGTAAACGCCTCTGACGAGGTCCTCCATGGATGGTTGGTCCAAAAGGTTAGAGCCCACAGGATCCAAGGCAAATTGGATTCAAAATTGGCTTGTTCATAGGCAGACAGTGGAGGGCTGCTTTTGTGATCAGAAGCCTGTGACCAACAGCATACAACAAGGATCAGTGCTGGGACCTTTGAGAGACACGGTAGATTGGAAGAATCTTTTCCCCATGGTAGAGATGTCTCAAGACCAAAGGGCATTGGTTTAAGGTGGGGAGTAAGTAGTTCAGAGGGAATCTGAAGAAAATAAGTTTCATTGAGTGTGGTGGAAATATGGAACATGCTGCCGGGGGAGATGGTGGAGGCAGGTACTCGCAGAATTTAAGAAGCATCTGGATGAGCACTTAAATTGCCACAGCATAATGGGCTACGGACTAAGTGCTGATAAATGAATAGTATAGATTTGGTATTTGATAGTTGACATAGACATGGTGGGCTGAAAGGCCTGTTTTTTGTGCCATATGACTTTTGCCATTTCAATAACTACTTTTCATAAACCTTTGTTAATGTGTGTAGTTTCTGCCCTTACACATTCTCCTCCGCACTATATTGTCCAATCTGATTGCAACTTCATCATTTTATTTTCTTTGGCTGGAGGAAGATTCTGGACTCCCTCCTATTAATTGATTTGTTGGAAAGTTGTGTGGGTGTTGGGTTTTAAAGCTGTGAATAATTCCTGCCATTAAATCCCATGGTTTAATAGTGAGGTAATGAAGAATAGCCATTTGGCACTAAATTTAATCTATATTTGAAAAATACTAATCTAGACTATAGTTTTGAGTGTGCAAATATTGTTTCCCCTAACCTTGAGCTACTGAAGGCAGATTTAGCACAATTACGTTTGGGATCATAAGAGCTTAAAATTTATTTTGTGTACTCAATGTGATTTTTTTTTAAATGTTTGTGTTGGAGGGTGGGGATAAGTTTGGAATACATGCTGAAATAGTTTCAGAAATGTGCTATTTTATCAGGAGTGCTAGTTCCGAAGGAGGGTTGCTTTGGCTGTTTTACTTTGCATGTGAAGCTGAGAGATGTCACTTGGTATATGTGGTTCAATCATCTCAAAATTTGCAGTTGAGGCAAAGCTTGGAAATGTGAACAAATGAGTTCAAAAGATCAGGAGGACAGTGAAATGAGCAGATATATAGATGAAATTTAATACACACGAAGTGATCCATTTTTGGAAGGAGTGGTGATAAAATGATACCATTTTAAAGATAATTCAGCAAGGTGACCAGATCAAGCTGTTTTGTGGTGGTATGAAAATACAGAAACAAGGATGTTATGTCAACCATCTATTAGATGGAATATTGTGCCCACGCATTGGAGCAGGTGTAGAGATTGATTAGAATGATACAAGGAATGAGGGATCGCAATTACGTGAAGAATCGAGAAAAGGACAGTGGAATGTCTGTATATATGTTGCATTAATTTCTAAAGCAGCTCGTAAGAAATAAAGTTGAAACTGAATTGAAGGCAATTGACCTGGTTAGGAAATTCTCTTTCCACTTTTGGAAACTGGACAGATGTCTTAATTGACTGGTGTTGCCCATCAAACATCTGTGAGCTTCAACTTGTCTTCATGTGTGCTCTGCTAGTGTTCTTTGGTTCATAAGTTGTTCCATAGCACTTAATCCTGTGCCATTTTTTAATTTGCCAATGATTTGCGTCAAGTTTTAAGCTACTACGTGTCGCAATGGCCGAGTTGTCAGTGACTAAACTGACATTGTCTTCGACTATACTGGGGGGGCTACTGCTGAAAATAACCATAAACAGCTCAGCATGGCATCAGTGCAAACAAACATCGATGATATAACTGTGGCAAATGGATTTCAATGTAGGCAAATGTGCAGTCATCCACTTTTTGGCCTAAAAGGAAGGAACAGTACTTTCTAAATGAAAAGTGAGGGAACTGTAAGAGTGTATATGCATAAATCAATGTTTGAGACCATAAGATAGAAGCAGAAATAGGCCATTCAACCCATCAAGTCTGTTCTGCCATTCAGTGAGATCAACATAATCCTCAACACCACTTTCCCTTAGCCCCACAAGCCTTGATTTCCTTATGATTAAAAATCTGTCTCAGCCTTGAACTTATTTAATGATGCAGCTTCTACAGCCCTCAGCAGTAAAGAATCCCACAGATTCACAAACCTCAAGATATTCCTCCTCATCTGTCTTCAATTGACAATCCCTTAGTTTGAGATTATGGCACAAGGCGAAACAACCTCTCAGCATTTAACCTGTCAAGCCTCCTGCGAAACCTCTATGTCTCAATAAGGTCACTTCTCGTTCTTCTAAACTTTGAATATAATTTCAATCTCCTGTAAGACATTTCTTCCACACCCAGAATCAGCCTAATGAACCTACAGTGCCAGTATACATCTCTTTAAATAAGGGGACAAAAACTGTCCTCAGTGCTTAGGGTATTGATACAGAAACTAAAAACTAATGGAACTGTGACACAGAGGTTAGCATTGCTGCCTCACAGCACCAGGGACCTGGGTTTGATTCTGGCCTTAGGTGACTGTGTGCAAATTTCACACATTCTTCCCGTGTCTGCATGAGTTTCCTCTGTTTGAAGATGTTCCGGTTAGGTTGACCATGCTAAATTGCCCTTAGTGTCAGGGGATTGGTAGGATAAATTTGTGGGATTAAGGGGCTAGGGCCTGGATAGGATTGTTGTTGGTGCAGGCTTGATGAGCTGAATGGCTTCCTCCTGCACTGTAGGAATTCTGAGAACTAGAATACACACAAGTAGAAATTGTGCTATAATGATATAAAGCTCTGGTTAGGCCACAAATAGTTAATCTGGTGTGATGCCCGAGATATGTTAGCCTTGGAACAAGAATCATTTACCAGAATGATACTTGGGCTCCAAGTTGTGAGGAAGGATTGCACAAATTGGGGTTTTTTTTTTTGGAACTGGCAAACTTGGGAATAAAAAAAAACTTTCTACAGGTTGGGGAATTTAGGACTAGGGAGCAAGGTCTTAGGGAGCCATATCTTTTGAGAATGAAACACTTGTACATACACAGTGTGGTAAAATGTTTGGAACACTTCAAGTCGATGAATACTAGACTGGTTTCTTAATTTATAAAATCTGAAATTGATAAATTTCTCAAAAGTATTAAGGGATATAGGGCAAGATTGGGTGCATGGAGTTAGGTCACAGATCAGCCACGATTTAACTAAATGGTTTGAGGGATTTAATGGACTACTCCTGTTTCTATGGTTCCAGACTTGTCATTATTCCCTCTGTAATAAGGTCACCAAGAGGTGTCAGTGACAGCCTAGTAATTTCAGCTCCCTGATTTCCAGAATTTGACACTAACTATAACAGTCACAAGTACCTCACTTGATCAAGCTTGAGTTAGGAATTGAGTGGAGGAAGACTCGAGCTTGCATTAGTCCTTGCTTAATTAACTGAGCGTTAATGTTGGCAGGAAAAAGATTTTTAACTCGCATTTGAAAGGTCTGATAAAACCACAAAAGAGGAGCAAAATGTCATTGCTTTGCACAAAGTTTTTAAAAAGGCCATAATTTTCATTTCAAATAGTTTTGCTTTTCCATTCAATTGGTTTTATCAGTATAAAAGTTTTCTATTCTGAGCTAGGTTTCCTTGGATTTAGTAACAATATACTAAGAATTTGAAGACTTGTCACAGTTTAACTCCATGCTGGATGAATTGATATCAGATGGGACTGAGGTCAAGCTGCTGCAATTACCATTGATGTATCTAAACCAAGGTTTTGCCTTATGTCAACTACCCAGTGAAAAATGTATTGAGCTGAGCTGTGATGCCAACAGATACGTGGTGTTTAAGCATACACAAAGGTTAACTGGGTGAGAGTGAAGAGCTGCACCACAGAAACATTCAAATAATGAAGGAAAGATTTATTTTAAAGTTGCTCTCAGGATGTGAGCATTGCTGGCAAGGCCAGCATTTGACCATACGATTGCCCTTGACAAGGTGCTGGTCAGCTGTTGCCTTGGACTATTGCAGTTATACCCTCTGTGCTTCTAGAAAGCAAGTTTTAGGCTTCTAATCCCACAACAATGAAGGAAGGGTGATAAAGTTTTGATTCCAAATGTTAATTGAGATGTTGTGTTCTAGCACTGATCATCGTTAAACATTGATCTTGTTTTCTGCTGTCTCAAAGACAGCTGACAATCCATTCAGCCACAAACCTGATTTAATTTGTTGACTGTATCATCATTTGAAAATCCAGATACATTATATCCACTGCATTAACATTGTTTTTGCTCTCTCTGCCAAAGAATTCAAGAAAGTTGATCAAGCAAGAGGTTTTTCTTATTGAAATCCATGGTGTTCTTTGCTGAATGTCAAGATGATGATCAGATTCCTCTCGGAGATGTGATCATTGCCTGATGCTTGAGATCCAACAGTCAGTTCCTGTTTATCAGCCCAAGCCTAAATGTTCAAGTCTTGCTGCGCATGGTTTCTGAATGTTGTCCAAGTCTTGCTGTGCACAGTATCTGAAGAGTTGTGAATGGTACTGAATACTGCAATTATGGATTTCATAGAATCCCTATTGTGCAGGAGACCATTTGGCCCATAGAGTCTGCACTGACCACAATCCCACTCGAGCCCTGTCCCTGTAACTTCATGTATTTACCCTGCTAGTCCTTCTGACGTCGAAGGGCAATCAACCTAATATCTTTGGAGAGTGGAAGGAAATTGGAGCAGGAAATCACTGCAGCCATGGGAAGAACATGCACACTCCACCCAGTGACCCAAGGCTGCAATTTGAACCTGAGTCCCTGGCAATGCAAGGCAGCAGTGCTAAGCACCATGCCACCCTACTGTAGCTCAATTCTGACTAAAAGTTTGTACATGAAACCAAATCAATACAACTCAACTAGCTTAAGGCTATGGGCCAAGTGCTAGTAAATGGGATTAGAGGGAAGGTCAGGTTTTTCGCATATGTCGGTGTGGACTCAATGGGCCAGGGGCCTTTTTTGCACCGTGATTCTAACTATGGATGTGTAAACGTAGGCAACATCCATATTTGATATATTTTACAGAACTAACATGAATTCATCATCTGTAATACAAAGCAACTCTGAGCACGGAATCAGATATCTTGGGACAAATCTCCATGATGATGTGCTTGGGATGGCGTGTGGACCAAACAATGTTTTTAACTTTAACCAGAAAAAAATTACAGTAATGATTCAGGTCAGAAACAAGTGTTTTCTGGAGCCTGCCTGG
The DNA here is from genome assembly GCA_024679065.1 of Sphyrna mokarran. Lineage (NCBI taxonomy): Eukaryota > Metazoa > Chordata > Chondrichthyes > Carcharhiniformes > Carcharhinidae > Sphyrna > Sphyrna mokarran. The sequence continues at coordinate 8,712,054 of JAGIQG010000038.1, read as the reverse complement.
ATTGTTGAATATAGCTAGAATAAGCATGATATGTTTCACCTCAGGTATGATTCAAATATCCCACTCGGGAGTTTTTACCAAATAAGGTTTATTTAAAAATATTGTTAACATGCATGGAAAGAAAATTAGCAATAACTTGTATCAATTACAAATAAAAACAAAACAACCAGAATAATGTATAACCTTTAAATATATCCAAGATGTTTCAAACAAAAACTTCCTTTGGACAAAAAATCTTTAACACAGCAAAGACTAATGTTCACACAGTACTGGAACTGAGTCCTTTGATTGGAGAATTGAAACCATGACATCTCAGCTTTGTAACTAGCTAGCAGCCCTCTAGATACACCCAGAACAATTTGAAGTCAGAATAGTTTCCCAGAACACCATGGAGACAAGAAGCCTTGCTTTCAGCTAATAGTAGAAGTTTCGAAAACTAGGGAGAGAGAGAAAAACACTTTTCAGCTTGATGTCCTTTCTAAACTCGAACTAAACAGCAAGTCAAAACTGAAAATGAAAGACCTCATCACCTGACCTGCCAACTAGTTTTCCTCTTAACAATGCAGAGTCATAAAACTAATTCCAGAAAGTACCTGGGGCCCATAGTAAAAATTAACAAACTACCATTTAAGTAACAATAAAAGGACTTCTTTTTCAGTTTAGTTTTCTTATTGACCCCAAGCAGTCTGGAGGTCTGCTTACAACGGCAGAGAACATAATTTTTTAAAAATCTTTTAAAGGTGCAGTAACATCACATTAGATTTGTTTTACAGCTGAGATCGCTGCTATTAAATTAAGGTGTGCATATTTCTTTTGAAAATGTCACTTCGCATTAAAAAGGTAGGTTGTGATTTGGTGTGAAACTATCTCATGGAATAATACAATGTGGCATGAATGGACCTGGCAGGAATTAAAACACCGAACAATTTACAGCACTTTTTTTTAACTACTCATGATATTTGCTGGTAATTTATTGTTGAAAAGGGGGGATTATAAAGGCAGCTATGTTTATTTTTGGAAAGTCAGCCTTCAATGTTTGCCATAGTCCACTCTGATAGGTGATCATCTGGCAGTGCTTTAGAGCCCTCTCACTAAAGCATGCCAGACCAATGAAAAGGTTGGTTATGACATGAATAACACAAAAGCAAGATACTGTGGATGCTGGAATGCTGCAACTACTCAGCAGGTGTGGAAAGAGTTAATGCTCCAGGTTTGCTGAGTATTTGCAGTGTTTTCATTGAATGTAACGGGTCTTTTAATCTTCTATGAAATTTCTCATGAGTGACAGCTGTCACCTCCCATGTAATATCATTATTACTAGTATCCAGTATTAAAGAAAAGCTGACAAGTACGTTTCATCAAAATGCTTGAAATTGCATTGCAACTGAAAAAATCCACGCTGATGTATTGTACAATGTAAAGAAATAATGAATTCTAAATCTTCTTTAAAATAAAGATCTACCACGTGGTTTACTTCACATTAGGGAGATATGCATGGAATCTTAATATCCGACCCAGGCTGTCTTTTTAAACAAAAACAATCAAAAGCAGTGCTTTAATCCTGAATTGTATTTCTGTATTGGCATGTGCACATAGCTTTCTCTTGCGCACACAGTTAGTGCTGACTTTCCAGCCGTGAAAGGCTGAAGCCAGAGTGGCTGGTGGGTTTTACCCAGGCGTGACCTTGTTTTGTGGATTATGATCAGTATTGGATCACCAGAATAGTGTCGTCCAATAGAAAGCATTAACTAGCCATAGGTGGGGCTACGCTGACATCATTTTATTCACTTGCACTAATTTTAATAGAAAATGTCTTGCACTCACTGTACATAAATATCCTTCATGTGTCTATTTACTCAAAAAACATATACCACTATTCAGTGTGAAACTTTTGTAGCTCTTTTCACCTTTTGCTGCCATGAATTTACACAATACAGATTGATAAGCTTCTAGATTTATGTAGCTAGTTAGTTACAAACAGCACCTTGAACTCAACAGACGTAAAAGATCTCATGACAGTACAGCGAAGAGGAGCCAGGGCGTTATCCCTGTATTTATCTTTCAGTCAACATCATTAAAACATAATCTGATCATTATTACATTGTTGGAGTTTGCTATGCAACAAAATTGGCTAGCATGTTTCCTAAAACAGTGACTATGCTTCAAAAGTACCTGTAATTGTGAAGCACTTTGGGATATCATCAAATTGAAAGATGAGGCTGGAATTCTCAGTCTTACTGAGTTGAATGGAGTTTTGGCTAAGTGCCAAATTCTCCACTCTCACTGGCAGCAGTGGCAGGGTGAATGAGACTGAAGAATTCCAGCCACTATTTAAGTGCAAGACTTCTTTCCTTTGGATATACATGACAAATTCAGGAAGAGATCAAAGTATAGTGGGCAGCAATACTCAAAAACAGTGCACTGAGTAACTGTATCAAAATCTTGGTGTGTGGCTCTCAAAGAGCCAGTTCCAACATTTCTTCAGTAAAAGTGCAGGAAAGCTTCTATAAAAGTTGCATATAATTGAATATATCCCTGACACACTCCTCTCCTAATGTACAGGTGGCAAAAAAAATATTGACATTAATTAGATAGCTGAGCAGCACACAAAAATTGGATCCCCTGGCAAAATGGTCTGAACTCAGAAGTCATAGTCCTAAATAAATATTTATGATCCACCTTGTGAAATGGTGGCTTCTAATCCAGGGAATTGAAGGTACTCAAGTCTAGTCCTCTGGAAAGGTCAACCATGTTCTGAAGTAGATTAAGTTTAATACAGAGACATGTGAAGCGGTACATTTTGGTTGGAAAAATGAGGAGATGCATTGTAAAATAAAGAATACAATTCTAAAAGGGATACAAGAACAGAGACTTGGGGATGTATACACACAAATTGTTTTAAGGTGGCAGAGCAGTTGAGAAAGTTATTAACAAGGCATTAGGGATCCTAGGCAGTATAAACTTTTGATATAGAGTACAAAACCAAAGTAGTTGTGGTGAACCTTTATCAAACTCTGGTCCAATTCTGGATGTCACGTTATAGGAAGGAAAGCTTTAGAGAAAATACAGAAAAGATTCATGAGAATGGTTCTAGGGATGAGCAACTTCAGTTAGTCGGATACGTTGGAGAAGCTGGGGTTGTTCTCCTTGCAAAAGGGAAAGTCAAAGAAATTTGATGAGAATTGTTCAAAATCATTGAGACAGTTGCCAGAAACTTTCATTGGTGGAAAGATTGAGAATCAGAAGTCATTGATTTTTAAGGTGACTGGTAAAAGAACCAATGGAGACACAAGGAGAAGGGTTTTTATGCAGCAAATGGTTAGGATTTCCCTGATAGTGTGGTAAATGCAGATTCAATTAAGACTTTCAAAAGGGAATTAGATGAAGCATCTGAAGAGAAAACACTTTCAGGGCTGTGGGGAAGGGGTGTAGGAGTGAGACTAACTGAGTTGTTCTGGCATGAACACAATGGCTGAATGGTCGCCTTCTGTGCAGTAACCATTCTATAATACTATGAATATTATCATGGAAGGAAAAGAGTCAGAAGGGTGGAAGTATGCAGAAAGTGGGTATTTCTTTTAAAAAAAATCATATTTTGATTCAACAAGGCCTTTCTTGCCACCTGCTTTATGATACTTAAAAACAGAAAATGCTGGAAATGCTCAGCTGGTCTGGCAGCATCCATGGAGAGAGAAACAGAGTTAATGTTGATACAACCAAATTGAAGTAAAATACCATAGATGCTGGAAATCTAAAATAAAAACAGAAACTGCCAGAAAAACTTAGTCATATAGACTCAGAACATTAACTCTTTTTCTCCACAGATGATGACAGACCTGAATTATCCAGTATTTAGTGTTTTCATTTCAGAGTTAATATTGAAATGAATATAGAGTCATAGAGGTTTACAGCATGGAAACAGGTCCTTCAGCCCAACTTCTCCATGCCGTCCTTTTTTGTTAAAACCCCAAAGCTAATCCCAATTACCCGCATTTGGCCCATATCCCTCTATACCCATCTTATTCATGCTTTTTAAAAGACAAAATTGTACCTGCCTCTACTACTACCTCTGGCAGTTTGTTCCAGACCGTCTGTATGAAAAATCTGCCCCTCAGGACACTTTTGTATCTCACCAGTCTATACATTTCTGTCCCATCCCTGTACACTTGTTAAATGATGATATAACATCCACATACTTCCAATCCTCTTGGACCTTATCTGTATCCAGTGAGGATTGGACAATGATCCTCAGAAACTGATGCTAGTCAGCAATGTCTACATCCTTTGAATGAATAAAAAACTCTAACAAATGATCAATCCTCAAACATAACCCTTGGGGCTTGATGGATTGAGTTATAAGGAGAGGCTGGATACACTGACTTTTTTCTCTGGAGTGTAGGAGGCTGAGGGGTGATCTTTTAGAGGTTTATAAGATAACGAGGGGCACAGATCAGCTAGATAGTCAATATCTTTTCCCAAAGGTAGGGGAGTCTAAAACTAGAAGACATAGATTGACTCTTCAGGGATGAGGCAGAAATGTATAGACTGGTGAGATACAAAAGTGTCCTGAGAGCAGATTTTTCACACAGAGGGTGTTGAGTATCTGGAACAAGTTGCCATAGGTAGCAGTAGAGGCAGGTACAATTTTGTCTTTTAAAAAGCATTTAGATAGTCACATGGATAAGATGGGTATAGAGAGATATGGGCCAAATGTGGGTATAATAGCAAACGGTTTAATGCTGTGAAAGGAGTAAGGGGGAAGAAGAACAAAATGGAAGGTTTACAATAGGGAAGAGGGTGGGAGAGATTAAATGACAGACAGCATGGAACAAAAAGCAAAGGGTGTAGTAATGTTATAATGCAATAAAGCATTTGTTTAAAGTGTGAATGGCAGAGTAATAGAGTCATAGAGATATACAGCACAGAAAAAGGCCTTTTGGCCCACCATATCTGTATCAAAGATAAACTACCTAGCTTTTCTAATCCCATTTTCCAGCACTTGGCCTGTGGCCTTGTGATCACAAGTGCACATCTAAATACTTCTTAAATGTTATGAGGGTCTCTGCTTCCACCACCCTTGCAAGGAGTGAGTTCCAAACTCCCACCATCCTTAGGATGTGAGGAAAAACCTTTTCACCTAATCTAAACCTTACTTTAAATTTATATCCCCTAGTCCTTGATCTCTCCATCAAGGGGAAAAGTTTCTTCCTGTCAATCATGTTTCCCCCTCAATCTCCTCTGCTCCAAGGAAAACAATTCCAGACTATCTGATCTCTCTCCTTCTCTAAAATTCTCCACCCCAGGCAACAAATCACCTCTGCACCCTTTCCAATGCTATCATATTGCTCCTATAATGTGGATTCCAGAACTGCACATAACATCTAGCTGTGGCATAACCAATGTTTTGTACAGTTCCAGCATAACCTTCAACATAATAAAAAGCTCTGTCTGAAAGCAGTAACATGAAAAGCAAGGTTCAGCTAGCACGTGGCGAGAAAAATCAAAATGGAGAACAGTTTGCAATCTGAAATTATTGAACTCGATGTTGAGTCCAGAATACTGTAAAGAACATCACCAGAAGATAAGGGACTGTTCCTCAAACTTGTGTTGAGCTTCACTGGAACACTGTAGCAGGCTGAGGACACAAATGTAAGTGTCAGAGCAAGGAACCAGAAGCTCAGGACCACATGTGCAGACTGAATGGAGATATTCTGCAAGCCTCAGTGTCTTTTAGATTCTCTTATTCCACATATGATCAGTTACAGTTTGCCTATCAACCTCATAAGTCTGTAGCCGATGCTGTTCTGACCTTGGTCTACTTAATCCATAGATAGATTAGGCAACAATGTTGACACTGCTTTTGTTGATTTCTCTTCAGCTTTTAATACTATGCAACTATTCAAGCTAATTGAAAAACCTTGATGTTAAGCTTACTCTCCTTTGAATCAGTGATTTCCTTTACAACAGGATTCAAGAGGTCTTAGTTTCCAGCAGCTACTCAGAGTCCATGTTAACGAATACTGGATCTCTTCAGGGTTGTGTACTGTCATCTTTACTTTTCATCTTCTATGGCATTAATTTGTCAATCCGAGTATGATAACAATCCTGACGTATGCTGACGATACAATACTTGTGGATCTCATAAAGAACGACAAAACAAACTTCAAGAACTGAATGGAGAAGTTCATAGAATTGTGCAATAACAATTCTCAATGAAAACAAGATGGAAGAACTAGTTATAGATTTTAGGAAACAGTCAATTATATTGTTCGTGTGAAGACTGATGATGTGGACACTGAAATAGTTACTAACCACAAGCATCTAGGTGTTAACGTAGATAATAAGTTGAATTGGAGGGAACAGTGTACAGCTGTAGTGTCCAAAGGACATACACGATTATATTACCTCAGAAAATTAAGATCCTTTCAAATAGATCTACAATCATGAAACTCTTCTATACGGCTATAGTTGAAAACAGTACTAGCATTATTGGTGTCTTAGGAAAGCAAACTCTTTTAAGGGTACAAGATAGGAAGATTTTTGATAAACAGATCTTTCTTGACAAAATCTGCTCTCAAAAGAATTTTGACAAAAATAGTGTTACAAAAAATGAGAAGCACTCGTTGCATTCAGGGAAAAGGCTACAATCTCTCAGATGCAGGACAAATCGGTTCCTCATTATGTCCTACTTTACAAGACATTTTGCAGTTTGATGAGGATATACAGTCATGGTGGCTCTTTTATTATTATCATTCACTTATAAGTATCTTTTTAAACAAATGAGCAATGCACCCAAAATGAATTTCTGTTGGATAATAAAGTGAATTGAATTAAAATTGTATTTGGTTTCCCCAATGTAGAGGAGGCAGCTTAGTGAGTAGCGAATACAGGAGGAGATAAACAAGCAGATGGTACACCTCCTGCGGGTTGCATGGGAAAGTATGGTGGGAAGGGGATGAGGTCTTGGGGGTTATTGAGTGACTAACGTGTTGTGAAGGGAACAGTCCATTTGGAATGCTGATAGAGGAGGATGATATGTGTTTGGTGATGGGTTAATGTTAGAGATAGTGGAAATGGCAGAGGATAATCATCTGAAGAAGGCTGGTGGGGTGGAAAGGGACAATGGAAATCCCAGCTCTGGGAGGGATGGAGAGCAAATTGTGTGGGAGATGGGTTAGAGATGGTTGCTTTATGGTGCTCTCATTTGATCAGTTCCTATTAACAAATTGACTGCTCTGGTTAACACAAAAACAAAATATTGTGGAAGCTGATATCCAAAATAAGCAAAAACTGCTAAAAAAATATGCAGCAGGTCAGGCAGCATCTACAGAGAGAACAGCGTGAATATTTCAGGTCAATGGCCTTCCAGAAGGAACTCAGTAAAGTTTGACAACACCAATTTCTGTCTTCCAGAAGGAAGACAGAAATGCCTTCATCTCCGTCCAAAAACTATTAGGGTTCCCTTCGAACTCACTTTCCACCCCATCGATCTCCTCAAGTATCACCCTCCGCTATTTCTGCCACTCCAACATGATGCCAAACACATTCTTTCAGCATTTCAAAGGGACCATTCCCTCCACGACACTCTTAGCCACTCAATCACCCCAACATCTTGCCCCCCCTTTTGTAAACCAGTAGAAGGGAAAGGCGGCAGGAAGAAAAGGTAAGATCTATAATAGGATAGGGCAGGACAGTTTAACAAACAAAAGATTTCACAATGTAAAAGCCAAAGAGATTGGTAATGGATATAATAAAGAAACAGAAGTTGTATCCAGATGAGGTGTGAATGACTATATAACATCCATCTTAACGCAACTTTAAGAGATAAAGAAACAACCAGAAATAAGAACAAAATGGAGGCAGAGGGTATGATCTTAAGTTGTTTACTCAATATTGAGTCTCGAATACTGAAGACTGCCGAGACAAAACATGAGGTGCTATTCCTTGAGCTTGAGTTCCGCCTTGTTGGAACACTAGCAGGCCAAAGACAGAGATCAAAGTGGGAGCAAGGTGGAGAATTAAAAATGACAAGTGACAAGAAGCTTGGGGATGTATTTGCAGAGCAAACAGAGGTGTTCCATAATGCAGTTACCCAGTCTATATTTGGTCTCTCCAAAGTAGGTGAGACAGCATCGTGAACAGTGAATGAGTTACATCTCCTAAGCTTGCATGGGAAGGTGCTGTAGGAAAGAAAGTGAGGAATGGACTAGGGTGTTGTAGGGAAGGTTTATTTGTGAAATGCTGAAAGGAGGGCAGGAGAAGATGAGCTTAATGGTGGAATCATACCACAGCTGGTAAATATGGTGGAAAATGATCTGTTGAATGCAGAGGATGGTGGGTTGAAAGGTGAAGACGTGGCAAAATCCTTTCATGGTGAAGTGCATGAAATCGATTGAACACGGTGGAGATTTCTATTAATTATACTGGGGGTGAGGGAATCCTTTGAGGACAAAAAGACGTATTAAGAGTGCTGGGTGTATCATCTGCTAACTGTAGTATTATCAAATATATTTAAAAATGAATAAATGTGTATTTGGCAGACAACTTGACAAAAATTAAAAGATGACATTTTCATAGCACCTGATCACACCTTACATACGATAAATCACTTTGAAGTGCAATTTCCACAATATGGAGGTAACCACAGCAGCCATTTTGAGCACAACAAGATCCCACGCCAGTAAAGAGGTCCTCAGCATGCCAGGAATCAAAAGGTGACGAGGGAAAAGTCGCGGATCTTCAAATGATACAATGGACCCTTTTTTTTAAAAAAAGGCGACCCCTTTTGGGAATCTGGCAGTGAAGTGTTGAGTCAGCTTAAGATTGTGGCGGCGGGGCTAAAATGGATGCCGTTGATCATCGGAAGGACGGGACATTTGGAGAGAGAGGATTTGAAATTAATTTGGAAAAAGAGAGGAGGGAGAATATAGTGTCAGAAGAGAACTGATCCGCGGTAAATAATTTTCTCCTGACTCATTATTTGGGAACGTAAAAACGCGACTGAACGTCTAAAGAGGCACGCGCCGCTTTGATTGACAGCCGTAAGGAGGGGGGAGGCCGGAAGTCCAGCCTGGACCTCGCAGCGGAGGTAGCCAATCAGCGCCACGTGCCCCACACACGGTTAACGCCGTAACCATAGCGAGCGGCGTGCGCTGCGTCACTTTGTCTGGGGCGAGGTAGAGAGGAGGGGGCAAAAGAAGGGAAGAACGCGCTTCTCCAGACGCCACTTGGTCTTGTGAGCTCCCCGACAACCGAGTAGAGCTTTAACTACACAGTAACCATGTAAGTGATGCTTTCCGCAGGCGGCCTCAATAAGCCAGTAGCGCCTTCTCCGCAATACTCGTGCAAGGAGGTGGTGTGGGAGGGCCGGCCAGTAAGGCTTTGGGAGTTAGGCGCCTTTTCGCTAGCCTAGGCCGCTGCAGTTTTTTTTTAAAAAGGCCACTTAAGATGGGGAGATTTGGAATGGAAGGTAAAAGATTTTGAGGTTGCAACATCTTATATTTCCAGAGTTCTTTTTCTGGTAGCCGAAACGTGTTTTAGCTAATACCTATTCAAATCTCAATTCTTGTGGGCTGCAAATGCGGGACTACGTCAGGTTGGGAGAATATTTAATGCCTAAGTGGGTTGGGGAAACCCTACATTCTCGCTTCACGGATGATTTTGCAGCTGCTTAAATATTGCTTTTTTTTGGGGGGGTGGTGCGAGAAACCCCACTGTCGGCTTGCTTCCACGTGAGTGGAAATACACGGCAGCCTTGCGGGACTGTCATGTTCCAGCGCAATTAATTCCAGTTTCATCGTTGAAAATGTGCGGCTTCTTTCCGCAACGATATATGTGTGTGTTTTCTTTCCGTGTCTCACCTGATTTTTTTTTCACTCGAATCAATTGGCAGCACAGAATAAAGCAGCGGGTTTGGAAACGATTTGGAGAAACTGCGGTTTCTAGAAATTTCTCTCTTCCCCCGGTGCGCGCAGGCGCGGGCACACGCACAGATCTTTCGGGCTTCTGTATGTTAATGCTTTATCAGATTTTCTTTTCCCTTTTTTAATGATTTTAACTAATTTTTTTTTTCTCAAGGTGAATTGTTTTTTCACTGGTGATCTTCCTTTTGGCGGCAGGATTTAAGGAGGGGGGGGGGGTTTGGCTGTTGCGCAATACTGAAGGAGCCGCCATTTAACGCAGCCTCGTCCTCTTTTCCTACGCTGGTGCATTCTTCGCTGCAAACACAATTTTCTCTCTTCGTCGCGCTTTTGACTCTGCCATTATTAACAGAGTGCCCCTGGCTTCGATTGCAGAAATTTGCACGCGTGAGTGTCTCTCTCCTTGCCCAGGCCGCCTTATGCGCACAGTGCTAGAAAATCCAGAAACTTCGAATGACCACAAAGCTTCTCCGAGGACTGTGGAGTGCGACATATTCTCGCCAATCGCCGATGATTTGGAGCAATAAATGTTACTGGACAACCTAACCCGAGATATCAAGAAGTCTGGGAAATTGTTTTTTTTTCTTTTTTCGCAGCATCATTGTAAGTCACGTACAGTACCACATTGGGAACACGCCAGAGTATGCAATAGAGAAAGTAAATTCGAGTGTTGCTGGGAATTGGGTACCTTGAAACGCTTACAAGCGGAGATCCAGAAAACTGGGCATGTTTACACGGGTGGGTGAGGGGGGGGGGGCAGCTTGAGCACGATCTTGGAGTGGAAAAAAAAAATCCTGATAGTAACTGAATCCTAGCTCGAGTCTGAAGTACAATTTCAAGCTTACAGATTGAAGAGGATGGTGTAAGGAATTCAACAGCAATCTGCTTTTTTGTTTACAAAGTAGCAGTCATGAGATATGGATGGTATAAAATTTGGAACTAGGGACAAAAGATTCTTTTTGTGTAAAATCAGCTGCATTGTTGAATATGATGCTCTGGCAAAATGTGGTACCCTTCTAGTTTGAATCTTGTGCCTCAGTACTTTATCCAGGATTTTTTTGTACATTGAAGCTTCCACAGTTAAGATCACTGATCAGATTTTCTCATTAATCTGATTTATAGTGCTTGGGCCTGAATTTTGTCTCTACTGGCTCTAGTGTTGAAATCATGGAATCTATGGCAGAGAGACAGGTCCATGTTGACCAAAAAGCCCATCTAAGCTAACCCCATTTGCTTGTATTTGGCCTATACCAATCTAAATCTTTCCTATTCACGTATTTATCTGAACGCCTTTTAAGTGTTGTCAACGCTCCTGCCTTGACCACTTCCTCCAGCAGCTGTTGCATTTACATACCACTCTGTGTTTAATAAATAAATAAATACTCCTTGGGTTCTCACTACTCTCCCCTCTAACTTAAACCTATGCCCCCAAGTTCTTGATCTCCCCAAAGCTTTGGGGGGGGGGGGGGTTGCTAATGTAGAGATGCCAGCATTAGACTGGAGTAAACACAGTAAGAAGTCTCTCAACTTGATTAAAGTCCAAGCTTCTGGAGTGCTGCTCCTTCATCAGGTAAGTGGGAGTTCTGTTCACAAACAGGATTACCTATAAAGACTCTCATTCCACCCATTATTTTGTAAATTGAGTTTGTGGCTTTATGTGCCCTGTTTGTGAACAGAACTCCCACTTGCCTGATGAAGGGGCAGTGCTTCTGAAAGCCAGTGGCTTGTGCTAACAAATAAACCTGTTGGACTTTAACCTGGTGTTAAGAGACTTTTTTAACTGTGAAAAAGACTCTATCCATGCCCCTCAATCTTATACACCTCTAAGATCACCCCTCAGTCTCCTGTGTGTCAGAGAAAAATCCTAGCTTGTCCAATCTCTCCCTATAACTGTTGTTTGAATCCTAGCAACATGTAAATCTCTTCTGCACACACAAGTTTGATATCTTTTCCAGAGCAAGGTGACCAAAATTGAACACAATAATCTGCTATGACCTCAATGTCCTGTACAAATGCGACACAACTTCCCAACTTCTATACTCAAATGTCTTGACTGATGAAGGCCAGCATGCTAAAAGCCTCCTTCACTGCCCTAGCTACCTTTAGAGAGCCATGTATCTGAACTCCAAAGTCCCTCTGTTCCACAATACTCCCTAAGGTCTTATCATTCACTATGAAAGTCCTACCTTGATTTGACCTTCCAAATGCAACACCTCAGACTGGTCTGTATTGAACTCCATTTGCTGTTTTCTTTTGGCCCACTTCCCCAGTTGATCAAGATCCTGCTGCAATTTTTCATAACCTCCCTCACTGTCTACAATGCCATCTATTTTCATATTATCTGCAGACTTGCACATTCTCATCCAAATCGTTGATGTAGTTAACAAACAGCAGTGGGCTCAATGCTGACCCTGAAGCATACCACTAGTTACAGGTGTCAGTCTGACAAACATTCTTCCGATGATCAAGCTAATTGTATATCCAATTTGCCAGCTGTCCCTGGATTCCATGTGATCTAACCTTCCAGAGCAGCCTACCATGTGGAACTTTATCTAAAGGCCTTACTAAAGTCCATGTAGATGACATCTACTGTCCTGCCATCATCGATCTTCCTGGTCACTTCATCAAAGAACTCCAAATTTGTATGGCAAGAACTCTCATGCAAAAAGCCATGATAACTACTCATCAAACCCTGTCTTTCCAAATGGCTGTATATCTTGTCCCTCAATCCTCTCCTAGTAACTTACCACCACATATGTTGGGTTTACCAGTTTATAATTCCCAGATTTTTCTTTGCAACCTTAAATAAAGGCATAATTTTTGCTATCTTCTGGTTTCTGGTACCTCTCCTATAGCTAACGATGATATAAGTATCTTAGTCAGGGCTCCTGCAATTTCTTCTCCCGTCTCCCAGTGTACTTGGATATACTGGTCAGGGCCAGGAGATTTATCCACCTTGGTACATTTTAACACGCCCATCACCTCTAATGTGGACTGTTCCCAATATATCGCCCTTAACTTTACCAAGTTCCCAAGTCTTGTTTTCCTCCATGGTAAATACACGAGACATATTCATTGAGAATCTTATCCATCTCTTGTGGTTTCACACATGTCCATTTTGGTCCTTGAGAGGCCCTATTCTCGATCTGTTTTTAATATACTTGAATCCCTTTGGATTCATCTTAATCCTCTTGGCCAAAGCTAACTTCATGCTCTCTTTTTGCACCCCCCCTATTTCCTCCTTGAATGTACTCCTGTACACCTCCAGGGAATTCCTTGATTCCAGCTGCTTGTACCTGAGCCATGCTGCCTCCTTTTTCCTGACCAAAAGAATGTGTTTTGTCATCCAGGATTCCCTACTCCTGCCGGCCTTTCCCTAACAGAGTCATACTAACCCTGAACTCTAGTTATTTCACTTTTGAAGGCCTCCACTTGCCACAGGTCTCTTTGTGCTCAAACAAACTACTACAGTCAAGCTTTTGCAAGCCCCTGCCTGATTCCATCAAAATTCACCTGGCCCCAATTTAGGACTTGGACCTGTGGACCAGTTTTGTCCCCTTCTATAACTATTTTAAAATTAATAGAACTATGACCACTGGTTCCAACGTGCCCACCCACCGACACCTCAGTCACTTACCCTGTCCTATTTCCCAAGAGTAGGTCAAGTATTGTCCTTTTCCATGAAGGACCCTCCACGTGTTGCCTTATGAAACATTCCTGAACGCACTCAACAAATTCCACCCCATCTAAGCCTGACACTATGGCAGTCCCAGTCTATCTTAGGAAAATTAAAATCCCCAACTATTACGACCTTATTACCCCTGCAAGTCTTCCCAATTTCTGTACATATTTTAATTCTGGTTGACTTGGAATTGTATGGGCTTTGATTTGGAGACCTTCAGTACAACCCCAATGAGGTCGCTATTCCCTTATTTCCTAATTTTGCCCACAAAGCCTCATTGAATGATCGCTTAGTTATTCCATCTGACTACTGCTGTGATGCTCCCTTTAATCAAGAATGCAACTCCCCTTCCTCTCTTTCCTCTGTCCCCACCAAAGCACCTGTACTCTGGAACATTAAGATGCTCGTCCTGTTGCTCCCTTAGCCGTGTTTCAGTTATGGGTATAATATCTCAGTTCCATGTAACTATCCATGCCCTGAGTTAAAAGCCTCCCTACTGTGCAAGAGGAGGCCATTGAGTCTGCACGGACAACAAGCCCAGATTCTATCCCCACAAGCCCAAATATTTATCCTGCTAATTGCCCGAACCTACACAGGATTCTATCCCAGTCCGATGTAACTGTCCATGCCCTGAGTTCATCAGTCTTAACTGTCAGCCCTCTTGTGTTGAGAGAGATGCAAATTAATCCAACAGGTTTTTCTCAGTCCCTGCTATGCTATTGACTTTGTTTGTTTATTCAGCTTGCCCTTGCTGAGTATTGCCATCTGGTTTCAGCTCCTCATTTGCTTCCTTGCTGCTGAGGATCCTATCCTCCCACCAATGTAGTTTAAACCTCCCTTGTAGCACTGGCAAATCACCCCCACCCCCGATGCAACCTGTCCCTCTTTAAAAAGGTAACCTCTGCTCCAGAAAAGATCCCAATGACCTATGAATCTGGAAACCCCCCCCCGCCATTTCTCTCTTGACCATCAGAATTGGGTGTAATGCTGATGGTGTTTTCTAACCAGAACACTAGTTTGATCACTGTCTCATCTGATTTTTACTCAATTGTTTTGGCTCTGCAGTTTAATGTTGTATGGGCTTTGATTTGCAGCTCTGCATTGGTTTGATGTGTTTATCATTGTGTCTGCTAAGACTTCACTTATACTATTTAACTACCTTTGGTGCAGTATGTTATCACCTATTCTTTTGCGTAGTGCTCTATTTATCTACCATTCTGTCTGCTGCAAATTTTTCTCCTGATTCATTCTGTAGTTGTGACCTTTTTTTGATCCTGCTGTTCCTCTTTGGTGTCTGCAAACTTAATCACTTTGCATTAATTTTCTGTAACCCAGTCTTTTGTCAAAATTATAAGCAGTAATGACACCAACTTGAAACCTTGAATGCCCAACTCTACTGCCCTACTCCGTGATGTAAATTTTTTAACAGTAAGCAATAATGAGCACATGTTCAACCAGTTTTTTCATTCCAATGACTTGCTCTGAATCCCATAGCTTTTGAGTTTAATAGCTTTTGCTTGGAATTTCCAGGAGTCTTTTTGAAGTTGTTACATCACGTTATTGGACATGCACAATTTGCTTCTGCCTGTTACTTGGTCTATGTTAAGGAGCTTGGTCAAGCTTTCTTTTCTGAATTTATGCTGATTGCTGTTAGCTAGGTTATTACAATAAGTTATCTGGTGGTACTTGCTAATCCAAGCTACTATGAGTTGGTGCATACCAACTACAAAATTCCTTTTACAAGATGGCGACTGATTGAAGACTTTATGGCTTATTAATATTTTATTTATTGGATGTGGGTGCTCTTGGCTCAGTTGCTTTTGTGTGCTGAACTGGATTTTTGAATATTTTAAGTGACTAGTTTGATTTGTCTTTTTTCAAAATGAGGATTGTGGAAAATCTGGTGATGGAGCTGTATCTCTCCTTGAATCAAAGTAAGGGATGATCGTTGGAAAGGATGATTCAAAAGTTTGCATTCTAAAGATGAGGATGAATGTGTGGCTGCTTTGTTCTGTGTGGTTGCATCATACCCTGTTAGCTTATAGCAGGAAAACTAGTAATGAGCAGGTGAAGTGTGATACTGCATTAGAAATGTGGACAACTTCTATGCACAGGAAATTTGAAGATTTTTGATATGGAATAAATGAGTATATTTTGAAGAACTAGATTTAATTGTATACGTGATTGTGAATTCCTAGGTTGTTTCTTACTATGTTAGCTAGAGAGAAGGTTGTGCTGCAACAGGCAAGATATTTTGTACTTTGTACCCTAATGTATGAATTTTTAAAGTTTTTCACAGAAACAGCTTTTGGATTAACTTAAGGTACAGCAAGTAGTGATGCCTGAGCTGAAGGGGAGGCAGGAGCATAACCAAATGAAGATGTCTGGAACAAGCTGCATGTTACTTGTGGGCACAGTAAGAAATCTCAATATCAAGCTAAAGTCCAACAGGTTTATTTGTATCACAAGTTTTTGGGGCGCTACTCCTTCCTTTAGGTGAGTCATGTGTTGGACTTCAACCTGATGTTCTGAGAACTTACTGTGCCCACCTCAGTCTGATGTCAGGCATCTCCACATTATTACTTGTGGTTGTCATGGGGGACCTTGGTTCAAGTGAGATGATTTCAGCTTACTAGTCTCAATTTAGGATATGTAAGTTGGTAATTGGTGCATGTCGCATGGATTGGTTCTGTTTGAGCTAGGAAACTTTTTTGTGGCATGCACCATGGTTACATCTGAACAAGTAGCCTGGATTGTTGGCATGCTACCTCCTCTCCAAGTACTTGTACATTCCTCTAACATGCAAGAGGTGAATACATCTGCATTTGGCATGGGTAAGTTGTGTTTTCAATGTAGTTGCTGTTTTTGCTCAAAATGGTAACTTAAGATGTTTTCAGAATTCGACATTTTTCAATGTGAACCTAAAAATGAAAGCTTTCGGTAATGTTTGGCTATTATTAGTTGATGTTAATTGGGGACATGTTGCCATTTGGTATCCAAGGTGTGCTATGGTACTTAGGCCTGAATTTGCATGGCTGTGATCAAATCCAGGAGCTAGGACTATTAATATCACTTTGTTTTGAGTGATAGCACAAAAAGGTGGGAGCTTTCAAGGTATTCTCCAAAGCTGTAATGTCTAAGTCATGTACTATACAAAAGATGACAGGCTCACTTTTATAGTTGATCTTTAATTTTCAACTTCTGTTTTTTCCCATGTGCACTTCCAAAGATGACCAAGAGTTGAGCAGACTTCTTTAATTTTTCATATGTTGGTGTTGCTGGCTGGGCTAGCATTTCTGTTGTCCTTGAGATGGTAGTGGTGAGTTGCCTTTGAGCCATGTGATGTAGGTACACCCATAATGCTGTAGGAGTTCTGAGATTTTGACCCAGGGACAGTGATGGTTCCAAGTCAAGGTGGTGAGTGGCTTGGAGAGGAGCCTGTGGATGGTGGTCTTCCCATGTCTCTGCCGTCTTCCTCTTTCTAGATGTTGGAGGATGAGGTTTTGGAAGATGTCAAAGAAATCTTGTGCAGTATATCTTATAAATGTACACTCCTGTTGTGCACCTGTGGTGGAGGAGAGTATATGTGTTGAAGGGGTGGGTGGAACGCCAGTTAAGCAGACTGCCTTGTCCTGGATGATGTTGAGCTTTGTTGTTGCAGCTAATTGGAGAGTATTCCATCAGCCTCTTAATATGTCTTATGCATGGTGGACAGGATTTGGGGAGTTAGGTGAATTACTGTATATAGGATTCCCAGCCTCTGATTTTGTCTTGTTGCCATTATATTTACATGGCTGGCCCAGTTCAGTTTCTGGTCAATAGCAGCCCCCAAGATGTCGATAGTGGGGGGGTGTTCAGCTTTTGTATTGTTGTTGAATGCAATGTTTTGATGGTTAGATTGTCTCTAATTGGAGATGGACGTTGCCTAACACTTGTGGTGTGGATATGTTGTTTGCTGTTGGCAGCCCAAGACTGAATGTTGTCCAGGCTTTGTTGCATATGGAGACACACTGCTTTAGTATTGGAGTTGTAAATGGAGCTGAACATTGTGCAGTCATCAGCAAACATCCCCAATTCTATCTTTATGATGGATGGAAAGCTGTTAAAGCAGTTAAAGATGGTTGGGCCTAGGAAATGGTCCTGATGAACTCAGAGTTCCTTGATGCCATCCTTGGTCAAATGCTGCTTCTCTGTTAAGGGCAATCACCCACTTCACTTCTGGAGCTCAGCTCTTTACAACATTGGTCCAAATATGGACCAATGCGATCAGGGGCCAAGTGGCCCTCATAAAACCCAGATTGAGCATTGGGGAGTAGATATTGCTGAGCATTGGGGAGTAGATATTGCTAACTGCATGTTGCTTGATAGTGCTGTCAATGACATTTTCTATTGCTTCTGCTCGAAAATAGACTAATAGGATAATAATTGACCAGGGTTGGATTTGACTTGTTTTATTTTGTGGATAGGACACGTGAGT
Source organism: Sphyrna mokarran (assembly GCA_024679065.1). Classification (NCBI taxonomy): domain Eukaryota; kingdom Metazoa; phylum Chordata; class Chondrichthyes; order Carcharhiniformes; family Carcharhinidae; genus Sphyrna; species Sphyrna mokarran. The sequence goes on along the minus strand of JAGIQG010000038.1, from coordinate 8,693,975 downwards.
AATTTTCCACATTTCTTGTGCTGTAGCTGCACTGGAATAACTTGGCTAGGGGTGTGGCTGGTTCTGGAGTGCAGGCTTCAGTGCAGTTGCTGTCATGCTCTTGGCTCAATGCCCTTGCAATATTTGATGTCTTTGCCTGTCTTATTCAGTGTAGTGAATCTAATTGGCTGAAAACTGGCACTGGAGATTTTGGGGAACTTGGGATGAGGCCAAGAATCACTATCCCCCGCTCAGCCCTTCTGGCTGAAGATGGTTGCAAATGCTTCAGCCTTATTTTTGCCTTGATGTGCTGGGCTCCCACCATAATTTGAGGGTAGAGGTGGGTATTTGTGGAGCCACCACCCATCAGTTCACTTGTCCACTGCCATTCAAAAATAGATTGATGGGACTGCAAAGGTTAAATATGTTCTATTGTGGTATTGCTTAGCTCTGTCTATTGCATGGTGGTTTCTGTTGGAGTATATGTGGTAGTCCTATGTTATAGCTTCACCAGGTTGATGCCCTAATTTTTAGATATGCCTGGTTTGTTTCTGGCATGCCCTCCACCATTGAGCCAGGATTTATATGAATATGGGGGGCATGCATGTCTCTAGCCCGCAGTGTCTTCTGAATGACCAGTTCAGTTATTCAATATGTTCAAAATCTGTCCCATTTAGCACGGTCGTGCCACACGTCAACATGAAGGGTATCCTTGATGTGAAGCTGGAAATTCCTCTTTACAAGGAATTGTGCGGTGGTCACTCTTACAAATGCTATGATATGATGCACACAGGTTGATTGGCGAGGGTGAAGTCCAGTAGGTTCTTTTTGCTTTTGTTGGATCTGTTGCCATCTGCTAGAGACTCAGTCCAGCAGCTATATAATTTGATCCTGACCTCCCTGGATGTCTGATTCAGCAGAAGCCAAACAGAATAGATGCCCGAAACTCTTGAGCGTGTTCCTGACAGATCAGGGAGCACCCCAACTTGTCAGTGCATTGTATTTGATATATTTTTCTAATGCAGCTAAACTTTGCCAAGTTTTTCCAAATTCCCTTTTTGCTTTGTGTCAGATTGAGATCACGTACAGGTGTCATTATTTGCATTTACCTTGAATCTATCTGGAAACTAGAATCCTGCAGGATTGGAATCTAAGTTCTTGATGTGCTGAACCAAGAGTTCATAGTGAGAATCTTTGCCATGGTAGGGATCTGACATGGTATGCTGCTCTGGTCAAGTTGATAAAAGCAATTTAAAAGTCAAGCATTTCAACCTTGATCAACAAATTTGGTGAATCATCTCATTTGGACTTGTGGTGTGGGCAGAAATATCTCCTGTCTTGTCTACAATGACATTTCAAAGTGACTAAAACATTTTGGAACAATTAGATTGTGATTTCTCTTGCAATGTGACAGTATGGCCCTTTCAAACATGGAAGAATTGCTTGTCTGATGCACTTAAATGATTAAATGGCTCATTTGTGTGCAAAGAAGCCCCCCTGGAAGATGTAGAAAATGATGTGACGTTAATATTGATGATGATGATCACCCTCAAAAAAGGGACAAACACATGCAGCCTATCTGAAATCTCATTTGCAAGGAAAACTTCAAATAAAGCTGATGCTATGCTCTTGAACAAAAGTGTGTGTGGATGGTTATATGCTATTTTTCTGTGACCCTCAACTAATGAGAAATATATTGTATATTCAAGTCTTGTTTTGTCAAGTAACGTACAAGACTAGAGAGAAAATGAACAGAGTAAGAAGTTATCTGGGGGGTAAGTGGGAAAAGAGGAGAAAGATCCCATTGTACTATTTTGAAGAGCAGGAGGGTTACCCATGGTGTCCGGGTCAATATTTATCTCAGTCGACATTAGAAAACCATTATTACGTTACTATTTGTGGAAGTTTATTTTGCGCAAATTGGCTGCTGTATTTCCTACATTCCAATAGTGATTACGTTTCAAAAGCATCTCATTGGCTGTGAAGTGCTTTGAGACTTCTGGTTGTGAAAGATGCTAAACAAATGCAAGTCTTTTGGTTTTGCTGCCAAACTGGCAACTTGTTGCTGCATGACATTTCTTCTGATCTGCATGTAGCCATGGAAGTATGCCAGGGTTGTTGGGTGGCAATTCTGGCCTCTGCAGCACTGCCCTAGTGTTATGTACAAGCTTATGTGCGCATAATTTATTGAAGTAGAAGTGATTACTGTAGGAATAGCAGATGTCCACAATCTTTGATTTTTACAATGTTGGGCACTGGTTTTGTGGAAACAGTTCCTCAGTAAATACAATGAACATGCTGCTGAATTTCTGATCAGTGTGCAACCTCTTAGTGCTTCTGGCAGATGGTGTTTGTGCTAATTATTGCTTTCTCTGAATATAATGTGACGCTTGGGTTTTGTTAGCAAATATCCTGCTCTTACAAAGGGTTTTCAATACCCTGCATTGGATAAGTGATTTATGAATCCAGTTGTCAGACTCTGCAAAATGTAAGTGATAATTAATGGATACCTGGTGCATGAAAAGGCTTGTGTGTTCAAATATAATTCCACTCCTAAGCAAAGGCAAGCAGATGACACCCCACGCCCCAACGGTGGTGGAAGTATCAGAAGGATCCTCTTTGTCTTTCTATCTTCCTATAACTGTAACTGAGCTATTTGCTTCAGCTGCTACTTAATGTAATGTTGCACATTGTTGCCACTCTTTAGGTAATTAAGTTTGCCCTGAATTCCCTATTGGATTTTTTAATGGCACAGTAGTCTCCTGGTTTGGTCTACTACTCTAATGATAACATTATCACCATGTCTATTTTACATTCTTGCCTTTGAGCAGTGCTTTTCAGAAGTGAAACCTGAAGGTCTGACAGATGGATCGCAGGCATGATTTACCAATGTGCCCCAGATACCTTTGCTCTTCCACCCCATTTAGTCTTGTATACGCAGAATGTAGCATATCTGTATGCCAAAATTTGATATACTAAAATTATCAATTAAACACCAATTTTGCATGCTTGTATTCTCTGTATTAACAGGATGTGGAATTGTATTTCCCCCAGAATCCTAATGTAAATTGTGAACAATAAAGGTTTTAGTACTGATCCCTGTAGAGCACCATTCCCACCTGTATAATTTTGTTAATCTGAGTAACTGCTGTTGACCCCTCTGTTCTTTTTGGCAGCCAACTTGCAATCAATTTGGCTGTCTGTCCTGACTTGCTCTTAATCATGAGTCCAGTAAACAAAGATCATCAAAAGCCTTTCAAAAATCCAAACATACTGCATGGCTCATGTCTACTTTTTTGTGAATTCTTTGCATCTGATTAGTTAAAGCATGACTTTTTTTTTGAAGTCTGTGCTGACTATTTGTTTTTAGACCTCTTTCTATTCCTGATGCGGAGATGCTGGTGTTGGACTGAGGTGGGCACAGTAAGTCTCAACACCAGGTTAAAATCCAACAAGCTTATTTGATGGCATGAGCTTTTGGAGTGTTGCTGACCTGATGAAGAAGCAGCACTGAGAGCCCATGCTACCAACTTAACCTGTTGGACTTTTTTCTGTTCCCTTTGAGTAAAGATTTCTGTTCTGTTCCTGTCAAGCTAACTGGTCTGTAGTTACCTGACCTTGCTTAGTTTCCATTTTTTAAATATAGGAATAACAGTTGTCCTCCAGTCCTCTAGCACTCATTTCTAATGTTTTTTTATGCATGTAATGCATGGATCAGGATTTTAATTCAAATAACTATTTAGTATTGTCATTTTGTTGTCATCTGTGACAGTGGATGAAGATTCTTATATTTCTTTGAGAAGGTGGTCGCTTCAAATTTAAAATCTGATTTGCCTGAAACTAAAGATGCTTCATGTCATCCATAAGCCTTTTAACAGTCTGACTTTTAAATTTCAGACATTTCAGTTGTACGTATTTGCTAGTTTGTCTTTGATTTTTGTGTTTAGAAAAGATCTGGTTTTAGTGTCACCACAGTAGTGACATTTCTATCAAGTTAGGTGGATTGGCCACGCTAAATTGTCTTAGTGTCCTAAGATGTGTAGGTCAAATGGATTAGCCATGAGTTTGCACATTCTCCCTTTGTGTGGGCTTCCTTCGGTTGCTCAGATTTCCTCCCACAGTGCAATGATGTGTGGGTTAGGTTGATTGGTCATACTAAATTGATGTAGTGCTAGGGGGATTAACAGGGTAAATGTGGTTGCGGGAATAGGGCTCGGGTGGGATTGTGTTTGGTGCAAAGTCGATGGGCCGAATGGCCCCTTCCGCACTAGGGATTCTATGATATGGGGTATTATTCACGTCAGGCGATCCCTGGTTTGTAGAGGTGCAATTATTTGGGAGGGAGAGAGAGGAGAGAATGTGACTGCAAATGCAATTTTGAATGCAACCTGTGAAGAGCAATGGACAAGTGCGCACTCTTTCCCCTCTCTCAAATATAAAGGATGCAAACAATAGATGTTCTGAACTGGACTACTGTCCTGCACTCCTGGTAACAGGTGTGCATTGGAAGCAGACTGCTGTGGCAATGAAGTGAAGGAAATGGCCTAGAGGTAGACTTCCCTTGAAAGCAAATTTTGGTGTTGACCTAAACTGAGAGTGTACAAATGAAACTAGTTTTGTGCTGTATTTTAAACTCTTCCTCCTCTTGTACCACCCCCACTTTTTTTTTCTCAGCCTGAGGATTGGCAGAATTCTGATGCTTTGTTCTTGTGCTACACCTGAGCCTAAATTCTGACAATTTAGTAAGGCAACAATCTAACCAATGTTAGATGTTAATTGTGTTCTTATTGGTTTTGTTTTTATTGCAAACAAGTGCATAGGCAAACTCACATGGGCAATAGCATTGCTGTCAAGGGTCCTGGAATTAGAGGTTTGTAATTCTGTGACATTCCATGTGTTTACATGCTATCTCAATATATTGTATTAAAGCTCTGCATTGTATTTTCTGATAGAGACCTACATTAATGGGGATTCTGTTAATCTAGGTGATAGAAAACTTTGAGCATTTTTACTGTCATGGGAGTAGCCAGAGATGCTATGCAAAAATTGGTGCACAATATCCCCTGCAACCTGGTTGTTCTCTGAATGTTCTCTTCCTTTCTGCACAAATGAAAGCTTGACTCATTTCATTTTTGTTTTGCTTCCTCACTTAGTTCCTTTAATGAGCCACTCCTTTCTCCATCCGTTTATTTTGCTGCTAATGTGTTGCTCAGATATTGTTTCACATAGCTGATGTTTGGTGCCTAGGTGGCCATTGTTACAAGTGAGCTTTAACAGTTAATGGCTATGATTTAGTAAATTGCAGATTTTGTGGTCATAAATACGTTTTCTGCAAAAGATCTCAGAATTTGCATACTTTTCCCCTCTGGTTAGTGATCAAGTGCAGCAACTCTGCTTTCTGATACCGGCTTTTTGGAAAAAAATAAAAAATGGAAACAAGTATGACTTGAACCTGTTTTGAGGCAATTGTCTATTTCTAAAGAAAGCTGAGGATTAATGTTTGAACACTAAACCAGCATTGGGAAATGGAGAATTCTATTTAATATCTAGGCTGAATATACTTATTGGCTAAATGTCACTACTGCTCTCCAAATCAGAGTCTGAGAAGTTGCTAACAGATACAAAATGTTAGCTTTGTGCCCAGCTACCTCAGTTGAGGTTGTCATGCCAAGCAATGATGCAAGCAAAACTGAAAATAGTTGACTGGCCAAGCCCCTGATCACACGAGCCAGTTAGGCCAAAACATTCGGTACTTGCCTTCAGGAGGGAATAGTGTAGAATTCTATGAAAATAAAATTTCATTTATTTGTTTTGCCATTGGTTTTTCTAATATGCAATTCAGTGTTCCACATCTTGTATTCTCTATGAACTTTATTTATAGTAATGTAATACCAAAACTGTAGTATGGGCTTGTTTGTGTTGCCATTATCTTTTACCTTTCTGACCTTGCCCCATATATAATCACTATTTTCTTTTTGCTTTTATGCAATCCTGCATTTGTGTAGTATTTTAATATCATCGCAGGCATGGGGCCTCGATGCTGTGTACGGGCAAAAGAGAATCCACACAATTTGCTTAAATGATGTCGTTAATTTCTATAGGATATTTGCAGTGGGTTGTGAAGCTGCATTTGGATCTGTGGTTCTGATTACTAGCTCAGAGGATCCCAAGCGTTGGATGCATGCACCCCTCCCTGCAGAGATTCATATCCCATTCAAATATAGTCATTCTCTCTCTCTCTCTCTCTCTGTCTTGCGCACGGTCTCACTCGCTCTTCCCCCCCCCCCCACAAAAAAAGATAACAGCATTAAATCCTCTGATTTTAAACGCTGTGGAGAAATTGTAGTTCTAAAATGCTCACCCTGTCCTTAATACGTATAGAGATTGTGTGCATCATAGCTAACTGCTTCAAGATCTCTTGCTTTTCGCGTAGCACTTGGAAATTTGTCTTTAATTTTAATTGAAGCAACATTGTATAACCATAAAAGAATGCAGTATGGGGTGATCGCAGTGCAGCAGAGGCATTTAAATCCCTGCTGCTGTCTAGAATCAGGCATTTGATCTCCGTTCTAGTATCTGGGTCCAGAGTTGGTTTCTACATGTTATTGACAATTCAAACACCTCTGCTGAGGTAAGATCACTCCTTAAATGAACCCCTTGGCTATGAGACCATAGCCAAGTGAAGAGTGACAGCTCTTCACTTGCTCTGCTCTCTCCACCTGGCCCAAAGTTTGGGAACCTCTGACCTAATGCAATTGTTTTTCCACAGCAACAGAACCTAGAGACTGAATTGCACTAAAGTCACTTTTGGAATGTTTTGCATGTGGCTTTGAGAACTTGTGGCCTTTTTTCACACAAACTTTGATTGTTTTCACTCCCATAATGCTTTTAGGCAGCCAGCTTCTGCAAAGTGGTATGACCGAAGAGACTACGTCTTTGTTGAATTTTGTGTAGAAGACAGTAAGGATGTTGAAATAAATTTTGAAAAAGAGAAGTTTACATTCAGGTACGTAGTAGATATTCAATCCCATTTATGTCAATGTCTGTCATAAGCTTAGGGACAGCTTTATTTCACATCTTAAATGTGTTTGAAAAGAATCTGGGCTCTAGTCTAGTAATAGCATTTCTCATTATTGTTCATAAAAGTTGTAGTATTTTAATCTGGTAATTATAAGCGCTGACATTGGCAACACTTGTATTTTTGAGACTTGGTCACAAAAATCTGTCAGCGTAACCTTTGCACTGGGATTGTTTTACTGCACAGCACCCAATTTTATTTAAGCCATTCCATTTTAGAATATTAACTATAAAGACTTGTGGTCAACAAAAGATTGAATTCATTTTTCTGTCATGAAAGAATGCCTTAGCATTGCGCAAGAGATTTCAGTCAGCACTAATGTATTTTGCGTATTTCTTTCTCTCGCTCTCCTGTCTCCCTTCTATCTGTTTTCCTTTGTGTCTTCCCATTGTTACGTGCTGTTGCTTGACTAAATGAGCATACCAGTACTATTCTTATACTGGCTGACAAGAGGTGTGTGGTTGTAGTCTAGAAACCTTCCCCTTAAATATTTTCTTCACTGTGGATGCACCTGGATACAGCCTGAGATTAGCAATTCACAATGAACATTCTGAATCTGCATCCTGTTGCTCTAAGCGCAAATCTGGGCCATCAAAATGCTGTATTATCAGGATAAACTAACACATGAAAAGTAATGCACTGACCAAATTTCTCAAGTTTCTCTTGAGGGAAGGCTCAAATGTTGCAAACTGGGATCATTGTAATTGGGAATTTGGCGTGGCATGTAAAGCTACCACAGGGACTATGCAGACATGGGGGAAAGTATGCTCATCTTGTGGTTTTTCCTTAAGTGTTGACCATGCTGAATTATGAAGATGACTTGAGCTGATCACCACAGTTGGTGATGTGAGCTCTGGATGGAAAATTTGTTTTTTGTGTTTTAAACATATGTAAATACTTGAAATTTTAAACTTTGCCGGTTGCCATGATATGGAAGTGCATATGTTAATTATCAGAAGCCATCAATTTTGTTTGTACTTCTAATATACAGTCCTCTCTCACCTTGAGTAGCAGCTGAAGAGGCTTTCAGATCTTTCTGCCAGTACTTTTGAGTTGGTTTCCCAGAAAGTGTGCAGTGCAGGATCTCTTGAGAAAAAGCCTGTTTGTGCATTGCCTCTGTTTCCTTCAGCATTAGATAATTGGATAATCTCTTATTGAGAGATGACAGTATCCAATGATCTTACCACAGTTATTCAGAAGATTAATTTGGGCCTTTGTGCAATTCTGTTAAAACCATGAGGCTTAAAGCAAGTTACCATTGAATCATATGCTAATTAAAAACATTATGCTTCTTAGCAAAGCAGTTGTAATAGTTTAATTTCCATTTTAAAATTGGTGCGTGCTGTATATTTATAATGGGAGGGTAAATTGTTTTGCAGTAGGTTGCTGTGTGGGTGGTGAATTTATCTTTCTTATCTGGTTATTTTAAAAGTCGTCATCTTGTCTGACCAAGTTGCTGGCTTATCTTTTATAGTTTAATTGGCATTGGAGCCCTCTGGTATCTTGATCAAATGATCATGGATGATGCATAATTGGGAGGCATTGACTGTGGAGAGCATTAAAACTGGGTCTAGTTGTGTCCTTCCTTATCAGCAATTGTCACCAAATAAGGGTGGGATCTCAAGTGTTCCCCCAACCTGAGGGTGATGCCAACTATGCACCAGTGGCTGCCATGTGTATCTGTCGACTTGAGCTTACTATCAATAATTTACAGAAATGTTAAACACACAACTGTATATTAGAGAGCCAGTTATTTTGCTTCTCTACCTCTACCTCCCTCTCTCCTTCCCTCCTTCACCCCCCCCAAAAAAAAAGCTTTGCGTGGCTTTTGCAAAGAGATAATGTGTATTGGGTGAAATGGCAACATCTGAATCTGCACTGCTGTTCTGAAAATATGGTACAGTATGCCCATGAACCTGCAATTAAGTTCCTATTGTGCACTATAGTGCAAGTTAGGCAAATGGCAGCACATGTTTGATGCGTTGAGCTCCTGAAGATGGGACGTCAGATCAGTATTAAAAGGGCATATTTGAAATTGCAATTTATACCTAGAGCTGCGTATGAATGTGAAGTATCTTTGCGCAAAAGCTCGCAAATTTTTCCCAGTCTGAAGCCATTGCAACTGCTATCTTGGCTGTCATCAACTAACAGCATGGAATGGGGAATCAAACCCAGGACTTTGTGCATTTTGTTTATAAATTGAACTGAAGGGAGTGGCAGATTTTGACTTTGTTGTCGCTTGTATACTCTAGTTTCGTTTTGAGACCAAAGTCAGGAAGGGGTTCACTCAATTTGGCAGCCTTATGACCCTCTTTTTTTAAACTTGAGGTAGAAAATGGTCTGATTTTTCTCTAGGGTTTTTTGTTTTAGTGTGTTGTCCACCATTTCAGATGACTTTTTTCTTTCCCTTCTGCACTCCCACATTCGTGAAAAGGAAGATTTTCTCCATGCATTATTCTTTACAGGGGTCCTGGAGCTTCTCGGGCTCCTAACCTAGGGTTTGCACTGCAGACTTTTTAGCTGGGTTTTAAATGCAGCAAGTTTACTTTATTGCAGTTGGCTGTGTGAGATCTGTATATGAGGAGCTAGCAGCATTAGCACAATATAATTTTGAAGTGAGGGGTCATTTTGTCCATTTTTGCTGAAAACTTTCATTTCAAATAATAACCTTAACCTACATGTGGTAATGGAATTCTGCAGGTTTAAATATAGATTAAATAATGAACATGCTCAAATTTATTTCCACCCTTGTTCAATTCCTTTTTGATAAAGGTTTAATGGCTCACTTGGTAAGTGCACTGCTCAATGTAGTATTGAATCAGAGGTTTTGAAGGTCTTTGGTTTTCACCTGGACATTGAGAGCACCAGTTATATGGCTTATGTCTTAAGGTTGGAATAGGAGAAAAGCCACCAAGACTTCATTGTTGTGGCTGCCCAATGACCACTCTTGATTAGTCCAGCCTGCATGTTAATATTTGGGCAGGAGGATTGGTCTCAGCTATTATCACCTCCCTTCTGTTCCCCAAATGGTAAAAAGCAGATGCTAAAATAAACATCCTGAAGACTTAACAGATTCTCCTTCATCTAATGGAAATCATTCATTTCTCTGATATAAACTTTTTTTCAGCACTGAGATATTGTGGATGGGGATTGTGGAGGGAACTGGGAGAACGTATATGCATCAAAGTACCATTGGTAGGTAAATGGGTATGGCTGATGTAAGCAGAAGACCAAATGCAGCATAATAGAATGCAGAAGAAGATAGGAGATGGCAGCCAAATTGGATGGGCAATGCATGCAGGTTGCATTAACAAGTTGACAGCAAGGATGTAAACCATCCTGCCAGCACTGTTATGACGGTTGGGGACAGGAGGGTGTTTGAAGAAGAGACATTGTTTTGCTGGAAGTTATAGCACATCCATTCTACTATGTTAGTGTCCATTGCCCATGAGATGATGTACACTATGGTTGAGGTCTGATGTCCTTGGAGTCAGTATTAAGAATATAGGATTAAATTTTCCCAGTAGATTTTTGATTTATTGTTGCATGTTTTAGTATACAGTGAAAAGTATTTTCTTGTGTGCTATACAGACAAGCATACTGTTCATAGAGAAGAAAGCGTGCAGAATGTAGTGTTAGTCATAGTTCGAGTGTAAAGAACGATCAACTTAATACAAGGTGGGTCCATGCAAAAGTCTGGCAGCAGGGAAGAAGCTCGAGTCGATTGGTATATGACAAACTTTTATATCGTTTTCCTGACGGAAGAGAATGTCCGGAGTGTGTGGGGTCCTTAATTATGCTGGCTGCTCGAAGTGCTGTTCCTCAAATCTTGTGTTCAACTTCATTAACAGTGTAGAAGACCAGTGATGAGTAATTGGGAGTGGGGCAACAAACCAAATTGGCAAAGAAATGTTTGGAGTTGCAGTTGCGGCTAGAACAGTTTTTTTTTCCAGTTCTGATTTAAAAGTTTATACCTGGAAGATGCCTAGCTACAATGCAAAGGTTTTCTTTTAGCTATGTGGTCTCACACTCTAAAGGCTGCACCTTTTGCTATAACACTTCTGCGGACTTTCACAGATTGTTTTGGAATATGAACCATAAAATGTGGAATGCATGTAAATTAAAATATAATCTTGAATAAGCATAACTTAATCCTAGCAAAATTATATTTTAAAAATGCTGTGATTCAGAGCAGGATAGTAACACTTTTTGTATGCCTTGTCTCTTTCCATGTAGCTGTCTTGGAGGAGCTGAGAACGTGAAACACTTTAACGAAGTTAACCTTTATAATGCAATTGACCCAAGTGTAAGTATTGGTGATCACGTGAAGAATTTATATTTCTATTCCAGTTCCATTTCTTAGCCAAAAAAGCATGCTGATGACCCATTCCCAAACTCTGCTGGTGCATTTGTTCAGTTTGCCACCAAAGTAACTGTGGTTCACTTTTCTGTAGATGTATTACATTCTTTAAAAAAGGGTTGCAGTAGTTGGGGAAGTGGTCTTGCTTACGTTAATAAAATTGTATATACAGCGCAGCCCTGTTGTAACGCTATGGTTGGGTTCCATAAAATGTTGTCGCAGTTGTGTTAAATCACTAAACTGGAAAAAGCAAAAAAAAAAGTCCATCCGTCATTTCTGATTTTGCGTTAAATCAGGGCATGTAAAATTGGGGTACCACTGTAGTTGGGGGTTGCGTTTTTTTGAGTAGATTGAGATATTTTTCTGCCCCTGTTTTGTAGTTAGATGATCTACTCCTGAGCCTTAGGCCCTGTTACTCCTGAACTGATAGGGAATGTATGAATGTTGCTGACAGGATGTTTTACCTCCCATTATGACCTTGGAGAAATATTATCCTATAGCAGTCCAACATGTTGTTTTTAACTCGCCTGTTTAAATGTGCTAAAATAGGCATTGTTGTTGCAAGTTAGTATTCCAATCTGCTTAATTTGGATGTCTCTTAATATATTCTGTAGGATTCCAAACATAAGCGGACAGACAGATCTGTTTTGTGCTATTTAAGAAAAGGAGAATCTGGTCAAGCATGGCCACGGTTAACCAAAGAAAAGGCAAAGGTAACTGAGATCATTGCAATATTTAAGTTTTTAAAAACAGTCCCAGAAAAACTCCGGTCTGGCTGAACCTGTGGAAAGAGAAACAGTTCATGTTTTGATTTGAGTATTACTTTTGTGCTCTCTACAAAGTGTCAGACCTGAGTATTTTCAGCACTTTGTGGATGCTGGATATGTACATTAAAAATAGTTTGCATTTGTCATTGCTATATTTGTTTTTTACTATCCCATATCACTTGCTTCGAATTACTGACTGACCACTTTTTAAACAGTTAAACTGGCTCAAAGTGGATTTCAATAACTGGAGAGATTGGGATGATGATCCAGAAGAAGAAGATCTGTCCAGCTTTGAAAAGTTCTCACAGGTAAGAATGTCTCCATGTTTGGAATTAGCAAATTATTACTCCTTTTTAACTTTTTTTGGTGTCATGCATATTATGTGACATTTTGATCATCAGTATATTTTACCTGAAGGAGGAAACTTGACCTGGGAAAGGAAAATCCTGGAAAGCGTTGAACTTGCTCCAGTATTTTTTTTTTTTAAAACTATGCCTCACTTCTTGCTGAGTTTGGGTCTTCTATCTGCTCTGGCACTTGCCTTCCTGTGTGCTTAATGCCCAGAGCATGCACTGCAGGTAACATCTCGCCCCCGTGTTTTAGGGCATTTGAGTCAGTCACATTGCCGTGGATCTGGAGTCACATGTAGGCCAAACTGGGTAAGGATCACAGATTACCTTCCCTAAAGGGTCAGATGAATCTTTACAATGATCAGCAATGATTTCGTGGTCGTGTTATTGGACTTTCATTCCAGATTTGAGTTCAATCTGCCAGGATGGGCTTTGAACCTGGGTCTCTGGACTGCTAGTTAAGTGACAACATCACTGCCATTATCTCCTGTTTCTGAAGAGAAAAATATTTTGTGCCTTTAACACATAACTGAATAAAACATATTGTCAAAAAGCTCATCAAACTTGAACTGGTGTCAATGGCAAACCTTTTTCCTTTGGAAAATGATTTGCATTGAGTTCAGTTCTGTGCCCCTTCTCGGTCCTCCAGTGCCTAGCCAAGTGTGGCTGGTTATTTGCGGGCACAGATAGGAGGTTAAAACAGATTGGATGGCCTGACTTAGTTTGCTGCTACTCAACTTTATTAGTGCTATTTTCTAATGAGATCAATGGAGAGTGAAGGCAATGAATCATTGCTCGTTATACGCTCCTTTTTCCGTGTTCCTGAGGAATTAGGGCATCCTAGCTGTGGTCAGTTTGGCACTGATTAGAGATTGAACTGGGACTATCCTGGTATGTACCTGGCACCAACCCAATATCTCATTTGTTCCTTTTTAATGTATATTGCAATAGAATGAAATAACGTTTTGGGAAAAAATTTAAATTTAAAAAAACTTCTTTTAGATGATGAACAATATGGGGGGAGATGATGATGGTGACATCCCAGACGTAGATGGAATGGATGATGTAAGTATGAAGATACTGGCTTGCTGAATTATGTTTTCAGTAGTATTTAATTCTGTCAAATAGAAATGTGATTGTAGGGCAGCATAGTAACCAAGTTATAACTAGTTTTGCAAGGGTTTAAAATCCATTATTCAGCTATTTTTCAAATTTTAAAAGCAAAATACTGCAGATGCTGGTATCTGAAAAACAAAATACTGGAAAATCTCAGCAGATCTGACTGTATCGGTGGGGAGAGCATAGAGCCAACATTTGGAGTCTAGATGATCCTTTGTCAGCTGGATTCAAATGTTTGTTTTTTTTTAACCTGTCGTTTTCATGCGTGTGTAAATGTGGCTAAATTGCTTTTTGGGATGTGTAAACATTTGAGTCTGTTCAATACTCATTGGTCTTAAGTCTATGGTCCAGGCTATCCTTTTTGGAGAGAAATAAAGGGTATGTCCAAATGAGCACAAGTACTGTGTTTGTGGGAGCATTGCCCTGTCCACATTCCCAGTGTTACTTCTCTTTCCTCAAATAAGCAAACTTTCTTTGACTTTGTTAGATCTGAAGATTGCAATTCATCAACTTTCTGGTGTCAAAGTCTTTTTAGTGGATTGAAAAATGTCGATTGGAATATGATTTTAGTTCTGTTGAGTTTTTACTTTGTCTTTGTGCGAGTCTCAAACTTAGAATTGAATAAGTGAGAGAATTGGATTTGTGTTGCCATATTATTGGGTTTGGCAGAGGGTTTGTTCTCAAAAAAGAACCCCACCTTGGAAATTGCTATTTCTGATTGTATAAGCTTGACTCCCAGTATTATTACCATTCACATAAGTGGCCTCTGAACGTGGCCTCTTGTTCATCCCCTTCCCTTAAACCCACCATTGGTGACTCTGGTTTTTGCAACTAGGTTCCAAACTCTGGAATTCCTTTCCTAAACTCCTTTGCCTCCTTAAATCCAACCTTTTTTTGGTTATTGCTTCAATATCTCTCTTTTTTGGTCAATGTTTTCCCATGTAGCTTGGTGTAGTCTTGTGGGACCCTTTTTCTAAGCAAAAGATGCTGCATAAATGCAACATTCTTTCATGTTAATAGACTGAACAGTTGTATACTGATTGGTTAGCACTGCTGCATCACAGCATTGGGGCCCCAGGTTTGAATCCTAGCTTGGGTCTCTGTCTGTGGTATTTGCATGTTCTCCCTGTGTCTGTGTGGGTTTCCTCCCACAATCTGAAAGATGTGCTGGTTAGGTGCATTGACTTAAACAGGTGCCTGCGTGTAGCACTTCAACTTCATTGTAGTGTTAATATAAGCCTTACGTATGACTAACAAACTTTAAACTTTTACAAATAAACTAGATGTTTGACCGTTAGCCCTGTCTCAATAAGCTCAATGCATTTTGTAGCGTCTTTTGCTTTTGTTCTTATCTAAACAAGTGGTGTGCTTGTAGCTAAATATAACTTGGGATGGTGGTCGATTTCCCCAGAAATCTGTTAGTGCTTGTTATGCTGAAAATTCTTATGCATGAAATTAACTGCTTTCCACAAGGCCAGGAAGGTTCAAGAACAGCTGCAATATTTGGCTGGAATAACATAGCCACAGTTAGAGGCTTGGAATAAGTTTGGATGTATAGCCAGGGAAAAGAAAAATGTGGATAGTAAAGTGAAAGAACAACACATCTCTTGATAAATTCAATAGTCAGAGGTAAACTGTCCATAAAACATAGTTGATCTTGACCTGTTCCATTGACTTGTGGATAAAGCATAGAGACCACTCCCACAACTCAATAGATTCTTTTAATTTTGCATTTCCAACTTGAAGTCTGTTGGGTTTGTATGTTGTGACAATATGGTGACCACTGAAAAGGAATACTTGACTTAAATTGGTGTAACCAATAATTTTGAATGCTAGGCCATGAAGGTAAAACCTACAATTTTTTGCCCCCTCAACTAAGTATATTTGCAATTTGGACTGTAGCAGTGGAATGCCTGGATACTATTCTGTAATGGGGAAGTCATGTTAGTGTAATTAGAAAAAAAACTGTTTTGTCTCTGGTTCCTCTTGTCATAATGCCTGGAAGTATGCTGGTGTTGAGTTGTGCTACTTGCCCATCTTACAGTGAATTAATGTCATATGCCAATATTTAATATTAATTTTCCTATTTTAGGATGGATCGCAGGACAGCGATGATGAGAGTAAGTAGAATTTTGGGTTTTTAAAAGTGGAGTTTTTAAAGTTTTTTTTTGCTGTTACTCAAGTGTTTTATGTCTCTCTTTCAGAAATGCCAGATCTAGAGTAAATGAATTGGGAGAAAAAGGCTTCAGGGAATTGAAGAAAAGCATTCATTAAACTGTTAATTTTTAACAAAACAATTATAAGTTGATAGCTGTTGAGGGCAGTGGTGCATCTTTCAATCCACTTTCAACCTGTTTAAAGGCTTTTCTAGGGGTCGATGCATACCAGAGTGTTGAACAAAATTGCTTACCAGTATAGTACAGTATAAAAACCTGCCATTATGTACAGATTCCAATTTGCCAGGACTTTTGCAAAAAAAATTTAAGTTATTTATAGTGATTGTATTGACTAGTACTAAACCTTGCAGTCAGATGTTCCCTTACAATCTAGTACTGAATTTCTTCAGTATCAATAAAGCCACTGTAGCTAATTCTGCAGCAATTAGGATGCTGAGGTTTTAATAAGTTTTCAAAGTGGCTCCATCCCTAATAATTGGTTAAAACTGTTAATGGTATTGGTTGACCCTTGAGCTTCTACATCTGTTAGTATGAAGAGTGATAAAGCTGTACATTGTCGCTTGTGGATCTTAAGTGGCTGTACATTTAGATGACCAAGTGTATTTGCACTGTCTTGAGTATGAATGCAAGTTTGAAGAAAATGTTAATACACTATCTTTAGGATGTATTTTGTGAAATCCGCTCAGTACAAGCTGAACCTCAATTTATGTCAAATGCAATGGAATTTTTTTTAAGCCTACAATATCTTTCTAATAAACTGTTAACACTTAAACCTGCTGTGTTGTTATTTCAAAGAGTATAGGACCTGTATGGATGTGATTAATCTTTCCTTAGAGATTGCTGAATATCAATTGAACTACATTTAACTATTGTCGCGGCAATTCCTGTTTTAACCACATCCCTCCCAGAAAATCCAGAAGACTTGTCTATGGTCCTTGTGTGTGTGCAACTTGGCTAGCAGTTCTTGGCTGAAATAAATTGAGTTAACTTGGGTATAACCCTTTTTGCAGCTACTTCAGTTGATGTATTCTGAATCTAGATCTAGTTTGTACAGGATAAAACTCCTACTTTTAACTTATTAAAGCACAGTTGCCCAAAGGTATTGACTTGGTCACTTTGACTGCATTGGTTAATGAAGAACATAAAATTCTGTACTTAATGTTTTTCAGTCCTATCCAAAATATCTGCTTCTGAAGTTCCTCTTGGGATTAAACAGCTAAGTACAGGCATAGTGCCAAATGGTTTCAGCATCTGTTTAATATCTATCCTTGCTGAAAGATTAATTTGAAATGCAACAAAACTTGTATTGGTGTAGCAGCTTAATATAGAAAATGTTACAGGGTACCTCAGGGGGAAAATGGAACAAGTGCAGAGCCTATGGAGGAGTGACTGGCAACTTTGCCAAGGAAATAGTTTTTAAGGAGGGTGGCTGATGGGGAAGGAAGTACTAAAGGCCAGAATCAAAGAACCAGGGTGTGGGTGGAAAATTTGCAATAGTGCAGAGTATATAGACTATGGAGAAATTTGTAAATAGGTGAGAATTTTAACTTTGGTTTGAGGAACCGTTCTAAGCAGCAAGGGTTATGGAGAAGCTGTGTTAGGTGGGATGGAGATGAGTGTGGCTGAGAAAGTTAGGCTGGTGATCATGGTGTTTGGGTTCCTCATTTGTCTGTTTTCTGACATCTTGGCTCAGATAAAAGAATGACGACGAAAGCTATGTCAAGCAGACAGCTTTACCCAAAATAATGTTTTACACGTAACTCACATTAGGGAGTGACCAAAATCTTTCAGTGGTGGGTTTTGATGTGACAGATAAAGGGGTTTAGGGAAGGGATTCCAGGGCATGGGGTCCAGATGGTTGGAGATGCTGCTGCAAAGGTTGAAGTATACAAGAAGTCAGTTTGTTTCTTCCAAGTTCTTTGGAGATAGGTGAAGCACAGCTGTGAAGGGATTTTGTCTTTATGTGCCTTGTGTGAACAGAACACCCGCTTGCCTGATGAAAGAGCAGCGCTCCAAAAGCTAGTGGCTTGTGCTACCAAATAAACCTGTCGGACTTAATCTGATGTTGAGATTTCTTACTATGTTGAGGGATTTAAACACAGTTAAGTATTTAGGGTGGGTGCAAGGGTAATAGTTGAATGCAATAAGCAAGGACAGGAGTGATGGGTGGGCATTTATAATGGATTTATCTGATTTGAGAAGTTTGTCCAATGAATTTTGCAAGATTTAAAAGTCCTGATCTTAAATTGTTACATCCTGGACAATATGTACCTTTTTAAAGATATGGTGCCAAATCCTGCTTAAGAACTTGCACATTGTTCCAGGGACATCCTTTTTTAAAAAAAAGTACAGTATTAGTTAACGTAAGAGATAGGAGCAAGTCATCTAGCCCTTTGAGTCTGCCCCGCCATTCAACAAAATCATGACTGATCTGAAGTGGATCTGTTCCACTTTCCCGCTTTCTCCCCATAACCCTTAATTCCCTTGTCAATCAGAAATCTATCTACCTGTGACTTAAATATATTCAGCAAGGTAGCCTCCATCACTTTAATGGGCAGAAATTCCAGAGACTCTCCACCCTTTGAGTGAAGAAGTTCCTCAACTCTGATCTAAATCTCTTCTCCTCCCACCACCCCCCCCCTTCCCAATTTTGAGACTGTGCCCTCTAGTTCTGCTATCTTTTCTAAGCAGGAAGAATTTCTCTACCTCTACCCTATCTATCCCCTTCATTATCTTATGTCTCTGTAAGATTCCCCCCCCCCCCAGCCTTCTAAATTCTGAGTACAGACCCAGTTTATTCAATTTTTTCTCATAGGCTAACCCCCTCAGCCTAGTGAACCTTCTCTGCACTCCCTCCAAGGCCAATATATCCTTCTGTGAATGCGGAGACCAAAACTGCACACTACTCCAGTTGCGGCCCCACCAGTGCCCTGTACAGTTGCAGCAAGACCTCCCTACTTTCATTTTCTATCCCCCTTGCGATAAAGGCCAACATTCCATTCACCTTGATCACCTGCAGACTGAATTTGTGCACAAGGACCCCCCTGGTCCCTCTATACCATAGCATGCTACAGCTTTTTGCCTTTTTAATAATACCTCCTATTACTTCTACCAAAATGGATAACCTCACATTTGCTAACATTATACTCCATCTGCCAGGTCCTCGCCCACTCACTCAACCAATTTGCAGATCTCTGCAGACTTTCCGCACCTTCCACGCAATTTGTTTTTCCACTCATCTTTGTGCATTCAGCAAATTTTCGTTACCCTACACTCAGCCCCCTCCTCCAGATCCCCTATGTAAGTGGTAAGCATCTATGTAAATGGTAAAATGGTTAAAATTTGTGGTGAGGAAGTCAACTTGTTTACTGTTTAAAAATAATGTACCAAATTAGTTGCTCTCTGGAACTCTGGCTATCCATAAATACTTGTAGGGTCTAATTTGGGATGAGAATTGAGCGGGTTTCTCTTCCTCCCACCCTTGCCACCAAATTTAATTTGCTTATAAGTATCCACTGCTTCTTGGGAATTATATCAACACCAGTTCCCTAGGCCATTCTTCATGGAAGCCCTGATAGCCAGTTTTGAAGAATATTTGATATGGAGCATCACAGCCATGTTCACTGATACTAACATCAGATTCCTGGAAAGGAGCTCCATTTCCCCCCTCTAGCTTTGGGATGCTGAAATGAATTGTATTGTACCTCTGCTCTTATCTGATGCATGTAAATCATGGGTCAAATCTGGCATCCTGTTGATCTTGAACAATCAAATGCTGTTGATGGGCCTTGTCAGTTAAACAGTTGTATTATTTATGAATGATTGCATCCAATATTGACATCCTATTTTCTTGCCTGTCATTTTCTGTAACCTGAATACATTATTTGGCAAGTTTTTAAAATTACTGAGCAGAGGTTACTGCTTCATAGGATTAAGTGGAGTTGATCTACCTCCAGTACCATGATTTTGAAATCTAGAAGATCGGATTAACTGTGGTTGACTTTCTGAATAAAATTATTTAAAATGTATGAAACAGAAAAGTTAAGGTTGATGTAACAATTTGCACCTAAGTGATCAGTTTCAGTGCAACCACAATGCTCTGTTAAATGAGCCATGCTGCCAGGGGTTAAAAGTCTTGTGCTACATGTTTGATAATTACTTAGAAACAGTATCTGCAATAGATAAAAATGTTCAGCTTCAAATTCCTGACAGGTTGCTCCTTTGAGAATGAAGAATGATTGTTACAACGTTGAGCCAGAGTAAAGGGGGAGCTGTTAAATAATACTGAAACCCTTGAACTAATCTCTTCCAATGATCTCAGTGCCAGTGTTCGAAGAAGGTTTGATGCTGGAGTCTGGAAACTTCTAAAGAAATGAAGCTGGTTAGTTCCCAATAGATGCTGGTGCTTAGATCACTCATTTTGTTATAATTTCACTATTTAATTATCTTTTCCCTCAGAATAATTCTATTTTTATTTGGATGAGTATATTGAATGTTAAACCTCTGTACTCCAAGTTTACCAGGATGTTACCTGGTATGGAGGGTACCAGCTATGAGGAGAGATTGAATAAACTGGATTGTTTTCCCTGAAAGAGTGGAGGCTGAGGGGGTGATAAAAGTTTGTAGAATTTGGGGGGCATAAATGGGGTGAACAGTTGGAATCTTTTTCCCCAGGGCAGAAATGATAGTTCCAAGGATGCACACGTTCGGGGGTGGGGGGAGGGAGGTTTGGTAGAGATGTATGGGGGAAATTTCTTTACATGGTGAGGGCCTGGAATGCACTGTGAAGTGAGGTGGTTGAGGCAGATACGTCGGTGATATTTAAGACATCCGGATAAGACACACGAACAGATTGGGAATAGAGGGATCCTGGCTCTAGAAAGAACAGCGTGATCAGCGCAGGTTTAGATGGTCGAAGGGCATGTTACTGTGCTGTTCTTTGTTTTTGTTCGTTCTTAATTTTGATTTATTATGTATCGTAAAAAGTATTGTTTCTTGTGTGCGATACAGACAAAGCGTATGGTTCACAGTACATAGGGTGCAGAATAGTAGTACATGGCAAGGGTGTAGAATAAGATCAGCTTTATAGTGCATTTAGAGCTTGAAAGAGAGAATAGTTTTAGAAACATAGAACGAGTGAAATATAGAATGAGGGTATGCTGGGCACAGCTGTCAAGTCGCCATGTTCCCGCGTCAGCTGCTAAATTGGATATGCGCTTAGCGACAATTGAATTTTGTGTTTTTAGCTACCGCAACATAAAGACACTTGCTGTATAATTATATTCACTGCGTGCTCTAGATATTGGAACAACTCTGCCAGTTTACTGGCACGGCCAATCAGGTTACACGATGTTGGGAAGTGCGATAAGTCCAGATCCTCTGGGAAGGGTGGAGTTAGCATAACAAAAAGACCCAATCAGCAATGCGGTCGCCGTAGCCCCGCACCATCAGCAGCCAATTGGGCATTTGGAGGGCGCGAGAGTTGCCCTTTGTCGAGGGCGCCGAGGTTGAACAATGGTTGCAGAACATAGAGTGAAGGATACTTTAATGTAGGTACTTAAAAACATAGTTCCCGCGAGGGCAAATAAAATAACCAAACGCGACCTCTTGCGCTCAAATGTTAACCATGCTCCCTCATCCTGAGGCTTTGCTTCAATTTAATTTCAAATAAACCCGGCGCCCAGCCACACAGCCAATTGGGCCTCGTGTGAGCAGAGGTGGTGAATGTTCGCACAGTTTGGCTGCAGAGGGTACACTACTTTTATGCCACCACCATGCGCCAGTCCCTCATGTTTCGCAGTGGGAAAAATCAGATCCATTGATACTGGCATCTGGGTTATGTGGTTGTTGTCAGCGCTGATGTGTGAAACAATCAGTGACTCTTACCCTGCTTTTCGGATGGATTCACTTAGTACTCGATTCTAGCGTGTATAGCAACTTGGGAGCAGCTTATATTCGTTTCTGGCTGTGGGTTGCTGTCTTCTTTTCAGCGCAGTAAGAAGTCTCAACAACAGCTTAAAGTCCAACAGGTTTATCTGGTTTTAAAAAAAAAGCTACTAGATTTCAGAGCACTGCTCCTTCATCAGGTAACTGGGAGTTCTGTTCACAAACAGGGCATATAAAGACACAAACTTAATTTACAAAATAATGGTTGGAATGCGAGTCTTTACATGCAATAAAGTCTCAGGAAAGAGAGTTGAGCACAGGTTAAAGTGATGTGTATTGTTGGACAGTTAGAGATTTTGCAAGTCCAGGCAAAACATGGGGGTTAGATAGTGTGACATGAACCCAAGATCCCATTGAGGCTGTCCTCGTGTGTGCAGAACTTTTGGCTATCAGCGACTGCATTGTGTGTTGTAAAGGCTTGGGGAAGGCTTTGGTGTGTATGTGTACAATTTAAGCTATCTCAAAAGAATAATTAGTATTTTTTTCTGCAAGCAGTCGGTCCTCCTTCTCAAAAACCATTTTTAAACAGTTTTTCAGGCATATTTCTTTCCCCACAGCTTTAAACTACCATGTGACCCCCTTTGTGCACAGTCCACCAGAATAAAGAGGTTAAAAGAAAATTACTGCAGATGCTAGAATCTGAAACCAAAAGAGAAAATGCTGGATAATCTCAGCAGGTCTGGTAGCATCTGTAAGGAGAGAAAAGAGCCAGCGTTTCGAGTCCAAATGGCCCTTTTTTCCCCAGCTTTTTCAAAACTTTTAATATGCTTTTCTTATAAATGGATATTTTTTCCAGGAATAGCGATCAGGTCCTGTATTAGCCATTTAAGGAACATTGAGGTGAGGGTTTCCACCCATGTTTTCAGCAGGTGGGAAAGCTGGTGGGGGCAGTGCAAACAGCAGGAGTCCCCAAATATATTTTATGCCAGCAGAATTTCCTGTTCCAATCATTCCCAAACTCCTGCCAATGATATAATGGGGTTCCCACCGCGAAAGGTTGGGAACTCTATTACCATATATTAACATCCCATTAGCGGGCTTCCCCACTGTATTGTTCCCCCCACCTCCTTTTGCGTTAGGATTTACAACAGCTTTTGACAAAAAAGAGCCTAGAGAATAGTTTCTGCCAGGATCGCACAGGTAAGTACAACCTCCAGTGAGGAAAACTTCAAAACCATGCAGTAGTCTGATAGTACCAGCGATGAAGGCTTCCAATGGGGAGGGGAGTAATTTCTAGTAGCAAAAGCTACTAGATTTTGGAGTGCAGGTCCTTCATCAGATAAATGGGAGTTCTGGTCACAAACTGGGCATGTAAAGACACAAACTCAACTTACAAAATATTGCTTTGAATGCGAGTCTTTACAGGCAATCAAGTCTCAGGAAAGAGACTCCACCCACCTTTTTGGGTGGAGGCAGGGGGAACCATTTCGTACCTTTATTTTGAAGAGTGCCCTGATCTCTTGAGGTTGCTGGTGGGACAGGCTCATTCAGAGACTGCCCTGTCAGTATTACATTGTTGGATGCGCTTCCAGGATTTCTTTTGACAAAGTGTCAAAACATGTGACCGAATAAGCCGGCAGTGGAGCCAGTGAGCCACACACACTTTCCGGTTGAGTTTGACACTTTGGGCAGAATTTTCTTTTTTTTTAAACAATGTCTTTCAAAATGCAAAGGATGGTCCAATCCACCACTGAGACTGTAGCAGCTAGTTCATAAGAACATAAGAAATAGGAGCAGGAGCAGGCCATACGGCTCTTTGAATTCATGGACCATGCAAAGGTCCGTTGACCAAAGATGTGCGGGTTAGATGGATTGACCATGCTAAATTGCCCCTGAGTGTCAGGGGGACTTGCTAGGGTAAATGCATGGGGTTATGGGGATAGGGCCTGGGTGGGATTGTGGTCGGTGCAGACTTGATGGGCTGAATGGCTGCCACCTGCTCTATAGGGATTCTATGATTTCTCTGAATACTCACAACACTGATCTCGGGCAGGATTTTCCGGCCTTGGAACAAGCACGACCAGAAAATCTCACTCGAATTCTTCTAGGTGGTTCTTAATCCTCGAAGATGAACCATTTTCTGCGAGTAAAATGTTCATAAAGTATGAATCAGGTCCCTGTGCTCCTGCAGCCACTTTAGAGTTGTATCTTTTATATTGCCCCTTCACATTCTTCCTACCAAAATTAATCACTTCATATTTCTCCACGTTGAACTTCAGCTGCTATTTATCTGTCCATTCTACCAGCATGGGTATATCCTTTTGAAATTCTATACTGTCCTTCCACGGTTCACAATGCGTCTCAAGTTTTGCATCAGTTGCAAACTTTGAAATTGTGCCCTGTACATCAGGGTCTAGTCATTAATATACATGAGGAAAGGCAAGGGTTCTAACAGTGATTGCTGCAGAATTCCAGTACAAACCTTCCAGATCAAAAGAAAACTCATTAACCACTAATCTTTGTCCCTTTTATTCCATGAACTACAACTGCTCACAAGTCTATTGTGTGGCACTATATTAAATGCCTTTTTGCAAGTCCATGTACAACCATGAGGTTGCCCTCATCAACCCTCTCCGGTACCTCTTCAAAAAACTCCCAAGTTAGTTCAACACAATTTTCCCTTCCATATTCCATGTTAGTGTTCCTTAATTAGCCAGTATTTATCCCATTTGACTAGAACTTTGTCCACCTTTGGGCTTATCTTTATACTTTTTTTAAAACAAGGCTGCAATTCTCCAATTTCTGGCACCATCCCTGAGTCTAAGGAAGATTGAAAAATTATGGCCTCCCTAATTTTCACTCTCACTTCCCTCTATGTTTGGATGCTTCTCATCCTAGTGCTTCAGCAACTTTAAGTGCATATACTAATATCTGCTCCTTATTAATTTTAAACCTCATCTCTGATTTACCTCCTCTTTCATCATGGTCTAGGTGGCATCATCTTCTTTGATAAAAGATACAAAATATTCATTTAATATCTCAGCTATACCCTCTGCCTCTATGCTTAAATCTCCTTTCTGGTGCCTAACTCCTTTTATCACTTTTTTACTACTTGTATGCTTTTTGAAGATTTTGGGATTCTGTTTTATGTTGTCTTCGTACTTCCTCTTTATCTCTCTCATTCGCTTTGTCACCTTCCTTTGAACCTTCTAAATCCAGCCTGGTTCTCAATTTTGCCTTAACATCTGTTATAAGCAACATTTCAACAGATCCATTCTTACCCCATTGAAATAAGTTTTCCCTCAGTTAAATACCTTTACTCTTGATTGTTCTTTGTCCACTTCCATAGCCAGCCTAAGCCTTTTGATAAAATAATCACTTCTCTAAATTATCTCTCACTGACACTTGCCTCATTTGGCCCACCTTATTCCCAAGAACCAAGTCTAGCAGTTTCTTCTTTCTTGTTGGACCAGAAACATATCGCTGTCAATAATTTTCCTGAACACTTTGACTGCCCTTTACGCTACTATTATCCCAGTCTATATTTGGATTATTAAAATCCCCCATTATAACTACTCTAAAGTCTTTGCACCCCTCTGTAATTTCTTTCCAGATTTGTTCCTTTACATCCTTCCCAATAGTTGATTGCTTATAGACTACACTGAGTAATGTAATTGCATGTATTTTGTTTCTTAGCTATATAAATTCTGTCCTTGTCCCTTCTGGAACATCTTTCTAAACACTGCAATGCCCTCCTTAATCATTACTGCTACCCTTTCTCCTTCACTTCCTTTCTTTCCTGAACACTTTGTATCCAGGAATATTTAGTGCCCGGTCCTGCCCTTGCCTGAGTCAGGTTTCTGTATTTGCACATGGCAATCTGTGTCTGTAACTCAGCAATCCTATTGACCACACTCTGAATTTACATAAATGCACAGTAACTCTGATTTAGACTTTATTCCTTTCTCCCTGACCCTGACTCCACATGTTAATTTATTCTTTATTTTAATGCTATCTATCCCTTTCAATGTTCTGTGCACCTTGGTATCCGTCCTTGATATTAGCCCCTGCTTCCCTCAACCCTCTAGTTTGTTTAAACCATCTCCAAAAGTACTAGCAAATTGCTCAAAGAACTCAGTCCTGGCTCTATTTCAGTGCAACCTGTCTGGCCTTTATAGGCCCTATCTCCCCAGACTAGTCCCTGTATCCCAAGAATCTGGATCATCTTGCCAGTCACATTCCTCTGCTTTATGGACCAAAGGTGGACTAAAGCACCTGTAGGATAAAAACAAATACATCAATATCATCGTCTATTTACACACTTCCCAGGGACTCCCAAGGCCCATGATCCCTATTTTAAATCAGTTTTCTATATCTCTCCATTCCCATTCTGTTCATGTGCCCATCTAAGTACCTCTTAAATAACTCCAGAGTACCTGCCTCCACCACTTGGCAGTGCATTCCATACCTCCACCACCCTCTGTGTGAAAAAACTCCCTCTAGCATCCAAATTATACCTTACCCCCTTCACCCTAAGCCTGTGACCCCTTGTGCTATTTGAGTCCATCCTAGGAAAAAGCTTAACCCTGTTTACTCTATCTATACGCCTCATAATCTTGTACACCTCTATTAGATCTCCTCTAAGTCTACATCTTTCTAAGGAAAACAGTCCCAATTTGCCTAACCTATCCTCGTAACTCAGACCTTCCATACCAGGCAGCATCCTGGTAAACCTCCTCTGCACTCTCTCCTGAGTCTCCACGTCCTTCCGGTAGTAAGGCGACCAGAACTGGACACAGTATTCCAAATGAGGTCTAACCAAAGTTTTATACAACTGCAACATTAAAGGCCAGCTCTTGTACTCTATACCCCTTACTTCACTTACTTCATTGTGCACAAAGTAACTAACCTCTTACTTCATTAAGCACCTGACCTCTGATCTATTTCTTTACACACAAAGGGGGTAATTTTACCATTGCATTGTGCCCATTTTCAGTTGTGATGCAGGGATAAAGCGGGGCGTAAAGTGCTTAGTACGATTGGCACTGGTTTTCACGACCGGCGCCATTTTATGAGCGCCGGATTTCCAGTATGGTCAGGCTCTTGCCAGAAATGGGCAAGAGGCAGGTTAATATATTTAACTATTTAAATGCTGTTTAACATCTGCTTAGCCAGCCTGGCGCACAATCGTCCGAGCTTGCCCCTGCTACCCCCTCACCCCTTAATGACCTTGCCGGGAAAGGTTCTCACTGGAGAGAAATAGACATGCTCCCCATGAACGGGGAGCACTTGACTCAGCCTCGCTGGTAGAACAATAATGGAGAGGGCCAGTGAGGTTGGGGTTAATGGGGAAGGGGGCCTGCTGTCATTCTGCAGCGATTAGTGGCAAAGGGCAGCGGGACAGCGATTGGTGGGGAAAGGGGGACAGTGTCTGTATCTCAGGGTGCAGGTTCCTGTGATTGTGGGGGAGATGGGGGGAAGCTGCTTCAGGCATCCTGCACTGGCAGGGGCCTGACTGCCTCTCTTTGTCTGTCAGACCCCTGCTGCTGTTAATATGCACGTGCAGCATCAGATGCCTGCACATGCACACTAATTCCCTCTTCAGGGTTTTGGACGTGTAGATCCTGCTCTCAGGCTTCTGCAGGAAGCAACAGGTTTGCTCAAAATTTTGCAGGCAGAGTGCTTATGGGAGAGCCTGAAAACACGCCCCAAAGGCGAATCTGAAACACTCTCAATTTCAAGTCCATCTAGACAAAAAATGGTATAAAAATATCCAAACTTACGATTTGGACTCAGGTACTATCTGTGGCTAAAAAAAAGAGACAATACTGAACTTTGGATTGCTAACAATTCTGTGGAGACTCGTATCTCTCTGGACTGACTTTCATAGTTTTCAGTTCATGCATTGTGAAACTCAAAATATTCGTAGTAAAGCTGTGGCATTGACTCGTTGAGAAAGGCATAAATGTAAAAAAGACACTACATTCTCCCCTGTCTCTCTCTCATTTTCCCTTTATTCAAATATTAATTTTACTTTTCCTCAATGGAACCTATGTTTTATAACTTTGTTTTAAATATTTTACTTTTGGAAAAACTGGGCTTTCATTGCTTTAAGATGGTTTTGAAGAAGATTTTACACATCATACAGCAGCAATTCCTATTTGTTTCCCAAATTTGCACAATGCTCCTTGAGTAGAGGAACATTATAGAATCATAGAATCCTTACAGTGCAGAGGGAGGTCATTTGGCCCATCGAGTCTCTAGTGACCACAATCCCACCCAGGCCCCTTTTCCATGACCTCATGCATTTACCCTTGCTAGTTGCCCTGACACTAGGTCAATTTAGCATAGCCAACTAACTTAACCCGCACATCTTTGGAGTGCGGGAGGAAACCCATGCAGACATGGAGAGAACTTGCAAACTCCACACAGACAGTGACCTAAGCAGAGAATCAAACCCAGGTCCCTGGAGCTGTGAAGCAGCAATGCTAACTATTGTGCCACTGTGCTGCCCACCTCAGCATTTGAATGGTAAGAAAGAGGACACCAAGAAAAGCAAGAGGGAAATTATGAGGTGTTCAAAAAACCACCTTGAATGTACTCAATGACTGAGCTCCCACAGCCCTCTGAGGTAGTGAATTCAAAAGATTCGCAAATCTCACAGAAGAAATTTGATTATTCCATCAGCCAAATGTGAATTTTATTTGTGTGTTTATCAAGATGCGTGACCATCAACACTACCTTTGATGAGTGCAAGAAGCATACCACATCGTGCGTTGCTCTAATTACTTGTCCGTAGCCTTTAGAGGAAGCGTGATAAATATTAGTGCACCACATAGTGAGTTTATGAATTCTGTTGAAAAGAGGATCTGATCTTTTTCTTCATTCATGTTAAAGTCCAAACTGGCACTAACTGTCACCATCAAACACTCCCAGGACAGATACAGCATGGGGTTAGATACAGAGTAAAGCTCCCTCTACACTGTCCCCCCATCAAACACTCCCAGGACAGTTACAGCACGGGGTTAGATACAGAGTAAAGCTCCCTCTACGCTGTCCCCCATCAAACACTCCCAGGACAGATACAGCACGGGGTTAGATACAGAGTAAAGCTCCCTCTACACTGTCCCCCATCAAACACTCCCAGGACAGGTACAGCACGGGGTTAGATACAGAGTAAAGCTCCCTCTACACTGTCCCCCCCATCAAACACTCCCAGGACAGGTACAGCACGGGGTTAGATACAGAGTAAAGCTTCTTCTACACTGTCCCCCCATCAAACCCTCCCAGGACATTTACAGCACAGGGTTAGATACAGAGTAAAGCTCCCTCTACACTGTCCCCCCATCAAACACTCCCAGGACAGGTACAGCACGGGGTAAGATACAGAGTAAAGCTCCCTCTTCACTGTCCCCCCATCAAACACTCCCAGGACAGGTACAGCACGGGGTTAGATACAGAGTAAAGATCCCTCTACACTGTCCCCATCAAACACTCCCAGGACAGGTACAGCACGGGGTTAGATACAGAGTAAAGCTCCCTCTACACTGTCCCCCCATCAAACACTCCCAGGACAGGTACAGCACGGCGTTAGATACAGAGTAAAGCTCCCTCTACACTGTCCCCCCATCAAACACTCCCAGGACAGGTACAGCACGGGGTTAGATACAGAGTAAAGCTCCCTCTACACTGTCCCCCCATCAATCACTCCCAGGACAGGTACAGCATGGGGTTAGATACAGAGTAAAGCTCCCTCTATACTGTTCCCCATCAAACACTCCCAGGACAGGTACAGCACAGGGTTAGATACAGAGTAAAGCTCCCTCTACACTGTCCCCATCAAACACTCCCAGGACAGGTACAGCACGGGGTTAGATACAGAGTAAAGCTCCCTCTACACTGTCCCCATCAAACACTCCCAGGACAGGTACAGCACGGGGTTAGATACAGAGTAAAGCTCCCTCTATACTGTCCCCATCAAACACTCCCAGGACAGGTACAGCACGGGGTTAGATACAGAGTAAACCTCCCTCTACACTGCCCCCATCAAACACTCCCAGGACAGGTACAGCACAGGGTTAGATACAGAGTAAAGCTCCCTCTACACTGTCCCATCAAACACTCCCAGGACAGGTACAGCACAGGTTAGATAAAGTTCCTTCTATATTGTCCCCATCAAACACTTCCAAATAAAGCTGTATGCTGCCCTAACAGCCCTTCTCATCTGCGTGACATTTGTTTCAATTTTACATATCACCGTTCTGTGGCATCACTCAGTGAAAGGAAAACCAATGCCAAGTTAGTGACAGTTTTTGCTGATGTCTACTGCTCAGCCAGAACTGAGCAAAACTGTCCAAACTCTTCACACATTACCTCAACATTAAACAGGATGTCCAGGATACATGGTGTCCTTGATTGTGCTCGCTGCTTTTCCGAGTCAATGGAAGTGTAGACCGAGTCAATGGATGGGGGGTCAGGTTTGTGTGACGGACTGGGTTATATTCACAACTCTTCGTAGTTTCTTGCGATCTTGGTCAGAGCAGGAACCATACCAAGCTGTGATACATCTGGAAAGAATGCTTTCTATGGTGCATTGGTAAAAATTGCTGAGAATCACAGTGGACATGCTGAACTTCCTTAGCCTTCTGAGAAAGTAGAGGCATTGGTGGGCTTTCTTAACTATAACGTCAACATGTAGGGACCAAGGACAGGTGGTTGGTGATCTGGGACAAGAAACTTCGGAAATATTGTGTTCAGAAGTATTGTGGATGCATTGGTGTACCAAGGGATAGCTTGCTTGCATGTATTGAAAACCACATAGCAACTTGGAAAAACATTGAAGCAGAAAAGTTGAAGTCTGCGGTTACTAAGAGTTTTGTGCTCACGGTGGATTAGCCCTTCAGGTGCAATGCTGCGATATGACACACAACTCAGTGGCCTTCCCCTGGCCAGCTTCCAGCTCCTTAGTCCTGCTTAGATTTATTATGTGACTTATTTACATTCCCAATTCCAGTTGTATTGAAGGGTTGATACTTGGCATTTTAACCTGTCTTTTCTTTATAGATGCTGACAAATGTGTACATTTGCAGCATTTGCTGTTTTTGTTTTAGGTTTGCGACATTTGTTTTGTATCTTATAGTCTGAACAAGGTTAATAACAAATTGCTCAATTTTCAGTGCTCTCTGCCAGATTCTTTTCCATAGGCCAAAAAGCATGAGGAACTGAACATCATATTCTTGCATGTTTTTCTTCTCCCTGTTTCATGCGGTGACCCCACATTTTTTTGACTGCAATCCCTCCCACTGTCATCACTTTCAGAGTCCCCATATTCCAAGGGTAATGCATATCTTCTGCCAAGTTTGAAGAACATGTGCAGAATTCCCCAGAAAAGAACCTATTGATAATGGGAAATCACTAAGCTAAGTTCAATCTCGGGTCTGTGCTGACTAGGCTGATCTAAGTCAAGGGATTGCTAGTGTATGATAAAAGTGGTTTCAATGCCCATATAATATCGTTATTATGTGCCTTGTCTATTCAGTTTTAGTTTGAATGTGAACCACTAGATATAATAATTCTGATGAAAAGTCACAATCTGAAAAATTAACTTTGTTTATCTCTCCACAGATGCTGCCAGACCTTGTATATTTCCAACATTTTCTGTTTTTATTTCGGATTTTCAGCAACTATGGGGTTTTGCTTTTGTTCTAGGTCACTCTGGTTAGGCTTTTGCCTTATAGACTCAACTCTATCTTTGCTTGGAGTGGGAGCCACAAATCTATTTTTACACAGCTTAGGCTTCCAGGAGCAAATAGTTTTGTAAACTAATCCTATATTTTATAATGTTGCACAGAGCTCAGACTTTGGGATAAGGAATTTTGTCTGCACACAAAGAATAATAGCTTGCTCAAGGGGCTGCTCTTTGTGTGAATCTAGATAAGTGATTATTCTACGATGTGAGGCATCAGCCTGTTGTCCTTACCTGCTGTTGACACAGGGGTAATGGAAAACCATAGGCTCTTGAATGGTAAGGTGATCAAAGGCTATGGGGAAAAGGCCAGAGAATGGGGTTGAGAAACTTATCAGTTAAATGATTAAATGGTGAAGCAAACTTTGTGGGCCAAATGGCCTAATTCTGCTCCAACATCTTATGATCTTATAGCTGTGGCCCCAGGATTACAGTCATAACCAGAAACAATATATGTGCTAACAATTTACCAATTTACAGTATGTTTTTATAAGTTATGTCAACAATAAGATAGGATGTACTATTCCTAATCTTCAATTATAAGAAATTTCAGCATTCCCTAGAACAGCCTGATGTGATCATGTTCAGAGTTCTATTTTTAAACTTTATAACATGATTATTTCTGATATTATATAGTGAATCGGAAATGTTTTCTTCCATTAATTTTCTGCACTTTATTCCCACATCCTTATCTTGATTGTAAAGGTTCGTGCCAGAATATGATTTCACAAGAGTCTTCTTGGTATGTCGTCAAATTTTCAGGCTTAATTCATGTATCTCAAGAGTGAGCTTCAAGGTGATAATGAACTTGGGGGAACGGCATCAGAGTTATTCCCAATCTTGTCTTTAACTGCAACCTGCTTCATCCGTCTCTATCTCTGGAACCTGCTTCAGCCCTACAACTCCTCAAGAGCTTTATGTTCCTCCAACTGTGACATCTTGTGCATCTGCCATTCCCTTCACCCCACGATTGGCAGCAGTGCATTCAATCATTCTAGACCTGGAATTCCCTCCTTAAATCACTTCACCTATCACTGCTCCAATAGGTAATTTCTTTAAGCTTGCCCCTTTGGCCACGCCTCCTCCCTATATAGATTCTTCTTTGGCTCGATGTCAGTGTTTGCCTGATTAACCCTCCTTTGCGTAATGTGGCCTGTTTTACTATTGTTGTAGTTCAGGTTAGAAACTGCAGAGTGTTTTATGGAGCCCACCTGAATCATAAGTTTTGCATCTTGAAATTGGCTGGATAAGCATGATATGTTTCACTCCAGGTAGATTCAAGTGACCCAGTGGGAAACTTTTATCAAACAATGTTTATTTAAGAATACAGTTAACATGTATAGTAATAAAATTAGCAAGAACTTTTATCAATTACAAACACGAAACAAAACAACCACTATAATGTATAGCTTTTAATGAATATTTCTAATGTGTTCCAATTAAAACCAAAATCCAATAAACAAAACCCTTTAAACAGATTTATCACTGCACAGGCTAAAGCTCACATGGTACTGGAATCTAGTTCCCTGAGTTGAATGTTGCTTTCAAATGATTTTGAAAATTCAGAGCAGCTTGCAGTCTTCAGCTTCTCAAAAACCTAGATTCTTTACTGCAGTATGGCAACCAGCCTTTCTTTCAGATAACTGGTAAAACTTTCAAAGCAAAACAGAGAGAGACTTTTTCAGCTGTGTTTCTAATGCTGCAGCCAAAACGAAATTAGAAACAACCCTTGTCACCTGACCGGCATACTGTTTTTTTCCTCCCATCAATGACATCACCCAAGGCTGTGAGCTGAGAAACACTGACTGAGAACTGCAGAGATCATGATTTTTTAAAAATCTCTTAAAGGGACATTAACGTCACACTATGTGCTATATAAATGCAAATTGTTGTTGCATGAGCCCACTTTCTAGCATGGACAATGAACAGAAGCAGCAATCCTGGCTGATTTACATGGGTACTGAAATCACTTTTATCATGTACTATCAATTCCTTGGCTTAGATCAGCCTAGTCAGCACTGTCCTGAGATTGAACCTGTCATTTTCCTCATCTATTTTCCTCAATATCAGGCAATACAGTGTATCAGGGTGCTCAAGCATTGAAGAGTGTCTATTTGGTCAATTCAGTAAGACAACAATGTTGAATGACGGAACACCGAAGGAGAGACGTTTTAAAATTAAATGGAACAAAAGGAGCCTTGTCTGGCTTTTCTGAAATATGAAAAAGGTGAATTAAGTTAATCTACAAATCTCTAAATCACTAGAGGTTTAATTTTGCCCGTGTGCTATTCTTAGTGCACTGATGAACACAGACATTCAATTCCTGTCTGTACTATTTTAGTATAGTCATTAACCTGGTTAAAATAGAGGCCGAATTGTCACTTATTTTTGGTGCTGTGGCTTCTCATTACTATGATACACAAGTCATCGCTCCTCTGTTGACATTACAGAATCCAAGGTTAATGATCATCTCACTTTTAAATTTAGCTTCCTCATTCTGTAGCCTCTCTCACTCAATAATTAAATGTATTTATGGAGAACAGTGTATGATGTTGGCTACATACATACATATAAACATACTAATTAAGAGCAGGAATAGGCCATTTAGCCCCTTGTGTCTGCTGTGCCATTTGATAAGATCAAGACTAATCTGATTATGGCCCCTACCTTCCTATTTATCCCTATAACCTTTGACTCCCTTGTTAATCAAGAATCTATCTAATTCAACTTTAAAACTGTTCAATGACCCAGCCTCCATTGATTTCAAGGGAAGAATATTCCACAGACTAATAAGTGGCATGGTGGCACAATGGTTAGCATGCTGCAATAATTCCTGGCTTGGGTCACCGCCTATGCAGAGTCCGCATATTCATCCCATGTCTGTGTGGGTTTCCTCCGGGTGCTCTGGTTACCTCCCACAGTCCAAAAGATGTGCTGGTTAGGTGCATTGACCACGCTAAATTCTTCTTCAGTGTACCTGAACAGGCGTTGGAGTGTGGCAACTAGGGGATTTTCACAATTACTTCATTACAGTGTTCATGTAAACCTATGTGTGATAATAAATAAAGTTTAACTCTGAGAAAAAGTATTTCTCTTCACCTCCATATTAAGTGGGAGACCCCTTATTTTTAAACTGTGTCTGCTAGTTTTAGGATCTCCCTTAAGGGGAAACCACTTGGCATGCACCCTGTCAAACTCTCTCAGGATCGTATATGTTTCACTAAGGTCACCTCTCATTCTTCAAAACTCCAGTGGATACAGGACCAATCTGTCCAACTTTTCCTTTTAAGATAACCCCTCCATCCCAGGAATCAGTTGAGTGAACCTGGTCTGAATGTTTCTAATGCAATTAGATCATTTCTTAAGTAAGGAGACCAAAATTATACATAGTACTCCAGATGTGGACTCACCAACTACAACCAAACTTCCCTACTTTTGTATTCATTTCCCTTGCTTTAAATACCAATGTTTCATTTGCCTTCCGAATCACTTGCTGTACCTGCATATCAACTTTTTGTGATTGATGTACCCGGACACCCAGATCCTCTGTACTGCAGTGTTCCGCAACCTCTCTCCATCTAAATAATATACTGCTTTTCTATTCTTCCCACCAAAGTGAACAAGTTCCTGTTTATCCACATTATACTCCACATGCTAAGTTTTTACTCGCTCACCCCACTTGTCTGTATCCTTTTGCAGACTCCTTAAGTCTTCACAACCAACTCTGCTATCTATCTTTGTGTCATTTAGCATATATACATTCGGTCCCTTCATCCAAGTTATTGATGCAGATTGTAAATAGTTTGGCACTGATCCCTGTGGCACCACACTAGTTATAGCTTATCAACCCAAAACTGACACATTTATCTGAACTCTCTTTTTCCTGTTAGCTAATCAATCTTCTTTTCACGTTATCCCGTACACCATGAGCTCTTACTTTATGTAGTAACCTTTGAGATGCCACATCAAGTACGGATAAAGTAGATGTGGAGCAGATGCTTCCTCTTGTAGGGCATTATAGGGCAAGAGGTCTGAGGATCAGGGGTAGCAAATTTAAAATAGAATTGAGGAGAAACTACTTTCTGAGAGTAATAAATTCAGAAATAAAGGCTGGAATTCTCTGATCTTGTCCGCGGCTAGGATTCTCTGGTCTTGCTGCAGTGAATGGAATTTCGACTGGGCTCCAAATTCTCCATTCTCGTTGGCAGCCTTGTGAGGTGTCCAACATTGGGGAATTCCGATCAAAGTTTGAGTTGATTTGAGTTGTCACATGTATTGTGATACAGTGAAAAGTGTTGTTTCTTGCTCACTATATAGACAAAGCATACTGTTCATAGAGAAGGAAATCAGATGATGCAGAATGTACTATTACAGTCATAGCTAGGTGTACAGAAAGATCAAGTTAATGCGAGGTAAGTCCATTCAAAAGTCTGACAGCAGCAGGGCAGAAGCTGTTCTTGAGTCAGTTGGTACATGACCTCAAACTTTTGTATCTTTTTCTTGACAGAAGAAGGTGGAAGAGAGAATGTCCGGGGTGCGTGGGGTCTTTAATTATCATGAGGCAGTGTCTCTTGCTGGAATCTCATTTTAACAGTTCAGTCATTCAAGAAAAAGTGATTGTGAACATTTGGTTCCCATAGTTGAGCCTTCCTACAAAGTGAACGCTGAATGTGTTTTTTCTCTATTTATTTTCTTAGTATGTGGTCGGATAATGACCCTCTGTATGGTCCTGACTGGATTGGATATTCCTGCAGTACAGAGGGGCATGACAGGATCCATGAAAACGGTGAATGTAATTTGGGCTGTTAATGGCAAAACATGCAATTTGTACAAGTAATTCTTTATTTTCCCTCTCCACAATCTTTTCTCCATCTCTCCTGGATGACTCATGCTTGGTTGCAGGGTGCAGGGGTACCATATTTCTTCAGCATCTCGTCCAAGTGTCCATTCTTCACTTGTGAGCTGGTAGGATATATGAATGCTGGGAGCATTAAATCTGAACCTAAACATATCCTTAATCAATGTATATACACGTGGGCCGGAATTCTACCACCTCGCCCACCACAGAATCAACATGGGCCAGTGTCCGACAATGGAAATCTCCATTGACCTTGGGTGGAAATTTCCAGTCTAGCCCGAACAAGGCTGTAAAGTCCCACCCAGTATCTTTCTAGCAGGATGCACTGGATAGAGTTCAGGAGGAGTAAACCTGGCCGATGCTCCCCTCTTTCCTTAAACAAGGGCAATTTACCAAAGCAAAATACTGCGGCTGTTGAAAATCTGGATTAAGAACAGAAAATGCTGGAAATACTCAGCAGGTCAGGCAGCATCTGTGGAGAGAGAAACACAGTTAATGTTTCAGGTCGCTGATCCTCAACAGAAACTTGTTGCATCTCAGCTGCTGAAATCAGCAAATTCAACCTTTTAACGGAATTACTGTTTATCCATCAAATCATCGAGGGAACCAAAAAAAATGACTCAGTGAAAATGCTTAGTTCAATGAGTGTAGATTGAAAGTGTGATAGCTGGAAATAGAAGCAATTTGGCATCCACCAAACTTCTCTTATTTTCAATTTTATGGCTTGTGAACTGCTTTGGATCAAGGGTGATGCAATGCAAGACCCTTCCCTGTGATGCACAAAATACAGCTGTGCTGTGGCACCAAGTCAGATAAGAAGTGACATATGGAAAAGGAAATGGACCCCATTGTTTTATAGCACGCTCATTGCTGCAGTGCTGGCACATCATTGTTGCTGCTAACTTGCCACAACTCAGCTATAACGTCACTCTGTCCTGCAGCAACAAGGTAGCAGCACAGCCATTTTCAAGGTAGCTGTCACTATTTTACTCTTTATATTAAAATTATAGTAAAAGTTAGGTGGCACAGTGGTTAGCAGTGCTACCTCACAGTGCCAGGGATCTGGGTTTGATTCTCAGCTTTAGGTCACTGTCTGTGTGGAGTCTGCATGTTCTCCCTGTGTCTGCATGGGGTTCCTCCGGGTGCTCCAGTTTCCTCCCACAGTCTAAAAGACGTGCTGGTTAGGTGCATTGGCCATGCTAAATTTTCTCTCAGTGTACCTGAAAAGGTGTCAAAGTGTAGCGATGAGGGGATTTTCACAGTAACTTCATTGCAGTGTTAATGTAAACCTACTTATGATACTAATAAATAAATTTACACTTTAAGTTAACATGTGGCACCAGAGGCAACTGAAGATTCAACAGTTGCTGATCACACCACTTCTTTTAAAGGAGATAAAACCTTAATAAAATCAGCTCTATAAAACCTTGGTTAGGCTGCATTTGGAGGATTGCATGTAGTTCTGGCCACTACACTACTAAAAGGATATGGAAGCTTTGGAGAGAGTGCAAAGAGGGTTCACCAGGATGTTGCCTGGTCTTGAGGTGTTGATTGTGAGGAGAAGTTGAATAAACTAGGATTGTTTTCACTGGAAAGACGGAGGCTGAGGGGAGACCTGATAGCGGTGTACAAAATGATGAGGAGCATAGACAGGGTGGATAGACAGAACCTTTTTCCTAGGGTGGAAGTGTCAATTACAAGGGGACCCAGGTTCAAGATGAGAGGGGGAAGTTTAAGGGAGATGTGGGAGGGAATATTTCATGCAGAGAGTAATGGGTGTCTGGAACGCATTGCCAGAGGAGGTGGTGGAAGCAGGCTCATTAGCAACATTTAAGAGGCATCTGGATGGATAATGAATAGGGAGGAAATAGAGGGATATGGACCAAGTTTAGGCTTTTTCAGTTTAGTTAAGTATCATATCAGCAAAGGCTTGGAGGGCCAAAAGGCCTGTTCCTGTGCTTACTTTTCTCTGTTTTTTATTCTTTGATAATCAGCAGAAAGTGACAGTAAATATTAGATCCAAAAAAAAGGATGCTCTTCACTTAGCTTAGAGGATAGATGGCATAATGCCAAGACAGAAAGATCAGGAAGGTTCTCAGGTTTGAGTCTGTGCTGACTCAATTGATTTAAGCTGGGACAGAGTTGGCTCAGTGCAGGGAAGGAGAAATCAGCCAGGATTTGCATTCTTGACCACTATCCAGTGATTGCCACTACAAAGTGTTGTCTAAACTCACAAACAGGATGACCATGCAGTTTTCTCTTATATGAGTCACTGCTTTCAGGTGGAGAAGAGAGGATTAACAATGTCAACAATCTATATTTAGATAGCATCTTTAATATCATAGACCTTAGGGGCATTGTAAAACAAGATTTGACACTGAGCTATATAAGGAGATATGGAGGCAGGTGGCCAAAAGTTTGGTCAAAGAGGTGGATTTTAAAGAGCATTCTAAAGAAGGAAGAGAGGTAGCAGATTCAGGAAGAGAATTCCAGAGCTTGTGGCCCAGGCAGCTGAAGCCTCAACAGTGGAGGAATTAAAATTGGGAATACTCAAGGGCCCAGAATTATAGGAGCGCAGGTATCTCAGAGGGTTGTGGGGCTGCAGGAGATTACAGTAATATAGAGGGCCATGGAGGGATTTGAAAAGAAGGATAAGACTTTTAAAATGAAAGCATTACTTAACAGGGAGCCATTGTAGAAAGGTTAGTGAGCACAGATCAAGTGAAAGATCATCTGGGATGAGGTGACTATGAAAGATGAAGGACTGTATCCTGAGTTCCAATTTGGAGGAATGTAATGACTCAGGAAGCCTGACTGGACTATTACAAAGTAAAACCACTACCATGGTGTACACACACCAGTCCCTGAATGGGACTACAGATCAGCAGGCCCAGTCCTGAGCTTTATAAAAGGCTCAGGTAATAACTTCCAGCTGGGCTGGCCACTGCCTGTTACCAGGGGAACTCATATTCAACAAGCCTCTCAGAGATCAATCAGTGATTCTCCATGGACTTCTTGGGGGTTATCACAAAAAGTGTGATTGCCCTACATTATTCAACAACAACAACTTATATTTATATAATATCAATTATGTAATGAAACATCCCAAGATGCTTCGCAAGAGCATTACAAAGCAAAATTTGATACCAAGCCACATAAGGGGATACTAATCAGATGACCAAAAGCTTGATCAAAGGGATGGTCTTTAAGGATTTTTTTTTAAAGGAGGAAAGCAAGTTGAAGAGATTTAGGGAGGGAATTCCTGAGCTTGGCGCCTTGGCAGTTGAAGGCATGGCCATTAATAGAGCAAAACTGGGGATGCATAAGAAGCCAGAATTAGATAAGTGCAGATATCTTGGAGGGTTGTGGGGCTGCAGGAGAATACAGAGATAACAAGTAGTGAGGTTATGGAGGAATTTGAAAGCAAGGATGGACATTTTTATATCATAAAATACATCTGTGGTATATCTTGTTCGTATGAAGTTGCAGCCAGGCTCTTGTATTTGAGTATCAAATTGAGTTGCTGTGAAAGAATTATTTGTATCTTTCTCTTGAATACAATTTGAAACAATACACAATACTATCTCAATAATAGCTGTGAGTTCAAGGGGCGAGACTCACCTTTGCTTATGTTATGCCTACAATCTAATCAGATCAAGGTTAGCTGCATGGTACCTTCAGCTTGTGAAATGATAATACAGACAAGACTGCTGCTGCAAAAAGAATGGGACCACATTGTCTATGATCGACAAGACCATTGAAATCATTGAAAGAATTAAGATAAACACTGTATTAATTTTACTTCCGAGTAAGTCTTAAAAAAATCTACATGTAGTTTTAGCCTGAACAATATTGACTGGCAATGTGGTGCTTTTCCACCCATTGAACAGAGGTCAAGATGACCATTCTAAGCATCTTTCAGTGGGTAATACCTCAGTTAAAATGTGTATGTCAATCTTACAGCACACAATGGATAAGATTTCAGGTTTTGGTTTATACAAAGCATAGCTCTGCCAGTGGAAACTTTTGTTGCTATGAGCATGGGTGAAGAGTGTTGAGAGAAAGTGCATATTAACAAGTAAAAGGGAGTTAGAATAAGTGTCAGTGCAGCATTACCAAAGGACAAGCAATTGGCCTGAATCCAGAAGAAACCTATCTCTAGAGGAAACTGAACTGGAACAAAATTCGACTGACACATCAAAAGCTGTGGGATGGAATGTGATGGCAGTGCTTTTAGTTCTTTTATGGGGGTGGTAAGAACAGTCTGTAGCTCTGATATAACTCTGGAGTTTGGCAACTTAAGATATCGCTGTTACTGTTAGGTCATGTCATTGCCAATCTTGCCAGCAACAGAGCAGTTCATAACAACTTTGCTATTGCACAAGCTTCTGAGACTTGTTGTTTGAAGCCTATTATATCCAGCTGTGGATTTTAGTTCAAGAGAAATGCCTGCCTTGTTACTGAGTCCTTATAGAATATTCAACGTTTGCTGGGGGACAGGTCCACAAGTGCTGGCAGCTCTCAGTGCCTTGCCAACTTGCCATTCTTAATGAGTCTAAACTGTATCTGTGTGTAGGCAGAATATTTAATAATGGGAAGATAAATCTAGAAGTGATTAAGCAAAGTCATTATGTTCTGATTCACTTCCTTTTTATCCATTTTTTACTAAATGAATTTATTTTGCTTAAATAGATCATACAGTTCAATCAAAGGATCAATTTTAAATTAATGCCTTCCTATCGTTCCTTCATTTCCTTTTCACCCTTCGTTCCTGAAGATGCTAACTGATGCTGAGATAATTCTAAGGCTTCGACATAAATCATTGAATCCCTGCAGTACAGAAGGAAGCCATTCAGGTTCTTAGAGTCTGCACCGACCACAATCCCACCCAAGCCCTATTTCCCCATAACCCCATGTATTTACCCTAACTAGTCTCCTGACACTAAGGGGCAATTTAGCCTGGCCAATCTTTGGGAGGAAACCGGAGCACCCGGAGGAAAACCCACACAGACACAGGGAGAATGTGCAAACTCCACACAGACAGTGACTCAATTGAATTCAATTGCCGGAATTGAAGCTGGGTCCCTGGTGCTGTGAGGCAGCAGTGCTAACCCACTGTGCCACCAACAAACATCTTACGTAATTTGCAAGATATACTCAACATATTATTGACAGTATTACCATAAGAGATTTTTGAGAGATATTCTTACAAATCATTTAAAGAAAGCTGTTTCTAATAATTCTAGCAAGACATGAGCATTCTTCAGAAGTAAAGCCTTTGGCCCTAAAATCCTAGGGGATTGCTCTGGCAGTGGAAAAACTGAAGGGCTTCAGTGCAATTTCGGATTGGGAGGTTGGAGTCATTTACACGCTGCATGTTTTTTTTTGTTTAACTGTGGGAACTGTTGCAGATTGCAGACTGTGGAAAGCTAAAGGGGCAGAAGTGGGTAAAGTGCTCCTGCTGCGATCATTTTCTAGATTATTGATGGCTGCAATGGCAAAAGACTGCTATGTGTGGCAGAGCCAGAGGTGGTGAAAGGACAGATATTTTGAAAATCATTGGTGGTGTTGCAAGCTCCTTTGGCAGAATACAAGTTGGAAAGATAGTGTAGTTCTTTTTAAGAAACAAGAACAAGCTGCTCGCTTTGGGCAAGTTATGTAAAGGGAAAATGTACCAACAAATAATGAAGACAACAGATGATCAGTTCTACCAAATGTTCACGCATACATCTTGAATATATTGAACTGAATGTACCATAGCTTCATGCACTGAAGCTGATAACTGAAATGCTGCAACCCCAGATGTGAAGCACAACTGATTCCTTGGGAATGATAAAAATTATCTTCAAACAACTTTTGCACATGAGTGCAAGAAACACTTTGTAATTCATGGTGTTTTGTTCATCACCTGACTTTCGAGAGGCATTACAAGTATAAGGACTCATTTTGCCAAAGACAGTAAATGACATCAAGAAAATAGTGATGGACCAAGGCAAACAAGTGAGAACTTTTATAATGAGTGACTTGGTGGCTGGCAAGTAGAAATTGGGGAAGAATTTAGTTGAATCGACTTCAGCATAAAACAGGTGACAAATGTCCATGAAATGTGTGCAAAAATTTGGAGTCTTGGATTGGTTTGTGTTCATAGTTGTGTACTGAGAAATGTTCCTCTGCTCTTTCTCCATATTCCTGCAATCTTTTCTCATTCAAGTGCTTAACCAGTTCCCTTTTATAGGCTACTGTTGAATTTACATCCAACTGCATTCCAAATTCTACTTATTCGCTGTCACCCCTGGTTCTTTTGCCATCACCTTACTTTGGCACGCTTCACTCGTTGGAAACAGATTTTAAACACCTCTATCAAATCTCCTCTTAGCCTACTTTGCTCTCAGGAGAACAATCCCAGTTTCTCTATCACGTAACTGTAATCCCTCATTCCTAGAACCATTTGAGTAAATCTCTTTTCTATTCATCCAATTTCTGTAGAGACTGGACATATGGCCATATATGTATTTCTACTTTGGAGTATTTTACAATACATAGATTTTTATTACGACAAAACAAATGCTATAAGACATTCATACTGTTCACAGAGAAGGGAAGGAGAGAGTGCAGGATAAAGTAAAACAGTTTATTTATTAGTCACAAGTAAGTCGTACATTAACACTGCAATGAAATTCCCCTGTATGAAAGTAGTGTTACTGTCATAGTTAAGGTGTAGAAAAAAATCAACTTAGTGCGAGGTAGGTCCATTCAAAAGTCTGACAGTAGCAGGGAAGAAGTTGTTCAAGAGTCAGTTAGTACGTGACCTCAGACTTTTGTATCTTTTTCCCGACAGAAGAAGGCGGAAAAGAGAATGTGCAGGGTGCATGGGGTCCTTGATTATGCTGGCTGCTTTTCCGAGGCAGCTGAAAGTGTAGACAGTGTCAATGGATGGGAAGTTGGTTTGTGTGATGGATTGGGCTACATTCACAACCCTTTGTGGTTTCTTGCGGTCTTGAATCTGTGCTATTCGATTCTCATGATGGATCTCCTTTTATAGCCTGTTAAGTTTGATAGATGGGTCTGGGTATATTACTAACTGAATCTGTGTGTGATATTGATGATTGAAGGTGGATTCTTTTTTGAAGTTGTTAAAGTTACAGGAGGTGAGCGGAGTCACTGAGCCTTGTGCAACTGGAGTGGAAAAGTGGATGGACGTGGGTAACTGTTTAAAATGTGCTGACTTTAAAGAATATTGAAGTAAAGTCCTACAGAGCTGACTCGAGGAATCAGGGCAATCATTTCACGTTTACAAAAATAAGATTAAACCTGAAACCTTAGGTTCACAATAGGTATCTGGAATTGCAAATCCTGACCACGGTTCCAACTTTCGCATGATTCTAGTCCACATCTTTAATTTTATATCACTCTCAGATTTCTCTTACTGTCCATTATCTTGATTCTCTTTCCTATTTCTGCTCTTTTGTATCTGTCCACAGAACAAGGAAGCATTTCTCAAACGCAGAATTGACATCAGTAGAGCTGCAACGTATGCAGAAAAGATATATTAGCTCCACCTTCTGGCTGAATTAATACTTTACATGGATAACATCAGTGACTATGTTGGACCCACAGGATAGAGCAGCATATTAAGAAGCACAGAGAATGTCATTAGTGATTTTGTTACATTGTTTCAGTGCAGTTACAGAGGCAGAAATCTGAAATCAGCAATTCAGCAGAGAATGAAGACTGACTCTGTCTATGAATGGAATTGAGCCAGGCAGCTGGGAGGATCTGTGGTTTAATCCCCTGTCTGTTAGGTTAGCTCACCTTAGCGTGCGTACACTTACTCTCCAGATTCATGTGTAGAGTAGAAATGGTTGAGAGCTTCAATTTTTTAGGTGTCCAGATCACCAGCAACCTGTCCTGGTCCCCCC
Source organism: Sphyrna mokarran (assembly GCA_024679065.1). Classification (NCBI taxonomy): domain Eukaryota; kingdom Metazoa; phylum Chordata; class Chondrichthyes; order Carcharhiniformes; family Carcharhinidae; genus Sphyrna; species Sphyrna mokarran. The sequence continues at coordinate 8,649,737 of JAGIQG010000038.1, read as the reverse complement.
ATGCCAACACAATAGTTAAGAAAGCCCACCAACACTACTTTCTCAGAAGACTAAAGAAATTTAGCATATCAGCTACTACTCTCACCAACTTTTACAGATGGTTGTATTACAGCTTGATATGGCAAAGACTGCAAGAAACTACAAAAGGTCGTGAATAAGCCCAAACCATCATGCGAACTGGCCTCCCATCCAGTGACTCTGTCTACACTTCTGCTGCTTCAGCAAAGCAGTCAGCATAATTAAGGATCCCCACGCACCCCGGACATTCTCTCTTTCACCTTCTTCCATCAGGAAAAAGATACAAAAGTCTGAGGTCATGTACCAACCGACTCAAGAACAGCTTCTTCCCTGCTGCTGTCAGACTTTTGAATGAACCTACCTCGCATTAAGTTGATCTTTCCTTACACCCTAGCTATGACTGTAACACTACATTCTGCACACTGTCCTTTCCTTCTCTATGTATGTTATGCTTTGTCTGTATAGTGCACAAGAAACACCTACTTCTCACTGTATCCTAATACATGAGACAATAATAAATCAAATCAAATCACGTTGCGACTTAGGTGAGGTATTGAAGAATGTTCTGTGCTGGTGAAAAGCAAGAGTGAAAATTGTGGGCGGTGGGATTAGAAAGTGAAAAATGAATCATTTTTTTTAAAATCCTGATCGGAAATATTTGAAAAATGGCGAAAAGATCTTCCACTCGGAGAAATGACGATAGAGGTGGTAATATTGTCACTGGACTAGTAATTCAGAAATCCAGAGTAATTCTTCAGGGACCTGGGTTCGAATCCCATCATGGTGAAATTTGAATTCAATAAAAATCTGGAATTAAAACTCAAATGATGACCATTGTCATAAAAACCCACCTGGTTCACTGATACTATAGGGAAGGAAATCTATCACCCTTTGCTTGTCTGGTCCACATGTAACTCCACAGCCAAAGCAATGTAGTTGACTCAAATAGCCTCACAAGCCACTCAGTTCAAGGGTAATTAGGGATGGGCAATAAATGCTGGCTCAGTCAATGACGCCCACACCCCATGAATGAACAAAAAAAAAAAGATTTGTCACAGCATAATGACCTGATGTAGCTACGCTCAGCGCGATCTACTGTCTAAAACAGCTGATTGAGGAGGGCACCAAGCAGAAGGTACTTGCTGAGAGAGGCAGATCAGAAATTGGAGACTGAGCCAAACCATGCCAATGTCCGATGTTTCAAAAAGAAAATTATGACAGCAATGAATAGGTTACACCAAGAAAAATTGTGAACTGAAAAAGAAACTAGCTCACAACCACGTGGGTTGAGACATTTATCCAGAGTAATTCTAAATGTCTTTCTGCACCTATGGCAGACTTTTGCCTGTTCCATAGTTGCTAGTCTGTTGTCAGAAGCTTATAGCTTGAGGGGCGCCACTTCACATCTAGCGTGGCTGACCAGGAGTCTCCCTTGCTCTTACCACCAGCCATTGGTATATCTGGAAGGATTTGCAGATTGGCACTCAACCTGTTTGGCTGCATTATGAACACACCTTCCTTAACCATCAAGTCCTGAGGGACTTGAACCTGGAGGTTCAGAGGCAGGGATTCTACCCACTATGCCACAAGATCTGCATGTTCTCCTCATGTCTGCATGGGTTTCCTCCAAGTGCTTCGGTTTCCCCTCAAATTCCGAAAGATGTGCTGGTTAGGTGCATTGGCCATGCTAAGTTCTTCCTCAGTGTACTTGAACAGGTCCTGGCGTGTGGCAACTAAGGGATTCTCACAGTGACTTCATTGCAGTATTAATGTAAGCCTACTTGTGACTAATAAATAAACTACTTAAAAAAAAACCACCTCCCATCTATAGTGATGGTGATACAAAATGAGGCCAGATTCCAAAGTGGTTCTGTGATAGGTTGAAATAAATAAGTGATCGAGTAGATAAGATGCTACACATGCTATTATAATCAATTATAAAAACAAGTGCTTCTCTTTTTAGCAAATAAAAGAGCTCCCTCTTTATATTACAATGAGGAAATGCATGGCAGAGTATGACCCTGCAGTACAGAGCTGGAGGATCCTAGGTTCAATGCCTGGATCCATGCTGGAATGTGCTTGTGATTGGGGGAAATTGGGTGGGACATTTAACTGGCTTCTACATCATAAAAGGACAGACCACTATTTGACCAGCTGGGAAGAAGACATACTAAAGTGAATGGTATTTGGGTGCTGCAGCAGGGTTCAGAGCTCCACAAGTTCACTGAATCCTTGCTAGAGGTATTGTTGCAAAAGAGGGCAAGGAGGAATCAAATATTTGGGAGAGAGAGCAGGAGAGCAACCAAAGGGATGGTGTAGGAACAGTGGAAGGAAGTGACCTTAGCAGTTGATGCCACCTCTACCAAATCCAGAATGGCGATCAATGCCAGAAAAAGATCCAATGACCCCTCCAGGGCATACCAGGTAAGAAAAGGCAGCCCCAACATTGTAACAGTCCTCTAAAATTTCCCATTCCAAATCATCTTACCCTTGCTATGTTAAACATCATATACAACTTCCTGCCATGAGGTATCACAATACTCCACCACTTCTTTCCTTTTCACCTTATTTTGAAAATTCAATAGCCATTGAGTTGGCTCCCACTCCTCTTGCTAAGATATTCTAATTTGTGCTATCATAGGTGTGTCACAGCAACAAGCAGATGAAGAGGGCAAGGAGGAACCTGACCCCTCTACTTCAGTCCTGGCCAGCACTTCTTTGCGCATGACATGCCAAGCACCACATCAGAGATGTGCAACCACTTAATAAGCCAAATGGGAATGTATAAGGTGATATACAGAGCTGGAATTGCTAGGAGGAGCTAGGCTGGATGTTGAGAAGGAAGGCATACTGACTGAAAATTCAGGAGACTTTGGATGGTTTTGCATCATGAGTCTTGGGTATCCTGAGTTTAACAGTGAGGTGCTTGAAGAGCATCAAATATATCTATAGGCACAGGAACAATGCCCTGGATGTACTGTAGATCAGTTGGAGTATTCGCTAGCCACATTTGTGGAACCACGATGGGTATGTGTATACCACTGTGGTCAACTCTGGAGCACATGGCAATTCTAGAATGACTCGTAGCAGAGATGCCACCAAAGGACACTTGCACCTTCTGTTAGCTGTAACTGCTGTCAAAGGCATTTTTGGGTACCGGAGTGCCAACGGCTATCTTTTCTGGCCTACAGGTAATCGGGTCTGAAACTCAGAAAAGTATACCAATGGATCTCAATGATCTGATTAATACTATTCAGCTACTTTCAAACTGATCACAATGAACTAGGAAATTTGATAAGAATAGCAATTTAGTGGCAAGTAGTATGGAAATTGTGTTTTTGTTAATATCAAACTGCAATTTGAACTTAGTTTTCACTTTAAAAAAATACTGATCAGTTGGCAGTTAACTGTTAATCTGCTGTAAATAGGTCATGATTGATGTTAATTAGATAGTTTGTGATTGGGGACTGAGTATCCAATGGAACAGGTTTTTGACTGAATGGCCAAAATGATCACATGATTCCCCAGAGAGAGCAATAACTTTTGAAAAGATATTTGCATTCCCAGTTATTGACTGGAAGGATCATATGTGAAGATTTCAAGTTAAGACTCTTGCTGTAATAAACAAACTAAAATCAACATTGTCTAAACACTATTCACTAGGTAATTCTGCCAATCTAAACAGTAGTAAAGTAACTTTTAAAATAACCAAAAATTTCCCTCTATGGTTATACTTTACTCTGTCCCTTAAATGGATACTTCATTCTCCAGGAACCAATCTCAGGTTCCAATGGCTTGCTGCCTTTCCACTTTTCCAACAAGATAACTTCTAATCCCCAAACTGAATTACACAGTATAGATTACCCTGGAGATGCCTCCCTCCAGCCAAAGCTAGGCAAATCTTGCAGTTTTGTTTAAATCTTCACAAACTTGGAGGCGGTATTCTCCGATCTTGTTCGCCCTGCCAATGAGAACAGAGGATTTGGTGCTCAGCCAAAACTCCATTCATTGCAGTGGCACTGGAGAATCCCATCCACAGATAAAGCCGGAGGTTTCCACTGTTGGTTTCTTCAATGTGAGTGGCACGTGCATAGTCAACAATAGAGTCTGATGCTCAATCCCTCTGCTTTCTCCCTCTGATTCTTGAAAACTGATCTGCCTTTGAAGTTTAGGGATATATTAACAAAAGCCCTATAATCTAATCCCACAATGCTTTCCTATGGACTTTACCCTCCTAAAGCTAATCCCCATGGTAGCATAGAAACTAGAAGTAGGAGGAGGCCATTCGGCCCTTTGAACTTGCTCTGCCATTCCTTTGATCATGGCTGATCATTGATTTCAATATCCTGATTTCCCCCCCTTTTCCCTTGATCCCTTTAGCCCCAAGAGGTATGCCTGATTTCAAGAAGGAATTAGACATTGTTTTGGCCTCAACTACTTTCTATGGGAGTGAATTCCACACATTTACCACCCTTTGGGTGAAGAAATTTCTCCTCGCTTCAGTTCTAAAAGATCCCTTATTCTCAAACCCATAGTTCTGGACTCCCCCACCATATTGATTTTTTTAAGTTTCTGTGAGATTCCCTCTCACTCTTCTCAACTCCAGTGAATATAACCCTAACCAACTTAGTTTGTCCTAAAAGAAAACCCACGCAAACACAGGGAAAATGTTCAAACTCCACACAGAAAAAGAACAAAGAGCACAGGAACAGGCCCTTCAGCCCTCCAAATCTGCACTGACTATGTTGTCCAACTAAACTAAAATCCTCTACCCTTCCAGGGACCATATCCCTCTTTTCCCAACCTATCCATGTATTTGTCAAGACGCCCCTTAAAAGTCACTATCGTATCTGCTTCTGCTATCTTCCCTGGCAGCGAGTTCCAGGCACCCACCATCCTCGATGTAAAAAACTTGCCTCGTACATCTCCTTTAAATCTTGCCCCTCACACCTTAAACCTGTGTCCCCTAGTAATTGACTCTTCCACTCTGGGGAAAAGGTTATGACTATCCACTCTGTCCATGCCCCTCATAATCTTGCAGACTTCTATCAGGTCGCCACTCAACCTCTGTCATCCCAGTGAAAACAAACCAAGTTTCTCCAACCTCTCCTCATGCCCTCTATACCAGGGCAACATCCTGGTAAATCTTTTCTGTACCCTCTCCAAAGCCTCTGCATCCTTCAGGCAGTAATGAACACTATATTCTAAGTAGGACCTAATTAAGGTTCTATTAAACACAACATGACTTGCCAATTCTTCAACATAATGCCCCAGCCAGTGAAGGCAAGCATGCCATATGCCTTCTTGACTATCTTCTCCATCTGTGTTGTCGTATGACTTCTTGACTACCTTCTCCGCCTGCATTGCCAAGTCACCCAAGGCTGGTATTGAACCTGGGTCGCTGGTGCTGTGAGGCAGCAATATTAACTTCTGTGCCACCATCTCACCTGTTTGAAGTTGGCAGGACAGGTTAACATAGCAATTAATAAAGTATAAGGCATAGAGTACAAAAGCCAGGAGATTATATTAAATCTACATGAAACATAATGTCAGCCCCTGTTGGAATGCTGTGTTCAATACTGAGCACCACACCTTTCATAGAAGAGATGTGAAGGCTTTGGAGAGGGTACAGAAATGATTTCCTAGTATGTTTCTAGGGTTGAGAGACTTTGGTTGTGAGAATAGGCTGGAGAAGCTGTGGTTGATTGCCTTAGAACAGAGACGTGCTTAAAATCCTGAAGGGTTTAGATAAAATAAAGAGAAAAACTGTTTCTGATGGCTGAGGGTGCAGTAACCAGAGGCACAGATTTAAGGTGATTGCCAGAAGAACCAGAGGTGATATGACAAAAAATATTTGATGCAATGATTTGGATACAGATTCAATAGTAACCTTCAAATGGGAATTAGATAAAATTTGAAGGTGAAAAATTACAGGGACATAGAGAAAGAACAGGGGAGTGGGACTAACTGGATCACTCGTCGAAAGAGACATGGTGGTGGAATGGCATGTTTCCGTGCTGTGTTATTTCATATTTCTATCTTTGCCAAATGTGGATTTGTGGACACTGAGATTGTTCTGGATGAACACAACTATGGGAAGAGTCTTTGGGCTGAGTCAGTCTGCTTAGCGTCATTGAGCTGTTAGGGCGTTTTGACAAATAAGGGAGTAGAGAAGAATATCTGGATTCTTTATCTCAGAACAGTCACACTACCTTGAGAGATAGAGAAAGAGAAGTGTGTGACTCAAAGTCAGCAGGCTATGGGGAACCTAGTAGGGAGGGGAAAGGCGAGGTCACATTGGTGCAATCTATCACACCTTGCATGCTTCTTTGCCCCGTTTTCACACCTTGTCTGCCTTGAGTTTGGTTGGTTAGAAAGATCAGAAAAAACAGCCTTTGCTATGTAGTTTCAGACTTGCTTTTCTTTTACTCATTCAGAGGAGGGAACATTGCTGGTCAGGCCAGCATTTATTGCCTGTCCCTAATTGCATGTGAGGAAGTGGTGGTGAGCCACCTTATTGAATAAAACTGAGTGGCTTGCTGGGTCACTTCAGAGGCAATTAAGAGTCAATTACATGGCTTTTAGAGTCAGAACAGGTAAGGATAGCAGATTTCCTTCCCCAAAGGACATTGGTGAACCAGATGGATCTTTCCAATAATCCAGTAATTTAATAGTCACCATTACTACTACTAGTTTTTAATTCTGGATTAATCACAGAATTGTTATGGCTGAAGGAGGCTATTTGGCCAATGTGTATGCGCCAGCTCTCCAAATGGGCATTTCATCTAGTATCATTCTCCTGTCCTCTACTTGTAATGCTGCAGATTATTTCTTCTCAAATAATCATTGAATTCCCTTTTGAATACCTTGATTGAACCTGCCTCCACCACACCCTCAGTGCATTCCAGACCCCAACCATTCGCTGTGTAAAAAAAAGTTTCTCTCTCATACTGCTTTTATTTCCTTTGCTAATTACTTTAAATTTGTTTCTTCCCGTTCTCGATCCTTTCACAAGTGGAAGCAGTTTTTTTACTTCCTTGTTCATGGGATGTGGGCATTGATGGCTGGGCCAGCATTTATTGACTACCCCCGAAGGCATTCAAGAGTCAGCAACATTTACTGTAGATCTGGAGACACACGTAAGCCAGACCAGGTAGAGGCAACAGATTTCCTTCCCTAAAGTACATTAGTGAACCAAGTGGGTTTTTCCAACAATCAACAATGGTTTCATGGTCATCAGAAGACTTTAAATTCCAGATTTTTATTATTGAATTTAAATTTTACCATCTGCCATGGTGGGATTAGAATCCAGATCCCCAGAAATTACTCTGGATCTCTGGATTACTGTTTTTAATTTTAATTTTTTAAAATTCGATTTATTATTGTCACATATATTAGCATACAGCGAAAAGTATTGTTTCTTGCATGCGATTCAGACAAAGCATACTGCTCATAGAGAAGGAAAGGAGAGGGTGCAGAATGTAGTGTTACAGTCACAGCTCGGGTGTAGAGAAAGATCAACTTAATGCAAAATAGGTCCATTCAAAAGTCTAATGGCAGCAGGGAAGAAGCTGTTCTTGAGTCAGTTGGTATGTGACCTCAAACTTCTGTATCAGGGTAGAAGGTGGAAGAGACAGTGTCCAGGGTGCGTGGAGTCCTTAATTATGCTGGCTGCTTTGCTGAGGCAGTGGATAGGAGGCTGGTTTGCATGATGGATTGGGCTACATTCAAAACCTTTTGTAATTTCTTGCGGTCTTGGCAGAGCAGAAGCCATAACAAGCTGTGATACAACCAGAAAGAATGCTTTCTATGGTGCATCTGTAAAAGTTGGTGAGAGTCGTAGCTGACATGCCAAATTTCCTTAATCTTCTGAGAAAGTAGACACATTGGTGAGCTTTCTTTAGCTATAGTGTCCACCACTGCCTCCCCTCAGAGAAGCTACTCCCTATCTACCGTGTCCAGAACCCTCATGAATTTGAACATTTCTAACAAATCTCCTCTTAACCTTCTTATCTCCAAAGGGAATAGGCCCAATCTCTCCAATCTATCCTCATAACAGAAGTTTCTCATCCTTGGAACCATTCTTGTAAACTTCTTCTGCACTTTCTCCAATGCATTTGCATCCTTCCTAAAATGCAGCACCCAGAACTGTATATAATACTCCAGCAGAAGTCTAACTAGTGTCTTATATAAGTTCACCATAAACTCCTTGCTCTTCTTTTCTATGTCTTATGAATAAATCCTGGGATACTGTATACTTTATTAACTGTGCTCTCAACCTGTCTTGCTACCTTGAATGATTTATGCACATATACACCCAGATCCCTCTGCTCTGGCACCCCTTTAGAGTTTAACCCTTTATTTTATGTTATCTCTCATGTTCTTCCTATCAAAATGTATCTTCACATATTTCTCCACATTGAACTTTATCTGTTACCATCCACATACTCCACCAACTTGCCTGAGTCCTTTTGAAGTTCTACACTGTCCTTCTCACAGTTTTGTAATGTTTCCAGGTTTTGTATTGTTGGCAAATTTTGACACCAAGGTCTTAATTATTAACATATACCAGGAAAAGCATTATTTAATTAACTGCATTTAAATTCCCCAACTGCCCCAGTGGAATTTGAATTCATATTTCCAAAGCATCCAGTGACCCAACCTCTGTGGTGCTGTATCCTGCCAGAGCTGTACTGGGAGAATTCAAACAAGGAATTGATGTCTTTGGGAGAGGAGACATTGCAAGAAGAAAAGCAAAAATGAAATTCATGTCAAGTGGAGTGATTTCAGACACTTTAACCTTAAAAGATGACATTAAATACACTCAATTGTGACATAAAATGGTTAGGCATTGATAAGAGTTGGATTGATATTGTGGGGTGTTATTATGTTAAGTGGATTGTAATATAAAACAGTTTGATAAGTGGTTGCACTGCACTTAGGCATACATCGCACCTTCTCTTTGCAAAATTCAATGTAAATCCATCCATCGACATGGCATTCTGTGAATGATCACCACTCATTCAAAAACAATGTGGTAATAATGGTGACAAAATAAGTTAATTGCTTCAAGTCAAGAAAATGAGTGCAGAAATAACAGCAAAATAACATAATGCACTTCAAGTCCTGGAGCTAGTGCAGAGAAGAGACACAATGCTGATCCCTCCAATCAGGATAATGGAGAAAAATAGTTTTTCCAGGCTTGAAAGGAGATGACTAGGATTGTACTGTATTTCATGCAGCAAGTCATTGATACTGAAGAGGTGACTCTGAACCATCATACAGTAGAATAAAGAGCCAGAGGTTCAAGCTGGCAAATTTAGACTTGATTTCAGGAAATTCTTCATACAAACAACAACAGATGCCCTACAATTTTTCTGTGCCAGCAGCCTTGGCAGATAAGTGCCATGGTGTACAGTTTTATACTTGTGGGATTGTCAAATCCATTTTCAATATTAACGTTGCAGCTACGTAGAGAATTACAAAAAGCAGCTTCTGCTAACTTCATACAGCAGATCTATACACATGTATTATCACTGATTTCCATCAGCCTTTGGGTCGCTGTGAACTCACCCACAGTTTCTGCATTGCTGTTGGCTATAGGACTATCTTTTATCTTAGTTTTATGACATAATTCACTGACAATTCATTCAGGGGAAAAAAGCAGAATGGCCTGACCAGGCCTCCACTGTCACATAACCTCTCATCTCCCCCTCCATAACACTGATGAAGGCCCCATTCCCTAAGTTGTTCAGGCCTCCTCCTCATAGAGAATGAGCTTATCTTAAAAATAAAATCCAAAGGGCCAAATTACAATCAATTCATCAGTCACACTGAGGTATCAACTTGCAGCCCATGGTGGGTATGCAAACAAGTCAATTAATTCGTAAGATCACAAAATAATTACAACTGAGATATGTCACCAACCCATCTTCGTTCCTCTGTCCAGAAAGCCCCTACATTCCAGGCTAGTGGATGAATGCATGTAAGGATATGAATGAAAGAATATGTTCAAGTGAAGGTTGGGGAAATGAACAACAATGTGTCACCTCCTAAGCACTGATGGTAAGCAATTCAATCATTTTAGCATCATGCGATGGGAATATCACTATCAGACATTTTATAAAAATTTCCTTTCATTCCTTTTGAGGCCACCCTTCTCCCAGATCTGCATCACTGTTAGTCTTTACTGTGCCACTAGATGGTGCAGATGAAGACGAGAGGTTGACTTACTGGTTCTGTTTTTTTAAAATGTTTACTCCATTCTTGAAGTTACAAAGCCAATGTCTTCCCGCTGCCTCGGCAAAACAGCCAGCATAATTAAGGACCCTGCGCACCCCGGACATTCTCTCTTCTATCTTCTTCTGTCAGGAAAATGATACAAAAGTTTGAGGTCATGTACCAACCAACTCAAGAACAGCTTCTTTCCTGCTGCCATCAAACTTTTGAATGGATCTACCTCACACTAAGTTGATCTTTCTCCACGCCCTAACTGTGACTATAACACTACATTCTGCACCCTCTTCTTTCCTTCTTTCTGAACAGTATGCTTTGTATAACATGCAAGAAACAATACTTTTCATTGTATATTAATACATGTAACAATAATAAATTTAATCAATGCGCAAAGTGGACTGGGCAATCCTGAATCCATCTCCTTGTTTGCTCCAAAAACCAATCCAAATTGAATCCAATTCATGGTCCCCACAAGAGAGACAAACAAGACTCAAGCTGACAAGATTAGGCATCGTATCACATCTTGAACCTGATCTGACGCTTGATCTTAGCCATAAGGCTATTCACCCATATTTTCATCCCCGTCAGAAAAAGGACCTAATGGTAACCATTTGGAGTAGGGCATGGAATTTTTGCACTGTTTTCCAGTATAATTTCAGTGCATAATCAGGAGGATTTTTTTTTGGCAGTGAAACAGGGCAGGATTTTACTGCCTTAAAATCAATTCCACTCCTCCCTGAATTTCTGTGTAGCTTTCCTGTGTCCTGTTTGCAAATTCCAAGTGACTCAGTGACTCCCAGTCTCCTGCTTTTACACTCCCAAAGCACATGTCGCAAATCAGACTGAGAATTTGAAGAGCAACTTAGACATTTGGAAGTAAGGAGTTTCTGAGCCTGTGAAGGGTTTCTGCAGCTTGGATCCAGTTTTTGCAGCATGTCTTTTTAATTTGCTTCTCACTGCATTGAACAGTTTGAGCACTGAGTACTATCCACTTCACACCACAGTGTGGTATTCCCTGTGGGCATAAGCCTGTATGCATTAATGATAGTGGAGAAGCAGCATAGAATGGGACTGTCAGCGTTTAACAAGGCTGAAATCCACCAGATATAAACTACCCCACTCCTTTCATAGAATTTACAGGCAGCACATGAGGATCTTAGTGAGAGATGTATAAGAAGAGTGTGTTTCACCAGTAAGATTATAGAAGGCTAGAGGGGGCTGGGGAGGTGGGAGGTGTGAGGATGCTGTGCCACCTACTACATTAGGACCTACAGCCAGGCATATCTGCCAGCATTGGAGGAAAGATGAAAAAGCAGAGAACACTGAGTTAAGATGATTGGCAAAAGAATCAAAGGTGACACAAAACAGTTTTTCCCATAGTGAATGGTTAGGATGGGAATGCATTGTCGAAGAGGATGGTGGAGGCACATTCAATTGTGGCTTTCAAAAGGGAATTAGACAAGCACCAAGAGAAAAACATATAGGTGACAGGGAAAGGGCTGGGGAGTGAGATGTACGATTTGCTCTTGAAGAGATGGGCACAGATACTTCAGGCTGAATGGTCTTCCCTGTGCTGTAACCATCCTGAGTTTTGATGTGGTGATATCACTCCGGCAAACTGGAGGAAAGGGTTTCAGTGTTCATGCATGTATTTAGGGAGTTCAGCATGCTGTAAGCTCCTTAGTTAGTTTCCTCCTTTTCCCAGAAGCAAAGTGAATTGTGAAGGGCTAGGGGGCAAAACTTGATCTCCTCTTGGGAAATAAGGGCGGGCAGGTGACAAAAGTGTTAGTGAGGGATCACTTTGGGGCCAGTGACCGTAATTCTATTAGTTTTAAGATAGCTATGGAAAATGATAGGTTTGGCCCAAAAGTTAAAATTCTAAATTGGGACAAGGCCAATCTAAATGGTATCAGACAGGAATTTTCAAAAGTTAATTGGGGGAGGCAAAGGGATGTCTGGTAAGTGGGAGGCTTTCAAAAGTGTGCTAACCAGAGTTCAGGGGAAGCACATTCCTCTTAGAGTGAAGGGCAAGGCTGGTAGAAGTAGGGAACCCTGGATGATTCATGATACAGGTCAAGGAGGAGGAGGCGACACATGACATGCATAGGCAGCTGGGATCAAGTGGATCCCTTGAAGAATACAGAGGGTGTAGGAGTAAAGTTAAGAGAGAAATCAGGATGTCAAAATGGGAGCACGAGATTGCTTTGGCAGATAAGGCAAAGGAGAATCCAAAGAGCTTCTACAAATACATAGAGGGCAAAAAAGTAACTAGTGCCTCTTAAGGATCAACAAGGTCATCTATGTGTGGATCAACTACAGATGGGTGAGATCCTAAATGAATATTTCTCATCAGTATTTATTGTTGAGAAAGGCATGAATGTTAGGGAACTTGGGGAAATAAATAGTGATGTCTTAAGGAGTGTACATATAACAGAGAAGGAGGTGCTGGAAGCCTTAAAGCGCATCAAGGTAGATAAATCCCTGGGACCTGGTGAAGTGCATCCCAGAACATTGTGGGAGGCTAGAGAGGAAATTGCAGGTCCCCTAGCCAAGAAATTTGAATCATCAACAGCCACAGTGAAGTGCCTGAAGATTGGAGGGTGGCAAATGTGTCTTTGTTTGACTGCAGGGAAAAGCCTGGGAAGTACAGGCTGGTGAGCCTCACATCTGTAGTGGGTAAGTTGTTAGAAGATATTCTATGAAACAATATATAGGCATTTAGAGAGGCAAGGGCTGATTAGGGACAGTCAGCATGGCTTTGTGAGTGGAAAATCATGTCTCATGAATTTGATTGCGTTTTTTGATGGGGTAACCAAAAAGGTAGATGAGGACAGTGCAGTTGATGTTGTCTGCATGGATTTAGCAAAGCCTTTGACAAGGTACCACATGGTAGGTTGTTGCATAAGGTTAAATCTCATGGGATCCTGGATGAGGTAACCAAGAGAATACAAAATTGGCTTCTTGACAGAAGCCAGAGGGTGGTTGTAGAAGGTTGTTTTTCAAACTGGAGACCTGTGACCAGCGATGTGCCTTAGGGATCAGTGCTGGATCCACTGTTATTTGTCATTTATATTAATGATTGGTATGAAAATATAGGAGGCATGGTTAGTAAATTTGCAGATGACACCAAGATTGGTGGTATAGCGGACAGCGAAGGAGGTTGTCTTGGATTGCAACAGGATCTTGATCAGTTGGGCTAATGGACTGATGAATGGCAGATGGAGTTTGATTTAGATAAATGCAAGATAACGCATGTTGATAGGTTGAACCAGAGCAGGACTTACTCAGTTAGCGGTCGGGCGTTGGGGAGAGTTCTCGAACAAAGAGATCTAAGCATACAGGTTCATAGCTCCTTGAAAGTGGAGTCACAGGCAGATGGCGTGGTGAAGAAGGCATTCAGCATGCTTGGTTTCATTGGTCAGAACATTGAATATAGGAGTTGGGACGTCTTGTTGAAGTTGTACAAGACATTGGTAAGACCACACTTGGAATACTGTGTACAGTTCTGGTCACCCTATTATAGAAAGGATATTATTAAACTAGAAAGATTGCAGAAAATATTTACTAAGATGCTGTCGGGACTTGATGGCTTGAGTTTTAAAGAGAGGCTGGATAGACTGGGACTTTTTTTTCTGGAGCATAGAAGGCTGATGGATGATCTTACGGAGGTCTATAAAATAATGAGGGGCATAGATCGGCTAGATAGTCAATATCTTTTCCCAAAGGTGGGAGAGTCTCAAACTAGAGGGTGTAGGTTTAAGGTGAGAGGGAAGAGATACAAAAAGGTCCAGAGGGGCAATTTTTTTCACACAGAGGGTGGTGAGTTGCCAGAGCTAATAGTAGAGGTGGGTACAATTTTGTCTTTTAAAAAATGATTAGACTGTTATATGGGTAAGATGGGTATAGAGGGATATGGGTCAAATGCAGGTAATTGGGACTAGCTTAGCTGTTTAAAACAAGGACAGCATGGACAAGTTGGGCCGAAGGGCCTGTTTCCATGCTGTAAACCTCAGTGAGGTGTCCAAGATGTTGCATTTAGAGATTGAAGAATGTGCAGGCACTTAAATTAGAAAATGGTGAGTGGCTGGTCTGTTATCTTGCCTGCCTGGGTCAGGTCATTGAGCTTTCCGTGGCACTGGTCTGCATCCCTGAGGTGAGGCAGAGGGTTGGGGGGGTGGGGGGGGTGGGAGTTGGCATTCTGACAGTACCAGAATGATATGTTTCCTGCCATGGACACCCAGAAGTCTGTCTCTCCTCAGAAAAGCTGAGCACTGCACAGAACTCATATGGAGTGCATAGGGATTGGGTTGTGATGAACTGGCCAATGGCATGCAAGTACATCTTACTTTCAGGACATAAACCCCAGAGATTGCTATTGGAAATTGTACTGGAGGGTTAAACGACAATACATTTTCAGGTGAAGATAACGCAGCAGAAACTGCTATAAAGCATACTGGAGAAAATTAAGAATTAGGGAAGTGATGTAGGGCAATGTTTGACTGCTGTTCTAGATGCGGGAGGGGGCACTGGGGTAGAGAATGGTGATAAATTTACATTGCCAGAGGCCACCATCTTATCCTGCAACCACCTTTCCTGGGGCTGGTGAATAGGATGTTGTTTCAATCCACAAGAGAGGAGAATTCTAGTGGCCCTTGAAACAACAGGGGAGGTGATAGCATAGTGGTATTGTCATTGGACTAATAATCCAGAGGCCCAGGAAATTCTCTGGGACCTGGGTTCGAATAGTGGAATTTGAATTCAATAAAAAAATTTGGAATTAAAAGATGATCATTGTCCTAAATCCCATCTGCTTCACTAATGCCCTTTAGGGAAGGAAATCTGTCGTCCTTATCTGGTCTGGCCTACGTGTGACTCCAGATTCACAGCAATGTGGTTGACTCTTAAATGCCCTCAGGGATGGACAATAAATGCTGGCCCAGCCAGCAACGTCCACATCCCAGGATTAAATATGAAAAAAACAAAGGAATATTTGAATGCATATTGGATGCTTTGGAAGGTTATGGTGATCATGTTCGCAGGAGGATGCCGCAGAACAGATTGTGGTTTCATATAAGATTGCAGAACATTGTAAAGCTTAGGGAATCTCTGTTGCACTGATCTTCAGAAGCCTTCTCATTCTCATGTCATCTGCAGCTTGCATGAAGAAGTAGGAAGTTGTGGGGGATAAAATGGCCCAGTCTTACATATTAGCTGGGATGTGTTCTTCAGCTTTAAGATTCACATAATACAGATGAGAGACTCTCTTTCTTCAAAAGAGGAGACACAAGGTTGTCTGCCATTGCTCACTATATTCAATGTCTTCATCAGTGACAGGCGTTTTTTATCCTACAGGTGCTTTGGTCCACCTTGTTGTCTAACAAGGGGCATACACGCGATGGGTCGTGAGAGGGCTGCTCTTGGATTTTTTTCGAGAGTATCCTAGTGCTTCATGTCGTTAGTGTACGCTTGACCTGGACCATTCGATGGGCAACATGACAGCTCAGCGACTATCGCTGTGCTGTGCAGATACATGGATTTGGGCCTGTGTCTGTGGGAGTTTGCGCATTCTCCCCGTGCTTGTGTGGGTTTTCTTCAGGTGCTCCAGTTTCCTTCCACATCCCAAAGATGTGCTCTTAGGCTGATTGGCAGAACAAATTCTCCCTAAATTGTCTCAAATTTGGTTTCAGTCCATAGATCTATAAACATAGACAGGGATCACGGGTAGAAGTGGGAACATTGGGGTGGCGGCGTGGGCTTGTTGGGCCGAAGGGCCTGTTTCCCATGCTGTTTTGTTCTTTGTTCTTTGTGTTGTTTGGCATTGTAGAGGACAGCCTTGGAGTGTGTGTTCTGAGTATTTCTGAAATACATTCCTTTTAAAAATAACAGCATGTTCCTCAGGGGAACCAAGTGTGTTCCACTGATCGCCATTTTTAGCTTCAAAGGCTGATTTACAATGTTTTCTGCCTGGCATGCCTGGACCTAATCTGAACCTGTAACTAGACTGGAAAATTGTGCGCCATCTCTCACCCTCTTCAGAAATTTGTAAATTCACTGCTGCAGAAACAAAAGCTTTTCCCATAAAAAGGGTGCAGAAGAGCTTTTCCAGTATGCTGCCTGGATTAGAAGGTATGAACTATGAAGAGAGGCTGGACAAACTAGGGCTGTTTTCTCTAGAATGGAGGAGGCTCAGGAGAAACCTGATAGAGGTCTATAAAATTATAAGAGGCATAGAAAGGGTTGACTGTCAGAATCTTGTTCCCCGAGAGTTGAAGGCCGGAATTTTACCAAAATGCCTGCCCGGAATCAGGGTGGGCAAGACTCGCAGAATGGCATTCTCTGTTGACCTCAAGTAGGATCTTACAAGCCTTGGGGAGGCAAGGCAGTAAAATTCCACTAGACATGTCTAATACTAGAGGGCGTGCACTTAAGGTGAGAGGGTGAAAGGAGATGTGAAGAGCAAATCTTTACACAGAGAGTGATAAGTATCTGGAACGCACTGCCGGGGTGGTGATACGATAAGGATGTTTAAGGGGCCTTTAGATAAGCAAATGAATATGCAAGGAATAGAGGGTTATGGAACAAGGGCAGGCAGAAGGGATTAGTTTAATTTGGCATCATGTTTGGCTCAACATCGTGGGCCAAAGGATCTGTTCCTATGCTGCACTGTTCTATGTTCTATAATATATTAATGAATCGTTGGGGATATACCTGCAGCTTAAGTCACAAGCTTATGCCCCACTATAATTCAATTTAAACATTTGCTTCCAAATATGTAAGGGAAAACTTTAAATTTCATGTTTTACGGATAAGTAGGTGTTATTCTGGAACAAGAGCGCCAAATCAATAGTAAAATTCTTGAAATCTTAGGTAGTAAACCTTAAAAGCTGTGGATGTGGCCTATGTTAAAGGCTGTTTTTGACTTCTTTGGAGTTTTCTCTTCAGTTCTTTCACATGTATGGAAACTAAACTCTGATATTTTTTCCTGATAATTTTTATTGTATACACAGGTTGCCTCTGTGGGCTAAGCAACCTTGAGCTTCAATGAATAAAGAAAAACAACTTCTGTTTTTATGGTGCCTTTAATTAAGTCAAACCATCGGATCATAGAATCCTATGTGCAGAAATAGGCCATTCGGCCTATCAAGTCTGCACCAGCTCTCTGACAGAGCATCTTGCCCAGGCCCTCCCCTGGCCTATCCCCACAATCCCATTGAGCATGGCCAATCCCCCTAAGCTGTGTATCTTTGGAATATGTTAAAGCGCATCATAGAGGCAAAACCAGATGCTAAGCAAGGAATGGTCAGCAAACTAGGTTTTGAAAGGGGGGAAAGAGGTGGCAAAATGGAGGAATTTAGGAAGAGTGTTTCTAAAACGTGAGGCCCAACCAGCTTTTTGATTTGATTTATTATTGTCACATGATTAGTATATAGTGAAAAGTATTGTTTTTGTGTACAAAGTGTACAGTACATAGAGAAGGAAAGGAGAGAGAATGCAGAATGTAGTGTTACAGTCATAGCTAGGGTGTAGAAAAAAATCAACTTAACATAAGGTAGGTCCATTCAAAAGTCTGACAGCAGCAGGGAAGAAGCTGTTCTTGAGTCAGTTGGCACGTGACCTCAGACTTTTGTATCTTTTTCCTGAAGGAAGAAGGTGGAAGAGAGAATATGCAGGGTCCTTAATTATGCTGGCTGCTTTTCTAAGACAGTGGGAAGTGTAGACAGTGTCAATGGATGGGAGGCTGGTTTGAGTGTTGGACTGAGCTTTGTTCATGATCCTTTGTAGTTCCTTGCAATCTTGGGCAGAGCAGGAGCCATATCAACCAGAAAAAATACTTTCTATGATGCATCTGTAAAAGTTGGTGAGAATCGTAGTGGACATATCAAATTTCCTTCATCTTCTGAGAAAGTAGAGGCTTAATGGGGCTTTTTTAACTATAATGATAGCCTGGGGGGACCAGGACAGGTTGTTGGTGATCTGGACACTTAAAAACATGAAGGTGTATCACTGGTGGTGGAGTAGAGAAGGATATACAGAAGGAGAGTGGAGACTGCACTCTGGCACATTGAAAGGGATGAAATTGCAGAAGTAGGTTGGGGTGGAGACTTGTGGACAAGTAGAAAGAATTTGAAATTAGGTATGTTAGAGGACAGGAAGCTAAAGGAGAATCGTAAAGCAGGGTGTTGGGGACAGAGAGCCTTAGAACCAAGTATGACTTACATCTCCGTACCAATTTATTATTCCTCAACCTTCATACCCAGCTAGCTAAGATAATCTAATTTACCCCAGTAAATGCAATCAAGCATGCTACCCTGCAATATAGAGTCATAGAATGGCTATGCTCAGAAGGAAGCCATGCCAGCTCTCTGCAAGAGCAATTTAGCTAGTCCCACTCCCTTGTCTTTTCCCTATAGCCTTGCTGTAAGAGATTGGGCTGATAGTGTGCTTGAGCTCCAGTCCATTATCTAGGGAGCTTTCACACAAGAAGCAAGGTTAGGTCAGAGAATCAGTCATTCCAGGCTGCTTTCAATCTTCTACTGGCAAATGGTGAAAGGAAGATTCCAGCAGAGTAAATAAACAATTGAAGAAAGTAATAGAATATATTTGAAATTTAATCCCGTGTATTGTTAAAGCAGTAGTAACTGCTACTTTGGATGACAAAGCAGTGAGCTACTGAGTGATGCAATCCAGACAGCGTTAAGATTTGAACTCTTCCAGGGGTGCTGAGTTAGCAGATTGCAGTCATGGGAGTTATAGGGGAGCTATGACTGGCTTCAGCATCCCTGGGGTTGGAAAAGGGAAACATCAACAAGGGCTGTGCTTCTGATCATTGTTGAATGATCCCTACTGCATGTGTGGATATGATGTGAGGATGAGATTGAGTGAAGTTGTGATGCCCTCACAGTCAAATAGCCTAGTAACACTCACTGTCCAGGTTTACATAAGACGGTAAGGACACACATGGAACAGTACCTCAAACATTGCTTGGTGCGCTGAGTGCCCAGTTCCCTGTACAAATCGAGTCTTACAATCTTTTCTGCTTCTTTTGTGCCAGCCAACCCTGTCCTATTCTGCTGATTTTTTTTTTTAATCCATTCAGTCCAAAGGCTGCACTGACTTCCACTGTCAGCAATTTCATTTGAAAGACATTCTCATTAGGGTTTGTAGGCAATGTTAAATTCTCCCTCAATGTACCTGAACAGGCGCCGGACTGTGGTGACTAGGGGATTGTCGCAGTAACTTCATTGCAGCATTAATGTAAACCTTACATGTGACACTAATAAATAAATAAACAAACAAACATAAGAAATAGAATGCATGTCAGTCACTTGCTGCTCTTGGATCCAGTGCGACTTTAGAAAATGTGAGGGAGCACAGTGGAACAGAGCAAAGCAAGTAGAGAGTGACATCAGGACCGTAAGATACACAAAAAGCTGGAATTAAAATCAGTAGTGAGCTGCACTCAAGCATAGCAAACAGACATGATTTATAATTTGTATGGGGGGGTTGGAGAAATGGTGTGAAGAGGCCGGCACATTTTGCAGCCATGGGAGCAGGAATGAATCCTTGATTAGAGTTTGATTAGAGGAGGTTTCCAATTGGTTAATGTAGGTATGATCCATAATAAATATACTGCTTCTCACTGCCTCACAGCCATTCACTGTTCGGCACCAGCACTGCTACTGTGAAATCAAAAGAATCTGGGCCAACAACTGAGGAGGAATAGGAAATGTTACTTTTTAGAAAAGACCTCTATCTGCTATTGGATAAAATAAGGGGTTTGTGTCTCATTCTGAAGTGCCGGGGCTTTACATTTTAGTGCTGGGCTCCACCTTATGCCAGCACTTTCTTTGGTATGTGTCCTGACCATTATGAATTGGACACCTGCTCGTTCAATAGTGTCTAACTGTATCATCATTCAGGAGGAAGAACAAACAATCCCTTTGCAGCAACTGTGTTTGTAGGAAAGGGATTGGGGGTTTAAAAAAATAAGGATTTACAATCAGTTGTCCAACCTAACATGGGAAACTGGGCGTTGGATCAGAAGAGACTGAGTTCAGATCATTTCAGTCCAGTTCTGCTGGTGCTGCAACAGTGCTGTCAGTTTTGCTCTGTGCTATTAGAAGGATCCTGTTGAGGAGAGAAAAAAATCCTGCAGGGTGGCAGGGAGGTGGTTGTGAAAGAGTGAGCGAGGCTCGATCAATTTGATTTGATTTGAATTATTATTATCATATGTATTAGTATACAGTGAAAAGTATTGTTTCTTGCACACTATACAGACAAAGCTTATTATACTATACTATACAGACAAAGGGATGGCATAGTGGTTAGCACTGCTGCCTCCCAGTGCCAGGGACCCAGATTTGATTTCCGGCTTGGATCATTGTGCAGACTCTGCACGTTCTCCCTATGTGAGTCTGCATGTTCTCCCCATGTCTATGTGGGTTTCCTCCGCACGTTCTGGTTTTCTCCCACAGTCCAAAGATGTGAAGATTAGGTGGATTGGCAGTGTGAAATTGTCCCTTAGTGTCAAGGGTTATGGTGTTATGAGGATAGAGCCTGTGTGGGATTGTGGTCAGTGCAGACTCACTGGGCCAAATGGCCTCCTTCTGCACTGTAGAGATTCAATGATTCATATTGTATGTAGAGAAGGAAAGGAGAGGGTGCGGAATGAAGCGTTACAGTCATAGCTAGGATATAGAGGAAGATCAACTCAGTACAAAGTAGGTCCAGTCAAAAGTTTGACAGCAGCAGGGAAGAGGCTGTTTTTGAGTCAGTTGGTACGTGACCTCAGACTTTTGTATTCTTTTCTCGATGGAAAAAGGTGGAAGAGAGTATGTCTGGAGCTGAATGAGCACTGGGTTAAGGAACCAGGGGACAGTAAGTGCTCGTGGAATCCCAGCCCAGCATCATCAGGAGACCAGAGGAAAATATTAGAGGTAAAAGAGAAATTCTTCATTGGTGTCACTCATTACTAATGGGAATGACACAGATATTACTTTGGTAAGATCATGACAATTTGTTTCAGTCACTTCTAATCCTATGTTTAGTTTGTGAGTTGAATATTCATAGCACGTGGCACAGTGGATAGCATTGCTGCCTCACAGTGCCAAGATCCCAGGATCAATTCTAGTCTTGGGTCACTACCAGTGTGGAGTTTGCATGTTCTCCCTATGCCTGTGTGGATTTCCTCTGGATACTCCGGTTTCCTCCAACAGTCCAAAGATAGTGGATTAGGTTGATTGGCCATGCTAAATCGACCCTAGTGTCAGGGGGATTAGCAGGGTAAATGAATAGGGTTATGGGAATTGGGACTGTGGTCGGTGCAGACTTGATGGACTGAATGGCCTCCTTCTGTATTGTACTGATTCTATAAGGAGGTTAGTTTTGGGGAATGACTTACTTTCCCACTGTAGTAACCAAGTGTCAATAGTATTAAGCACTCCCAGATCAGGTCCAGCAAGGATTTGATCCAAAGAAAAGCTCAGTTAACCCTCACACTAGACAAAAAAGGTGGATTCTTGACATCTAGCTAATAATAAACTCGTAAATATATGTTGGTGAGCTAGACAGGCGCAGATTTTGTTGATGCCACATTCCAGACAACACTGTTTATTGGCCCCATTTGTGTGACAGTGCTTCAGGAAATAGGCTGGTAAGAAAGGGCTGTTTCACTCTCAGCCCTACCTACCCCTCTCTAGCAGTACCAGAGGTGACTGAGATAAAAACAAAAAAAATAGCTGGGGAAAAACTCAGAAGTCAGACAGCATATGTGGAGAGAGAAACAAACATCGATGATCTTCCCTCAGAACAGAAGAGGAATAGAAATGAGAGTTTTGAATGTAGTGGAGGGACAGGCAGGACAAAGAAGAAGGTGTGTGTTAGGGTAGAGGGTGAGGAAGATTAAATGACAACAAATAGAAAGTAAGAAGCTGAACAAGGTGGGAGAGACAAACGGAAATCCCACTAGTGAGAAGATAGCCATGATGTGGAGATGCTGGCATTGGACTGGGTAAACATAGTAAGAAGTGTCAGAACACCAGGTTAAAGTCAACAGGTTTATTTGGTATCACAAGCTTTTGGAGTGCTGCTCCTTCATCAGGTGAGTGAGTGCTCTGAAAGCTCATGATTCCAAATCAACATGTTGGACTTTAACCTGGTGTTGAGACTTCTTACTGTTCTTCAAGGTGGGTGTTCCTGGAAGAAAGTGGCAGTGAATTAAACACAAATGAAAATCATTTTTTCTGTCTGCAGGCTGCTTTGAGGAGATAGAATGCCCCAAGACAATTGCCATGTACCTTCTGGCAACCAGGAACAGAGGGGGAGGGGAGATACTTTGGAATACAATCTCAGGTGGGATCAGGGATGATCAGTTGGGGAGTGTAAAACAAAGGAGGGGGTTACAGCCTAGAATTTTTTAAAGTACAACTCTCTTCACAAGGAATTTTGTATGATTGTAGGAGGATGTCATTTAAAAAAAAATTAATCTTTAAATTTTTAAAAATGTATCCAATTCATTCCAATCAAATCCAATTCAGAGTTTGAACAAGTTGAGACATTCCCAATCCAAGCTGACAAGACAGGGCTCTCACCTCCTGCCTTGATCTACATGATCCAAGCTGATTGGAGTAGGCATGGCTGCTCCACCTCCAAGGCTTGATCTCATTTGCATCTTAACCAAAAGGCCGAGATGCCTCTTTTAAAAATTGTTTCAAATGAAGCTGAAATGTAACCTAATGACTTCAACAAGCACAGCATGTCCGTACTACACTTAATCTTAGCCAAAAGGCCGAGAAGAGGCAAAGATAATCGTCATTATGATCCCTCATGTCTATGGCTGCGAAACACACTCTAACTTTCGGGTCCTTTTTACATAAACATTGTCGCTCTCCGGCTACAAACGGCGCCACGTGTGGTCAATGTTGAAGTTGGCGGGTTTTATTGAGAGAATGCCACACTAGGAAAATTCACTTGCTAAACCTGAACATTCTTTGTGTTTCACTTCTGGCTCTATTGATTCGTTTTTGAATACTTCTGTGAGGAAGGCGTGTTGACAGAGAGTTCCTGAGTCCAACCATGGAAGCGAGCTGAAAATGACAGCCGGATTTGAAAAAGAGGAAGAATTTATATTCAGTTGTCGAACCTAACATTGGAAGCCTGTATCTTTGATGAGAGACAGAACTCAGATTATTTCAGCCAGTCCCACTGGTGCTAGAATGGATCTGCCAATCTGTTGTAGGAAAAGAATTCTTACTAAATTTTTACCGTAGCAAAAGAAAACAGAATTAGAGCTGTGTTGAAGAATCTCTGGTTAATGATTGCAATTTAGTCACTTGGTTAATTCACACCCGCCACATCGCAAGGCACTGCAACTCTTCCAACCCTCTATCCCAACTCCTAAACAAAACGATTCCAAAATACGACCAAATTTAAATTGAAAGGAACGAACTCATTTTCATTATTTATTCATGCTTGATTCGAAACTGATTTTATAGGTAGCTATACAAATTTTGTATTTAGAAGTTTTCAAAACTAGAATATAGCTACTAACAAATCGTAACTATATTCTGTTTTCCTAGGACACTTGCAACATATTATGGATTCAAGTACTTCCTCATCCCCAGAATGTTTAGTCAGTTAGGATGATTTATTTACCATGGTCCTGCAATTACTCTCTTGGTAAGTACGCCCTTGTTCTGGCACTGAGTCAAGCAGACAAGGGAAATCACAAATTTCATTTCTGATCTGCGCTGATTGCAGCCAGGCGGCAGTAATAGTGCTATCAGTAATCTCAATGCCCTGAGCTAGGGAGAAACCAGATTAGCCAAGAGTTCCTACTCTTGAGCACTCCGCTGCGTCCTCTGCCGGCTGGTGTGTGTTCAGATGCTGGGTGAGGGCAGCTTCTGAGTTTACTGTGATTGCACCCACCCTCAGCCCCCGCCGTGAAAAGTTGCTTAGCAAAAGTTGACACAAGAAGAATGGTCCCTTGGAGCAGGCAATAGAAGGTTGCCAGTTGCCATTTCCTGTGGAGCTATAACCCAGCAAGAAACAGCAATCAGCAGGAGAAGAGTTAAGATAATCAGAGAAAGTAACATGCTTGGCAGCCTACTGAAACTCTTGCCAAAGGTCTATTTTTCATCTAGAATTTTGGAAGTTGGTGAGTGCAGCAGACTTTTAACTAGTAATCCTAGCAATGCTATCTTCACCTGAATAACCAGGGATCACTGAACACTGATAAGGCTGAAATTTCCCCTTACTAACTCTGAAGTTCTGCAGCCTATCAGTGAATTCAGACATCAGTTCTGATTCCAGATGGCCGGTTGACCCACGAAGGCATTTGGAGTCTTTGTCTCACCTTTTCACAATTTGGAAAAGTCTTTTGATTCAGATAATCCCATCAGTTCTTTTTAGTATTTCCTTTATGTCCAACCTCTGAAAATAGCATCCTCAAGAGAGAGAAAAAAAAAACACGTCAAAGGAAATGGAACAGTCTTTCTCTAGTCTACAGAGGTCCCATATAGGGACTGGTTGCCCTTTTACGAATCTATCTTATTTGTTTTGGTGTAGGTCCCCTCAATAAATCCTAATGATTCAATGAATGTAAAAAAGCCATCTTTGTGACACTTTCAGTAGGAAAAATACAAAAAAATTATAATTAATAAGTGACTAATTTCCACCTACATATATTTAACCATTGATGCTAATTTTAAAAATATATAATTCTATACTTGCACAAAAAATCTGACAGTAGTATTTTTGATCATAAAAATTGAATGGTAATCTAGTAAGAACGAAAAAAAACTAAATTTGACAATGTTTAGCAAGTTTTTGGAATTTGAAGATATGGATTTGTAGAAATATAATTAATGTAAAATTAAACTGTGGTTTCTCCATGCATATTTTTAAGAAGGATAAATATTTTATTAATAATTGTATTCTAAAGTTAAAGGGAAAATGGAGGCATTTGATTGCAACAATTCTGAAGGTTGTCGTGATGTGTTACCAGTGGAGGATGCTGTACAATGGCTGCATGTTAATGAGTAGATGGTAATCTTTCTTTACAAAGTCAAATTTATGCAGATGATGCTGTGGGTCAGAACTGACTGACGTCATTAGTCTCAGCCACCTGCCTGAAGAGGGGGTGAAACTGAGTCGCTGTGAAATCCACCAAACTTTGCCATTTCAGGCTGGCCGCAGATCTCCGCGCCCGGCTGGGGATGAGCTGGATGGCCAGGTGAGTACTGTGACCCGGCTCCTACATCCGATTGCCCCTTAAAACCTGCCCCCCCCCGAGCGGGCGGACAGCAGCTTTGGGGATCAGCGTGCGTGCGTGTGATTGCTGTGCAGTTTTGTATCTTTTTTCTCTCTCTCCCTTGTGCTTGTATCACTTCCTCCTGCGGCCGACTCTTGGGAATCCCACTGGGTCTTAGAGCCCGCCTGCTCTCATCGCATACAAAGAGGGCCCCGCAGGATCCTAGCAACCATCCTTTTCGAATGGCGCATCGACTAGCATTCGAGTTAAATGACACCCACAAGTGACAGCAGATAGTTTGGAACACGCATAATGGCAGACACAAGCCAGTGTGGTTTTTATTTACTAAGATGGATTTGCATTTATTGCGTCTCGATTGTAGCAACTTGGCTTCTGGTTGTCAAGAATATCATTGATCT
This sequence comes from Sphyrna mokarran, assembly GCA_024679065.1. Classification (NCBI taxonomy): domain Eukaryota; kingdom Metazoa; phylum Chordata; class Chondrichthyes; order Carcharhiniformes; family Carcharhinidae; genus Sphyrna; species Sphyrna mokarran. The sequence goes on along the minus strand of JAGIQG010000038.1, from coordinate 8,623,814 downwards.
TTCTCGCAGTAGCCTAGATATCTACTTGGAAGCGAGAACTGTTATATCGTTAGTAAAGTTATATCGTCTTAAGAAAGTTACCGTGAGCGTCCAACTTTACATATCTACACGTTCACACAGGTTGGAACCAAAAAGGTTCTCCTGCAGTGGAACTGCTTCTTGTTCCCTCACTTTACTCCTTATTCGATCTATTTAGAATCATATAATCGCTACAGTGCAGAAAGAGGTCATTCAGCCCATCAAGCCTACACCAACAACAATCCCACTCAGGCCCTATCCCCATAACCTTACCTATTTACCCTGCTAATCCCCCGACACAAAGGGGCAATTTAGCATGGTTAAACCTGCACATCTTTGGACTGTGGGAGGAGACCAGAGTAGAATCCCTACAATGCAGAAGGAGGCCATTCAGCCCATCCAGCCTGCATTGCCAACAATCCCACCCAGGCCCTATCCTTGTCATCCCATGTAATTACCTTGCTAATCCCCCTAACAGTAATGGGCAATTTTAGCATAGCCAATCAACCCTTTGAAGTGTAGGAGGAAACAGGAGCACCTGGAGGAAACCACGCAGACATGGGGAGAACATGCAGATTCCACACAGACAGTGACCCAAGCTGAGAACCGAACACGGATCCCTGGCGCTGTGAGACAGCAATGTTAACCATTATGGGGTGGCATGGTGGCATAGTGGTTAGCACTGCTGCCTCACAGCACCTGGGACCAGGGTTCGATTCCTGACTTGGGTCACTGTCTGTGTGGAGTCTGCACGTTCTTCCTGTGTCTGCATAGGTTTCCTCCCACAGTCTGAAAGACGTGCTGGTTAGGGTGGATTGGCCATGTCAGATTCTCCCTCAGTGTACCCGAAGAGGAGTGTGGCGACTGAGGGATTTTCACAGTAACTTCATTGCAGTGTTAATGTAAGCCTACTGCTGACACTAATAAGATAAACTTTTTAAACTTTAAGCTGTGCCATCGTGCCACCATACCCAGAGGAAATTATGGTCAAAATGATATCATGGTTAATATATCTTCAGCTTCAGGCAGAAAGGCATTAATTGGGAAACCTTGCAAACACTTTGAGGAAACTTTCATTTTTTGTTGATAGAAAGGGAAAGTCAGATTTTAAAAATTGAATTGCATTGTTAGGAACAGCTGGACACTACCGACCCTTATAACCATACTTCGGTCAGCAGTGAAGTGGGACTTGGCATTATTGTCCTTTGGGGTGGCACTTTGGCACAGTGGTTAGCACTGCTGCCTCACAGCACTAGGGACCCGGGTTTGATTCCCGGCTTGGATCACTGTCTGTGTGGAGTTTGCACATTCTCCCAGTGTCTGCGTGGGTTTCCTCCAGGTGCTCTGATTTCCTCCCACGTTCCAAAGATGTGTAGGTTAGGTGGATTGGCCATACTAAATTGCTCCTTAGTAGATTGGATGGATTAGCCATGGTAAATGTGTGGGGGGTTATGGGGATAGGGCGGGTAGAAGGCCTGGTAAGAAACTCTGACATAGTGTTGGTGCAAACTCAGTGGGCTGAATGGCCTCTTTCTGCAAAGTAAAGCTTCTGTGATCAGTGTCATTACCTCATGTGAAAGAACTCTCTCTGCAAGCGTAACACTGATCTTCCAGTCACTTGCCATTTCAGTTCATCATCTTGCTCTCATGGTCACATTTCTATTCTTGACCTGCTGAATTGTTCCAGTAAAGCCCAATGCAAACTGGAGAAATAGCATTTCATCTTCAGATTAGGCATGTTACAACCTTATAGGCTCAACATTGAGTTCGATAACTTCAAACTGTGAACTCTGCCCCCCAATTTGAATTGTTCACATGTTTTGCTTTTAGAGAATGCTGACCCTCTTGTTACTAGCACGTTCTGCTAGCTGACCCTTATGCCACTATTAACACCTGCCTAAGTCTTTAACACTATCATTGCCACTCCCTTTATCTCGTGATCATGGCATCTTTGTCAACCTATTTTTCTCCACCCTCTTCAACTGTATGAAACTCATCACATTTCTACCTCTTAAGCTCTTAAGAAGTCATATTGGTCTCAAAACGTTAACTTGGTTTCTCTGTCCACAGATGCTTCCAAACCTGCTGAGTAGTTCTAGCATTTTCTGTTCATAAAACAAATCCCTTACCTGAGAGCTACCCTCGGGGACCCTGCAGCATTGAGTGAGGGGACATGGGTCTGAGCCTGGTAATTCCCCTCAGAGTTGCCACGTAGAGATCTGTTGCTTCCACATCGGAAGAAAGGAAAAAGCTGCAGGATCAGCAGGACCCTGTCACTTGCTCTAGGGTAACCCTTGTCACATCATAACATTCTTTTCCTTCTGGAGAGGCAGAATATGAAAATTAGAGCCACATTTTAACAGATGTATTAGTTATTCTGTGTGAAACCCTTGTTTTCTTTCCTCTGTTTTCAGTCTTTGCCCCTTCTCAAGGTGCTGTCTTATGTTGGGGTAAAGCTCAATGAGCGCCGACCACCCTTACAATGTTTTATCAAAGACCCATTCTTAATGAGCAAGTGTAGAAAGTAAGTGTCAATAAGCCAACTAGGCATAGGGCACATCACAACCAAGGCCAGTCTTGTTCTCCTTCAATGTCTACAATGTCTATGTGTAATAGATTTCAGCAGCAGTTACTGGATAGTGATTAAGAGAGAGAGAGAGAGCTGATTTTCTTCCCCTCTTAGGCCAAGAGCACTCACTCTGTGTCTCTGTGGCTGGGAGCTCAGCAGAGGCTCGGAATCAAACCTCAGAATGCTAACATTTTGTAGGGTTATGTACTGCACTGAGACTTTTCACTGAGTCATTGGGGTGGGGGAGAGTTGTCTCCATTTTAAAAAGAATTACAGATGGTAATTGCTGCAGAGATATTATGACAAAAATGAAACTGTAAAGATGTAAAGAATTGAAATCTATAACGTTGAACACTTTCTGTTGAAATGGCATGCTATTGATTATTGAATTTTCACAGAAATATACTGCATTTTGTACTGCACAGTGTCTAATAGAGTGCAAAAAATAGGAAATAGGCTATTGTTTCATAAATGTGTCAGATATAATGGGGAGAATCCACTGAATAATATAGGCACTTCGTAATAGCACGACTTGCATTTTTGTAATCCCGAATGAATCTCTCAACAATGCCCTAGGTTGCGATACATAATATATATTACAGTGATTGGTGGTACATAGGCAACTGCAGCAATCATTTGGAGCATAGCAAGGTTCCATAAACAGCTGTAAAATGTCAGCCTGGGTTATGTGCTTAAGTTCTTGAGCAGAACTTGAAGACAGAGCCTTCATGCCGAGAGGTGAGAGCTCTACCAAAGAACCAAGTTGACATACAGTTTTCAATGTGACAGCTTATACAGGCTTTTTTATACTTTAATGCCGTCAACTGATGTCCACACTTGAGGCCAACAGTATCATCACTACTTTCACTCTGGCCGAACGCAGCTAACTCAGGACATATTGGAAATAGAACATATGATATTTATAGTCTTTGTGACTCTGAGATATAGGTTGCTTTGAGTTGCCACTAGTGGACCCACTGTTGACTTAAAACTTGACTACAGCAGAATTGGAAACTACACCTCTTCTGGCTGACCTAGATAACCCACTGGTAACATTATTTGAGTTACAAGGCGCAGTCACTTTGGAATGGCTGCCATAGTCGACAGTGGCTTCCTCTGATAGTGCTGTTGAAGCAGCAAAAAACAATCCCAAGAGGAGCAAAGGGAGAGTGGGGGCAAAACCAACCTCCTATTTGATGTTGGGAGCAGGTGAAACAATGTGGCACTATCACATACCCAATACAGTGTCATACTGAGTGGTTCACATACATGCTCCCGGTTTCAACTATGTTGCCATAATTATGCACCAAGTTGAGACTAGTCAGCCACATGCATAGAGAGGGAGTGAGGGACAATCATTGCACCCTTCACTTTTGTAAGCTTTTCAGTGGGTAACTTCAGAATAGCCTGCGGGCAGGTTTCTTTGTTGTATACTTGAGTGAGTTATGTTTCATGCTATGGGAGATTCGGAAAGCTAGGGAGGAAGAGCCAGGAGATTTCTGCTGTTTTATGCTTGGACTGGGATTATCCTGTGCCCATAAGTTCATATTTTCTTTTATTGCATGCTGGTGCTTCATTTGTCTTTGCCTCTGAAAGTTAGGACAACTGTTTAGCTTTCGTGTTTTTTTAGGAGGATAGGAGAACTAGTCAGGTTAACTGAGACTAACATTTCTGTCCCTGGCCGCGAGAAATTGTTTTATGTTTACCAGCTGAGTTCGTCTGAGTTTAGAAATAACCTTTCTTTGGATCCCTACATGTGAATAAATGCCCTATTGCTCTGTGATACAATGCAGTGGAATATCTACATGTTCAAGCCACCTTTTCAGTCACAGAGTCACACAGAGTCACAGGAAACAGGTCTCTTGGCCCAACCCATCCTGTGCCCTTTTCTTTTAAACCCCTACACAAGTCCCAATTGACTGCATTTGGCCCATATTCTTTATATCCATCTTACCAATGTAATTGTCTAAATGCTTTTTAAAAGACAAAATTGTACCCTCCTCTACTACTACCTCTGGCAGCGCCCTCGGTATGAAAATGTTGCCCCTCTGGACCCTTTTGTATCTCTCCCCTCTCACCTTAAACCTATACCCTCTAGTTTTAGACTCCCCTACCTTTGGGGAAAAGATATTGACTATCTAGTTGATCTGTGCCCCTCATTATTTTCTAGACCCCAAAAGATCACCCTATGCTCCATATAAAAAAAGTCCAAGACTTTTCCAAGATTCTCCTTATAACTCAAACTATCAAATTCCGGTGGCATTTTAGTAAATCTTTTCTGCATTCTTACTAGTTTAATAATATCCTTTCTATATTAGGGTGACCAGAACTGTATACAGTATTCCAAGTGTGGCCTGACCAATGTCTTGTACAACTTCAACAAGATGTCCCAACTCCTGTATTCAATGTTCTGACCAATGAAACCAAGCATGCTGAATATCTTCTTCACCACTTGGTCCACCTATGACTCCACTTTAGATCTCTTTGTTCGAGAACTCCCCAGTGCCCTACCATTAATTGAGTAAGTCCTGCCCTGGTTCAATCTACCAACATGCATCACCTCACATTTATCTAAATTAAATTCCATCTGCCATTCAACAGCCCATTGGCTCAATTGATCAAAACCCTGTTGTAAGCTGAGATAACCTTCTTTACTGTTCATTATGTCACCAATCTTGGTGTCATCTGCAAACTTACTAATAATGCCTCCTATATTCTCATCCAAATTATTAATAGAAATGACAAACAACAGTGGATCCAGCACTGATCCTTGAGGCACACCATTGATCACAGGCCTCCAGTTTGAAAAACAATCCTCTAGAACCACACTGAAGCCAATTTTGTATCCATTTAACTACCTCACACTGGATCCTGTGAGATTTAACCTTATGCAACAACCTACCATGCGGTACCTCATCAAAGGCCTTGCTAAAGTCCATGTAGACAACACCAACTGCATTGCCCTCATCTACCTTCTCAGTTACCCCATCAAAAATCTCAATCAAATTTATGAGACATGATTTTCCACTCACAAAGCCATGCTGGCTGTCCCTAATCAGTAGTTGCATCTTTAAATGCCTGTAGATTCTGTCTCTCAAAATACCTTCCAACAACTTAACCACCACACGTGAGGCTCAGCCTGCAGTTCCCAGGCTTTTCGCTGCAGCCCTTTTTAAACAAAGGCACAATATTTGCCACCCTCCAATCTTCAGGCACCTCACCTATAACTATTGATGATTCAAATACCTTGGCTAGGGGACCTGCAATTTCCTCCCTAGCCTCCCACAATGTCCTGGAATATACTTCATCAGGTCCTGGGGATTTATCTACCTTGATGCGCTTTAAGACTTCCAGCACCTCCTTCTCTGTTATATGTATACTTCTCAAGACATCACTATTTATTTCCCCAAGTTCCATAACATCTATGCTTTTCTCAACAGTAAATACTGATGAGAAATATTCATTTAGGATCTCACCCATCTCTTGTGGATCTGCACATAGATGACCTTGTTGATCCTTAAGAGGCCCTACTCTCTCCCTTGTTGCTCCTTTGGCCTTTATGTATTTGTAGAAGCTCTTTGGAACTTCAACTTCCTTAGAAGTTAACTTTTTAATCGTAAAATATTATTTATTGTAGAAAACCGCAGCAAAGTTTTCCCTTGTGCACGGTCATTCAGTTGATGTCTCAAATATGCTCCACTTTTGTTGGATAACTAGAGTTTTTGTGCTAGATGAGTCATGCTTGTGGCAGCACAGTGGTTTGCACTGCTGCTTCACAGCACCAAGGATCCAGGTTCGATTTTGGCCTCGGGTCACTGTCTGTGTGGAGTTTGAACATTCTGCGAGTCTGCGTGTATTTTGTCTGGGTGCTCCGGTTTCCTCCTACAGTCCAAAGATGTGCGGGTTAGGTTGATTAGCCATGCTAAATTGACCTTAGTGTCATGGGGATTAGCAGGGTAAATTTGTGGGGTTACGGGAATAGGGCCTGGGTGGGATTGTGGTCGGTGCAGATTTGATGGGGCAAATGACCTCCTTCTGCGCTGTGGGGATTCTATGCTTGCATGCTGAGAGAACAAAATAAATAATTGCATTTCTCTAGCGCCTTTCATGAACACAGGACCTCCTAAAACACTTCACAGCCAATGATGTGCTTTTGAAATGTACTGAACATTGGAATGTAGGGAATTTGCAAAGCAAGCTTCCACATACAGCAATGTGATCCTGACCAAATCATGTGTTTTAATGTTATTAGCGAAAGGAGAAATACTGGCCAGCCCATCAGGGACCAGTCTCCTGCTCTTCTTTGAAATAATGCCATGGGATCTTTTACATCCACCTGAGAAAGCAGATGGAACCTCGGTTTAATTGATTCTAGATGCTTTTCTATGAGGAAATAGAAGGCAGATGTGCAGGATAAATACACTGCACCTATTTCTTTTCCAGTAAAACTCTCTGTCCCTAATATGCTGTAAGCACAAACACTCAATTCTTGGAAAACAAAAAGTGAGTCATCTTACAGAAGTGCGTTCCCAGTGCAGAGCTTCGTCGCTGGAACAATGCACCAGGAAATCAGGCATGTGCTTCCCATGTTTTCCACCCATGAGATGGAAACTTGTTGGTCTGAGTCCCGGAATTCTCGGAATGCCCTCCCATGGGTGCACAAGATTGTAAAGTTGCCCCACAATAAAAATGGACAGATGGTTCTTCACACGATGACAAGAAGAAATCAAAGATATGCCTCCTGAGGCCAGCTGTATGCTTGACAAGTGTTCGAAGCAACCAGAGCAAACTCAGGAAGAGAAACGTTTCTTCCCTGGTGTTCTCCATCCCCTCCCTCTCACTTTCTCTGAAGCTGCCGGTCTGACGCTGAGGTAAATTTTCACAGCTATCATCAGCCCTCCACTACCACAAACCAAATAGCAATGCTTTATGAATGAGTTAAGACATGTGGTGAGAATTTTGATCTCACCCATTCCTTGGGAAACCAATGGGATCAGAAGTACCACTGGTTTTCCACCCTGCCCAATTTTACTGTCCAGGGTATCTTGGGATAAGTGTAAATCTTGAGCTCCGCTCAATCCTGTGGGTTTGCTGCTCGGGCAAGTTAGGTTAACAGTGTGTATGTTAGCAGAAAGGCTGTTCAGAAGCAGATCTTGATCTTGTACTCATTTGATGACCATCCACAAGCACTTTCTCGTAAGTGTTACTGAATAGCAATTGAGAACATGGACCTAAGCTGATTGTTTTTGTTCCTTGCTAACCCAGGGCTTCTGAGACCAATTGCAGCAATCTTACTGCCATGTTAGCTAAGACCAGCTAACTTGGCACAAAGACAATTGAATCAGGGACTTCCCAGAGTGCATTATGTGCACTTTTATTTACTCATGGGACATGAGCGTCAGTATCTGGCCAGCATTTGTTGTCCATCCCTAGTTGCATGAGGGCAATTGAGAGTCAATCACATTGCTGTGTCTCTGGAGTAAATGTAGGCCAGATCAGGCAAGTATGGCATATTTCGTTCCCTGAACGGCATTACTGAGCCAGATGGGTTTTTCCAACAATCGACAACGGTTTCATGGCTATCAGTGGATTCTTAATTCCAGATAGTTTTTATTGAATTCAAATTCCACCATGTGCTGTGGCTGATTCATATCCAGGTCCCCAGGGTTTCCTGGAGTTCACAGCCTAGCAATAATACCATAGGCCACCCCCGCTGGTTTCTGGGAAACTGAAGAAATATCGGCTAGGGTCCCAGCTCCTGATTGCTATCCATTGTCCCCTGCTGGAAACTGTGGATTCCTGAAGCTAACTTTACTGTGATCCCCTCATGATAGAATAACCTGTTGTCACCGTCTTTGTTCATGTGTGGAATGGACTTTCGGCTACTGAAGGATGCACAATACCAGTAGAGCTATTAACTAGCAGTATCACTGAAGCATAAAATCCCTACAGTGCAGAAGAGCCTCCTCAGTGAGATGGAAGCTTTTAATAGAAAGATTTTTTTAGTTTTGTAGTCACAGAACATCAACCAGGCAGGGGAAAGCCTCATGGGAGAGCTGCATAATTGTAATAACATTGAGTTATGGGCAGCACAGTGACACAGTGGTTAGCACTGCTGCCTTATAGTGCCAGGGACTCGGGTTTGATTTCTGGCTTGGGTCATTGTCTGTGTGGAGTTTGCATATTTTTCCCGTGTCTGCATGGGTTTCCTCTGGGTGCTCCGGTTTCCTCCCACAGTCCAAAGATGTGTGGGTTAGATGGATTGCCCGTGCTAAATTACCCCTTAGTTTTAGGGGGACTAGCAGAGTAAAATGCATGGGGGTTATGGGGATAGGGCCTGTGTGGGATTGTGGTCGATGCAGACTCGATGGGCCAAATGGCCTCCTTCTGCACTGCAGGGATTCTATAATCTATGATTCTATGATTTACCACAGCATGGTGAAGGTTTGAGCTGTACTGAGAGCCCTCTTCACTTGTTCTAGATAGAATCAGAAATTGCATGTCAGTATCTGAAGGAGAAAGATTGGTTAATCACTTTTTGGTGAGGGCCTTCACCATCATTCCCTGGGTTGTGTCCAATCTTTACCAGTCACATCCTGTAGCTGAGGATGCAACTCTGATACTAGCCAATGGGGAGAGTTTTTATAATGGTTTCATGACACAGTACTGTGTCACGTGAAGCCCTTACAAGGAATACATATAAAATTGTAGTGGTGTAATGCAGGGTAAGAATGTGAAACTTGATTCAATTATTTGCGAGTGAGTTGAAACAACAGAGAGAAGGATGGTGCTGACTAGGCCCTAGATGGAACAGAGCGATTGTCTTTTTATATTGGTATTGCCAGCACATTGGAAGTGTCATTATTAAGCTGCGCATTTAGTGATTTTTTTTTTTATTAACTCATGGGACATGGGCATCGCTGGCTGGCCAGCATTTATTGCCCATCCCTAGTTGCCCTTGGAGGGCAGTTGAGAGTCAACCACATTGCAGTGGCTCTGGAGTCACATGGAGGCCTGACCAGGTAAGGACAGCAGATTTCCTGCTATAAAAGACATTAGTGAACCAGATGGGTTTTTACAACAATCAACAATGGTTTCATGGTTATCAGCAGATTCTTAGTTCCAGATATTTTTATTGAATTCAAATTCTACTACCTGCCATAGCGGGATTTGAATCCGGATCCCCAGACATCAGCTGAGTCTCTGGATTAATAGACTAACGATAATACCTTCCCAAATTGACGAAGAAAGCTCCGAGTGCAGAGAGTGGCTTGAAATTCCACTTCTGAAATGAATGATTTTGACACTGGAGACTCTCGCCTGTCTGCGAAACCCCAGCACAATTTACGCCTGCCATGGGAAGGAAGAAGATGATGGGAAATAACAACTTCATTGGAATATGAAACAAAAAAGGGGAACCTTGGGACTGTCGAAATATGAGCTGATGGATAGGTTTTGCTGACACAGTGAGCGTTGAAACACACAGGTCCACTGCTGTTGCTTTTTTGATGTGAGCTCACAGTCTGCAAGGTGTCTCGCCTTCTCAGAGTATTCAAAATCTATGGTTAATTCATCTTGCTTTTTTTGTTCAAACGTAGAGAATTGAAGTGCTGTGGATTGGGGACACGTTTTGCAAGAGGAGTTTGTTGCTGCCAAGAGTTGTGAATAATTGGATTTTATCTCCTCAATACGTATTTTGCAGGGTGACTTGACTCAATTCTTGTCTGACTCAGCCCGCAGGTTTAATACAAGAATAGAATTCCAGTCCAATAACTTTAAGACCAGCTGACGTCAGTGTGAGCTGGAGCAGCTCAGGATTGAACTTGAGTTTCCTGATAGTTAACCTCTCATGAGTCAGTGACATTCTTGAGTGTTCTGTTTGAATTCATCTCGTTCTGCACCCCCTGACCAAGGCAAACAGGTTATTAGTTTCTTTTCTGTAAATCACTTCATTGTCCCTTTTTTTTCTTGCCAGTTTTCTTCCTCTCCTCTCTCCTTAAGGTCATGTGGTCATTGAGGTTCACAGCCGGAAACAGGCCGCCCTTTCTTTTACCCACAAAGCTATTTCCAATTGCCTGCATTTGGCCCATATCCCTCTATACCCATCTTACCCATGTAACTGTCTAAACGCTTTTAAAAAGATAATAAAATTATATCCGCCTTTACTACTACTACGACTACCTCTGGCAGCTTGTTCCAGACATTCACCACCACCTGTATGAAAAAAATTGCATCCTAGTAAATCTTTTCTGCATTCTTTCTAGTTTAATAATATCCTTTCTATAATAGGGTGACCAGAATTGCACACAGTATTCCAAGTGTGGCCTCATTAATGTTTTGTATAACTTCAACAAGACGTCCCAATTCCTGTATTCAATATTCTGACCGATGAAACCAAGCAAGCTAAATGCCTTCTTCACCACTCTGTCCACCTGTGACTCCACTTTCAAGGAGCTATGAACCTGTACCTCTGGATCTCTTTGTTCTATAACTCTCCCCAACGCCTTACCATTAACTGAGTAAGTGTGCTTTTGGAGAACTTAATGGGCCACATAGCCTCCTTCTGCTCTGTAGGGATTCTATGGATAGCCTATAGAATCCATAGATTATTATCCCTAAGTGGCCACTTAGCCAAGGGATTATTATCCCTTGGCTAAGTGGCCACTCTTCATCTGTGGGCCTAGCTGGTCAGTGACAGCAGGCAGGAGGGATTATGATCAGTTCTGATCCTGTTATGTGCTCACATGCTGATCCCGTGGTCTCTGGATAGCAGTTAAACAAAACCGTTGTTCAATTCTAGTTGCACTTGCATTGTGGAATCCATGGCACATGAACCTGAATGATTACAAAATCAACGTTATTTAGGTGGCAACATCAAGCTTTAATGCACCTGCACAATCAAGCAGCACAATATGCAACATAAAATGGCCATGCGCACATGGGAACAGGCTCCCAACCATCAGAGGATGATCACATGTAGTGGCGTCACATCTTTCTTTCTCTCTTCCTTGTACATCAAATTCCTTTCTTACAATTCTCACGATGCCAAATAAAAACATGAAAGCAGCTTCTTCACAGCAAAATGAACTCTCAGGTGGCCAAAGAATGCAGCATCGTCAATGTAAGAATGAGAAAAGTCTTTGCAAAAGGCAATCCAAACACACACTTGGGAATTGCAACAGTCGATTGCACCCTGGGCATACAGGCAAACATTTTACTCCAAACTATCCTCCAGCTATTAGTTTTCTCCTTCCCCAAATATTAGCATAATTCTGAAATACAAAATCCAGTAGGTGTTTCAGAAGGCATTTCTGACAAGTTCAGCATCTCAAACCAAGCACCAACGGTTGCAGTACACGTGGACGGCTGACTAAATGTGCTAAATGTTGGTGCTGTGGAATCAGTGACCAGAACTGGGACCTGCTGGACGAGGTGATAAAGACCATGATGCTGGATTAGATATCAGGGTGAGGGCAACTTGGGGATGTGCCCCAAAATCAGGATTGGGACAGGACCGGGGGACCCATCATAAACTGGAGTTTGTGTGATTGACCCCATTGTTGACAGCACCAGAGCTGAAGGTATAAACAGCACAGTCGACATCTTAACGGATTGGACAGGTGGTAAGTGTTCACCTTGACTGGTAGAACCATAGCTGGAGCTGGAGCAAATTGCGAGGCCAGTATAGAAAGAAGGGACCTGATAATATTCAGATCTCTTGACTGGATAAGTTGTGCTAAGTAGCTGGGACTCAATTAACTTATGAATATTGCACCGCTGTCATCAACAGATGTTACCAAGTACGATTGGCTGGTTTATGACTTGTTGCGATTGGTGTGAAGGTAGACCAGATCACCAACATCAACTGGGGTAAGTGTTGGTTGCGTTCTTAAGTCGGCTTTGGATTCCTGATTATTTGGGTGACTGACCTGGTGGAGCTGATGTCGAGTCTCATCAACTCTGTTGCTAGGTTGGACAGCAGAATGTGTGTGTTGGCAAACTGGTCTCTGCTGTCTAATTCTCTCACAGCAAGGCTTTGGGAACGAAATATAGAAGATAGGAGCAGGAGGAGGCCATTTGGCACTTTGAGCCTGCTCCGTCATTCACCACGATCATGGCTGATCGTCCAACTCAATAGCCTAATCCTGCTTTCTCCCAATAACCTTTGATCCCATTTGCCCCAAGTGCTATATCTAGCCACCTCTTGACATTCAATGTTTTGGCATCAACTACTTCCTGTGGTATTGAATTCCACAGACTCACCACTCTTTGGATGAAGGTCTTCTCATCTCCGTCCTAAATGTTCTACCCCAAATCCTCAGACTGTGACCCCTGATTCTGGATTCCCTCCCACCATTGAGAACATCTACCCTGTCTAGTCCTGTTAGAATTTTGTAAGTCTCTATAAGATTCCCCCTCATTCATCTGAATTACAGTCACTGAATTGTATACTGAAAACAGTCAGTATACAAAGGCATAAGTTGGGTCGTGCAGTGGTGACAGAGCCAAAGGTATGAATGATCAGGGCCTACAGGTGGGTCGTGGCAGAGAAGCTTGCCCTCCAGTTCTTGTACTGCTTTCTATGTTGCCAGCTTCTTGTTGGGGTTCTTTGATCTCTGGAACTCAGAGGAAGCATGAAATCCATAAACAAAGTTGTTGGTGTTCGCACCTAGCATGAGGCGTTTAGCTGATTGAATTGACACATCATTGGTTTCCATGAACAGAGTGGCTGCAAGTAACAAAAACAGAAAGTGCTCAAAGTAGTCAGCAGGTCTGGCAGCAACGGTAGAGAGAAGGAAATAGAGTTAACATTTTGAGTCTGATATGATTCTTTTTCAGAGCTTCAGTTATATTAGATTTAAAACATCAACTCTGTTTCCTTCTCCACAGAGGCTGCCACACCTGCTGAGTATTTCTCACACTTTCTGTTTTTATTTCCAATTCCCAGCATCCGCAGTATTTTGCTTCTGTTTTAGTGCCTCAACATTAGGGTTCTCCACATCCAACCCTTCAGAGGCAAGGGTGCAAAATTCTCTGACCTCGCTGCAATGTGAATGGCTGGTGGGTGACACGGTAGCACAGTGGTTAACACTGCTGCCTCACAGTTCTCACTCAACTGATGAAGGAGCTTGAGACTCCAAAAGCTTGTGTTGTCAGATAAACCTGTTGGATTTTAAGCTGGTGTTGTGAGACTTCTTACTGTGCCTCACAGCGCTAGAGACCTGGCTTCAATACCCGGTATGGGTCACTCTCTGTGTGGAGTCAGCACATTTTCCCTGTGTCAGTATGGGTTTCCTCCAGATGCTCTGGTTTCCTCCCACACTCTAAAGATGTGCAGGTTAGGTGGACTGGCCATGCTAAATTGCCCCCCCTTAGTGTCGGGAGACTAGCTAGGGTAAATGCATGAGGTTATGGGGATAGGGCCCAGGTGAGATTGTGGTCGGTGGAGACTTGATGGGCCAAATGGCCTCCTTCTGTACTGTAGGGAGTCTATGATTAGAACCTAATATTTACTTTGACACTTGTTCCTAACTTCGCAACACCCCCACCTCCTCATTGATAGCTTTTCCAGTGGGAAGAGAACCAAGATGAACTCTCTTTGTGCATTTGGAGACACAGAGGTTGATGGGATGTGGGATTCACCGCTCAACGGAAGATGAACTTATTGGATCTGATGCTTGGGCAGATAGAGAATTACTTTTAGTCAAAGCATCAACATCATTTGCTTCAATAAGGCAGACCGTCCCTATGCATTATGAGTTCCAGGCCGTGGATTCCCATCTCTCAGAGCTGACTGATTTCAGAATACACTCTGTTGAAAGCTTAAGGATCTGTGTCAATGCCTTATAGCCTTATGACAAGCATCTGCAATGGTATCATGGTAGCAGCTGTATTCCAGGCTTTAGTCAGATATTGGTGGCTTTGATATGGCAGAAAAATTACACTTGCTGAGCAAATGTTAATTTGGTGTTCCTGTTTGCTTACAAAATGGGCATAACACCTCTTGCCTTCGTTTGGAAGGGAGTTACAGAGTCTGGTCTTGTTGAGCAAGAGTTACAGTGTCTGGCATTTCTGGAAGGATGAGACAGCAGTGTGGGGAGCCTTGGCATCAGTTGATGTGTGAATCTCATCCAAGAGCAAATCCAAATCTTGGGAGATCTTTGGCTCAGTGGATTCCAGGGTGCATGGCCTGAGCTGAGTGCCATATCTCTGCTTCACTAGATGTATCAAGTAGGGTGAATGAGTTGTGGCCACTTAGGACCACTATGTTCTCCAGTGAAGGTAACATCATCTTCATCAAGAGGTAGACTGTGATGACTGAGTCCACCTTTCAGCCAGAGGCTAGCCTCAAAATAAAGGGAGGGGGGTCAATGTTAGGAACAAGTATCAAAGTATACATTAGGTTCTAATCATAGAATTCCTATGTACACAAAGGGGCCATTTGGCCCGTTGAGTCTGCACTGACCACAATCTCACCCAGGCCCTATCCCTTAGCCATGCATTTACCCTGCTAATTCCCCTGACACTAAGGGTCAATTTAGCATGTCCAATCCACCTAACCTGCACATCTTTGGACTGTGGGAGGAAACCCACACAGACACAGGGAGAATGTGCAAACTCCACACAGACAGTGACCCAAGCTGGGAATCGAACCCAGATCTCTGGCATTGTGACGCAGCAGTGCTAACCAATATGCCATCATGCTGTCCCTGATGCTAATGATCAAAAGAAATGACTGTCTTCATCGTCCCTTAACTTCACTGCTTCGGTGCTTGATGTGTGTCTGCCAAAGTTCCTTCTGTTACGAAATAGGAACACTATTGACTCATTAGAGGATATTACTTGTGTGCGAACATGGTCAAAACTCAAACATTGCCTTTGACGAGGGGCATGAAAACATTCCAACGTTGCCACCATGCCAGTGGCAGTGTTTACTGTCAGGTTAGCACATTAACGGGATCACAGTATCAACAGCATTTCAGTGAAAATATTGAGCTTGAACGGAAATGCAAAATGAAGTTGTACAATCAGCAGAATGACTTGGCTGTGGCCACATGGGAACAGGCTCCCCACCAGCAGAGGGCGATAACATAGAATGACGCCGGGGTTAGAACTAAATCCTTCATCTTGGTAACCTTGGCTGCCTTAAGATGCAGCCAATTCTGATTCCTGGGCCAAAGGAGCAGATGGATAAAAAGTGAAGAACAAAGTAGGGAAGAGCATCAGCATAGTCTATGAGGAAGAACAGACAGTGGGGAGAGCAGGCAGTACAGTGTGAACTGGTGGAGGGGAGTCGTGTGAACTGGTGGAGGGGGAGTACAGGTGAACTGGTGGAGGGGGGGAGTACAGTGTGAACTGGTGGAGGGGGAGTACAGTGTGAACTGGTGGAGGGGGAGTACAGTGGTGAACTGGTGGAGGGTGGGGTACAGTGTGAACTGGTGGAGGGGGAGTACAGTGTGAACTGGTGGAGGGGGAGTACAGTGTGAACTGGTGGAGGGGGAGTACAGTGTGAACTGTTGGAGGGGGAGTACAGTGTGAACTGGTGGAGGGGAGTCGTGTGAACTGGTGGAGGGGGAGTACAGTGTGTACTGGTGGAGGAGGGGGAGTACAGTGTGTGGTGGGGGGAGTACAGTGTGAACTGGTGGAGTACAGTGTGAGGTGTGTGTGTGGGAGTACAGTGTGAACTGGTGGAGGGGGAGTACAGTGTGAACTGGTGGGGGGAGTACAGTGTGAACTGGTGGAGGGGGAGTACAGTGTGAACCTGTGGAGTACAGTGTGAACTGGTGGAGGGGGAGTACAGTGGTGGTGGGGGGGGTACAGTGTGAACTGGTGGAGGGGGAGTACAGTGTGTGGTGGAGTACAGTGTGAACTGGGGGTGTGTGGGAGTACAGTGTGAACTGGTGGAGGGGGAGTACAGTGTGAACTGGTGGAGGGGGAGTACGTACAGGTGAATGGTGGAGTACAGTGTGAACTGGTGAGTACAGTGTGAACTGGGGAGTACAGTGGAACTGGTGGAGGTACAGTGTGAACTGGTGGAGTACAGTGTGAACTGGTGGAGGGGGAGTGGTGAACTGGTGGAGGGGGGTAGTACAGTGGTGGTGGGGGGGAGTACAGTGTGAACTGGTGGAGGGGGAGTACAGTGTGAACTGGTGGAGGGGGAGTACAGTGTGAACTGGTGGAGGGGGAGTACAGTGTGAACTGGTGGAGGGGGAGTGTGAACTGGTGGAGGGGGGAGTACAGTGTGAACTGGTGGAGGGGGAGTACAGTGTGACTGGTGGAGGGGAGTACAGTGTGAACTGGGGGAGTACAGTGTGAACTGGGAGTACAGTGTGAACTGGGGAGTACAGTGTGAACTGGGGGAGGGGGAGTACAGTGTGAACTGGAGGAGGGGGAGTACAGCGTGAACTGGGGGAGTACAGCGTGAACTGGGGGAGTACAGCGTGAACTGGAGGAGTACAGCGTGAACTGGTGGAGGGGGAGTACAGCGTGAACTGGTGGAGGGGGAGTACAGCGTGAACTGGTGAGTACAGCGTGGTGGAGGGGGAGTACAGCGTGAACTGGTGGAGGGGGAGTACAGGGTGGGTGTGGAGTACAGTGTGAACTGGGGGTGGGGGTGGGGGAGTACAGTGTGAACTGGGGGAGTACAGCGTGAACTGGGGGGGGGGAGTACAGCGTGAACTGGGGGAGGGGGAGTACAGCGTGAACTGGGGGAGGGGAGCTCCTTGTGAATTGGGGGAAGGGAGAGTACAGTGTGAACTGGTGGTGAGGGGAACTGCGGGGTGTAAAGCAGATCAAACGCCCTGCCCTGCCCTGCCCTGCCCGTTCATTATGGGAAACCTGCCGGACACTTTGGCTGCAATTCTTCAATCCCATTCGTCCCGCCACTGCTGCCAGCGAGAACAGAAAATTTGGCGCTCAGCTAAAACACCACTCACTGCAGCAGGACCAGAGACTCCCAGACACAGGGTGGGTCAGAGAATTCCTGGCTTTGCCATTTTTTGGGAAAATCCTGACCAGTGGGTTTACAGTGGTCGGTTGGAGGTGGCAGGGAGAGAGAGGAGATGGGTGGATCAGAGAGAGTTGCCTCACAGCAGTGCACTCAGAGCATCCATTTCCGCTGACTCAAGAACCTTGGTGAGGAAGACAGCAAACTGCTGTCTGACTTGACTTGCGAGTGATACCTGACGGCTGAAAGTGGCAAGAAAATGTTGCCGTGGAAAGTTGAAGTGTCCTTATTATTGTCATTGTTTTAAATTGTAGTTTACTTTGAGACATTTAACGCGGGTAATTGGGCAGCATGGTGCTACAGTGGTTAGCACTGTTGCCTCACAGCGCTAGCGACATGGGATTGATCCCTGGCTTGATCACTGCCTGTGGGGAGTTTGCACATTCTCCTCGTGTCTGCGTGGATTTCCCCGGGGTGCTCCAGTTTCCTCCCACAGTCTGAAAGACGTGTTGGTTAGTTGCATTGACCTGAACAGGTGCCGGACTTGGCGACTAGGGAAATTTCACAGTAACTTCATTGCAGTGTTAATGAAAGACTTTCTTGTGACTAATAATTAAGTAAATAGTCCAGTTAATGTTTTACTTGTGCATGTGACTTCTGCAAAAAAGTTGCAAGTTACAGAGTTGCATAAACAGAAGAAGCTGAATTAACCTGTTGAGGGTGGCACAGTGGTTAGCACTGCTGCCTCACAGCTCCAGTGACGCAGGTTTGATCACTGGCTTGGTCACTTCCCATAAACAAATTTTAAAAAAAAAATCACGCACTGCTTTGTGGAATAGAAAGGAAACTTTGAAAGAATCTGCATAGATATGTTCTCTTTGGGAAAGCACCTACCCTTTGCATCTTCCTGAATAGGCATGGGCTGTGGGTGGGTGGGGGTGGAATCCCTGCCCAGAAATTTGAGCAGTGGAGCTAACACTCCAATGCAGTGCTGAGGATGTGCTGGAGGTGCCATCTTTTGGATAAGACTCAAATTCAAGGCTCCATTTGCTTACTTGGGGATATAAAAGATCCCGTGGCACTGTTTGAAGAACATTTCTCCCCAGTGTCCTGGACAAATATTTATCCTTCAACTAACATTCTTAAACAAACTGCCTGTTCATTATCATTGTTATAGAATCCTACAGTGCAGAAGGAGGCTATTCGCCCCATCGAGTCCACACCGACCACAATCTCACCCAGGTGCTGTTCCCATTACCCCACATATTTACCCTGCTAATCCCCCAATTGGGAAATTTAGCATGGCCAATTAACCTAACCAGCACATCTTTGGACTGTGGGAGGAAGCCGGAGCAACTGGAGGAAACCCATGCAGAGAAACTCCACAGAGACAGTGATCCGAGGCTGGAATTGAACCCGGGCCCCTGGTGATGTGAGGCAGCAGTGCTAACCACTATGCCACCCCAACACCCACTGCTGCTCTGCTGTCATGAAACCTGGCATGCCAAATTTCCTTAATCTTCTGCACTCTGTCTTGTCGGGCGTCAAAGCCGTTGTCAGTCTCCTGGCCTGCTTGGCCAGCACAATCAGATTCTTACCCAGCATGGGCAAGAACCTGAGCATTACTCATCTGGCCCCTCGAGCCTGCTCCACATTCAATAAGATCATGGCTGATCATTTTGTGGACTCAGCTTCACTGACCCACCCACTCACCATAACCCTTAATTTCTTTACCGTTCAAAAATTTATCCTTGCCCTTAAAAACATTCAATGAGGCAGCCTCAACTGCTTCACTGGGCAGGGAATTCCACAGATTCACAACCCTTTGTGTAAAGAAGTTCCTCCTCAACTCAGTCCTAAATCTGCTTCCCCTTATTTTCACCCGCCAGTAGAAACAACGTCCCTGCTTCTCTCTCATCTACTCCTTTCATAATCTTACATGTTTCTGTAAGATCTCCCCTCATTCTTCTGTTCTCCACTACACTTCCTGAAGTCACTGACAATCTCCTTTGTTTTGTTAACATTGAAGGAGAGATTATTGTCATCGCACCAGTTGAAGAGATTGTCTATCTCTTTCCTGCACTCTGTGTAATCTGGCGTCAAAGCTGTTGTGAGTCTCCTGGCCTGCTCAGCCAGCGCGATCAGGTGCTCATCCAGAGCGGGCAAGAACCTCAGTGCTACTCATTAGCATTCACTTAAATACAATTACTGGGTATAAGACCGGATGCCCCGGCTTCCCAGTATGCTCTTTCGTCTCACCCCACCTGCTCGCATCGGAAAGGAGATAAGTGCAGTGCTCATGGGCTTCTCTGCCATTGCCAATCTGCAGAGGGAGAGTCCCTCAACACCTGGGTGTTGGGGTGGACTTGGGCTGGGGGGGAAGGGGTTGACCTCAAGACTTTCTCCAGGGTGAGAGGAGGTCTCGTGGCTGGACTTCTCTTAGGTTACTTATTTCAGGCCACTTGCTGTTAAAAGTGTTTATCATTGTTTATTTATTGTTCTGTAAAACCTTTGAAGTGACCTGGTCACATTAATATCCATATCCTCTGAACACCTGGGATCCTTCAAAATCACAGCAGCACTCTCTTGTACAGCAGACATTGTCCTTGGTTGATTTCAGAAGCCCCAAATCTTTGAAGTACTTTGACTAACAGGAGATGTCAGTTTAACTGGAAGGAACCCCTTTGTAGTCTGAATGAGCTGCAGGTATTGCTCAACCTTTTTGAACTGCTTTGACTGACAGCTCCGGAGCAGATCAAAGAGTACATTGTTGATACAATCATATCATGGTCTAGTAAACCTTAAATACTTTCTCTTTTCACCACAGTCCTTCAGTCTGGTCCCATTTTTTTAACAATGCAGTTTTCTTTTCAAGTCCATGATCCTAGAAAGTACACATGCTTTCTAATAACTCTTTTTTTTTTATATTCTCACTGAGTCCATTAGCTTCATTCTTAATACTTTTTACTTCAACTGTATCTTTTTCCTCTCTGCCAAGCTTCAAGATTGGAGATGCTATGGTTTTTATCTCTGAGATAGAGGCTGAGGGAAGATTTCACTGGAGAGCATAAAAGTATGAGGGGGTTTGGCAGATTGGAAATGGAAGGACCTATTTGTAAAAGCAGCAAAGTCACCAGGGGGCAAAAAGTGAAAGGCTGAAGGAATGAAGGGAAGTTGAGGGGAAATGAATTGAACCTAAGAGTGGGGTTTGGGGAAGCAGTAGAGACTGAAAGCTTCTCAAATATGTAGAGTGTGATTATCCATTAAAAACATGGAAATGTAGAAAATAGGAGTAGGAGGAGGCCATTTGGCCCTTTGAGCCTGCTCTGCCCTTCTTCACGATCATAGCTGATCATCCAACTCAATAGTCTAATTCTGCCTTCTGCCTATAATCTTTTATTCCGTTCGCCCCCAAGTGGTATATCTAGCATTCTTGAATACATTCAGTGTTTTGGCATCAGCCACTTCCTGTGGTAATGAATTCCACAGACTCACCACTCTTTGTGCGAAGAAATGTCTTCCCATCTCCGTCCTAAATGGTCCACCTGTATCCTCAGATTGTGACCCATGGTTTTGGACTCCCCCATCATTAGAAATATCCTCCCTGCATCTACCCTGTCTAATCCTGTTAGAATTTTATAAGTCTCTATGAGATCTCCCCTCATGCGTCTGAACTCCAGTGAAAACAATCCTAAGCTAGTCAATCTGTCTTCATACATCAGTTCTGCCATCCCCAGAATCAGCCTGGTAAACCTCTGTTGCATTCTCTCGAGAGCAAGAACATCCTTCCTCAAAAAACTGCACACAATACTCTAGGTGTGGTCTCACCAAGGTCTTGCATAATTGCAACAACACATTCCTGCTCACAATGAAGGCCAACATGCATTTGCCTTCTTTACCACCTGCTGCACCTACATGTTTACCTTCAGCGATTAGTGTTCAAGGACACCCAGATCCCGCGGCACACTCCCCTCTCCCAATTTACAATCAAGATGTACGGAGTACTGCCAAGGACTGAAAAATGAATCCCATTCAGCTGGCAAACATCTGAAGGCCCACCTCCGCTGCTATTACTTTCTCTGAATCTATAGCCAACCTCATCACTTCATCCAGCAAAACTCTTGGAAGGGCCATTCATATTAATTAGATAAAACACCAAAATAAGTTTGCTGTTGGCAAATGCGAGGAGGCAGAATCTTGTCCATTTGAACATTGGCCTCTAGCATGTCAAGTTCAGAGTTCTGTCAGATGAAAGTGAAAGTCTTGCCTCTTGATGTGCTGGAAATCTTGGGAGTACTTGTTTCACATTTGATTTCATTCCTCTTCACTTTTTCCAAGCCTTTTGCCACGCTGAGAAGCCTGATTGCTTGCATTTAATTTCATACTCCAGTACTTTTTATCAGCCTCTTGATTGACAGGTCCAGGCTATTTCACAGCAGGCAATAGCTTTGTTTTTATTTCCTTTCACCCTCGATAAAATCTGAAGTGCTTCCTCTTTTCAGTTATTGCTGTTTCTGAGTGCAGTGTTTTTAAACAGGTTTTCTCTTGGATTTGAAAATCATCTTAGAAAGACCAGATGCACAGGCTGACTTTTTTCAAGCTCTTATGCTGGAACAGCATTCCTGAATTGGAAGTTGTTTTCAGCCATAGGAGAAGCTGGCACAACTCACCCTGCCACCCTGGCAGTGTCACCCTGGTTGTGACAGTGTCAAAGTGACACCCTGGCAGTGACATCACTGTGATGTGGAGATGCCGATGTTGGACTGGGGTAAGCACAATAAAGACATCTCAGAATACCAGATTGAAGTCTAACAGGTTTACTTGGCAGCACATTTTGTGCTACCACATAAACCTGTTGGACTTTAGCCTGGCGTTGTGAGATATCTTATCGTGATATCACTGCCAGAGTGTTAGTGCCAGGGTGGAATTTGGCAAGATGGCAGTACCAGATTGGCACTGCCAAGTGGAGGTTGTGAATGGGATAGGGCCTTTGCTGCCCTTACATTGGAGTGTGTCCCTCGTTGGGGTGGGGGCGAGGCCACTGTGACTATGATGGGGAGGGGGGGGGTGCGGTGTGCCCTCATACCTGCACTGAGTTGGAAGTAGATATAGAGGTAACCCAAACATTTAGTGGTGGTGTTTGTGAGGAAGGGTGATTGTTGGGGGGTGTTTCCCTTGTCTGTGAGGTGGAACTATGTCTGTGAGGGCTGTGAGAGTGGGGAGGCCAAAACATTGCAGTCTGTGATCGGGCACACCCCAATCCTTGTGAACTTGGGCTTGCTGGCCTGTTTCCCACCAGGGATTCTTTTGCCACGAAAGAGTGGTTGAATACCACTGGTTAATACTGCCAGCACCAGTGGGAAACATTCCAGTCTCCCTGCTGGCAGCAGCACTTAGATTCTCATCAGAAGGATCACGGCCAACATGTTTCAGATTGGTGATCTCTTAACAGAAGTGCAAGTATATCTTGATCTCTCTGAGTGTATGGAAGTCATGTGCAAAATCTTACCCGTGCACGATGAGCGAATTAATCTAACATGGATCCATGGCTGGAAACATACAAAGCTGAAAACAGCATTCAGTCTGCCTGTGGGTGGCTGACTGTTTTCAGTTCTCTTTTATAGGTAGCTTGATTGGTTTGATTTATTATTATCACATGTATTAGTACACAGTGAAAAGTATTGTTCTTTGCACACTATACAAAGCGTACCATACATTGAAAAGGAAAGGAGAGAGTGCAGAGTGTAGTGTTAGTCATAGCTAGGGTGTAGAGAAAGATCAACTTAGTGCAAGTTGATGGCAGCAGGGAAGAAGCTGTTCTTGAGCTAGTTGGTACGTCACCTCAGAATTTTGTATCCTTTTCCTGATGGAAGAAGTTGGAAGAGAGAATGCCGGGGGGCATGGAGCCCTTGATTATGCTGGCTGCCTTTCCGAGGCAGTGGGAAGTGTAGACAGAGTCAATGAATGGAAGGCTGGTTTGCGTGATGGAATGGACTAAAATGCAATATTTTTCCGGTAATCTTTCCTTTATGTGAACCTTTTTTTAATTGTACATTTAGCAGTTGAATCTGAACAAAGTCGTCTATCATTATATAATCATTCCATCCTATTGACAAGTACCATAATGGGTATTGGACACACTCTCCAGTAACTAGTTTACCTTGATTAAGGAGTCAGTAGACATGTGCCATGCTAACTCAGTGTAACAGTAAATGAAAAGATACTGGTTTCAGCTTGGAGGAAAAGAGAGCAGTTTGCAGAAATTCTATCGAGGTTTTTACCCAAGAAAGTAATGTTGGGGAAGACTGAACTGTAACACTCACGTTAAGATGCATTGTTACAATGGCGACTGTTCTTTGTTGTAACACTACATCAACCTAACGCAAGCCAGGCATAATTCTGTCCTCAGCTGATGCTCATGCCTTCTGGCTAAGATCTAGTATGAGATCAGGACCTGTATTCTCCAGTCTCACTTGCCCTGCCACTGCTGCCAGTGAGAATGGAGAATTTGGCACTGGGCCAAAACTCCATACCTGGCAGTGGGCCTTGAGAATTTCAGTCATGGGCGAAGTTGGAGAATTCCAGCCCTGATGTTAATGCCTGTTCTTGTCAGTTTGGATGTAGTATGTCCCTTTTGCAGGCACCATGAATTGGATTCAATTTGAATTTGAATTGGTTTTTGGACAAACAAGATCGATTTATTGCTTGCTCTGTCTACTTTGCAGATTGGCTTTGTAACTCTGAGAAATGAATAACGTGGGAAAAATCGTTAGTATACGCTTGACCTGGACCATTTGATGGGCAACATGACAGCTCAGTGACTATCGCTGTGCTGTGCAGATACATGGATTTGGGCCTGTGTCTGTGGGAGTTTGCACATTCTCCCCGTGCTTGCGTGGGTTTTCTCCGGGTGCTCCGGTTTCGTCCCACATCCCAAAGATGTGCTCTTAGGCTAATTGGCAAAACAAATTCTCCCTAAATTGTCTCAAATTTGGTTCTTAATTTGTAAACATAGACAGGGATCACGGGTAGAGGTGGGAACATCAAGGTGGCGGCGTGGGCTCGTTGGGCCTGTTTTCTCTGCTGTTTTGTTTGTTCAAAAAAAAGATGCTCATGTACTTGCCAGGTGCAAATGCAGGCTGATGTTTCCTCATCTGTCATCCAGGAACTTGTAACCCATTACAGTTCTTTCATTAACTAACTCAGACTTATTGAGGATTATACTAGAGAACTTTGTTCTCAATGTCCCAAATAGTGCATCTAATTATTCCATATATTTAATGTTTTGAGTGAAGTTGTTAAAAAAACAAAGCTGTGCATTTGTACTGTGTAGCTGTGATCCAACGTAATGTGTAAGTTAGTTTATTCTTTGTGGAAACAGTGTACAGGTTTTACCTTCTGTGCAAAACTGTCCTCAAAAGGTTTCAAGAGGAGGTGCCTGATTTACCAGCTGAATGCACATTTGTCCTTGGAGCACAAAAATCTAAAACACAGCAATACAGTATTAACTGTGTTTCCTTCATAATTAATATTTTGTACAATCTAGGACATCATAACCTGTCACTGATATTGCATTTCAGGCCATGTAATATTAGACTGAAATCCTGCTATATTTGCTCAGTTAAAAATCTCAGTGCTTCCTTTTCTTGGTATTCTTGCCTCTGGTTCTTTCTATCTCTTAAGTTTAATTTTAGGGCTGTGCTGATTACAAATGGTCTTGGGACGGAGCCGGATCGTTTTCTTTTTGGCTATTAGAACATCAAAGCATTTTAAGAATTATAAAGGGTATTAGGTTGGGTGTGTTCTTTTTATGCAGCCAACCTTACCTTCCATCCTTCTCACCATAACCCTCAACCCTCTTTTTCCTTTTATAAACCCATCCAATCACCTCTTGAACCTATTTATTCTATTCAGTGGCTTTCCTTGGTTCAAAGATGTGCAGATTAGGTGGATTGGCCATGCTAAATTGTCCTTTAGTGTCCAAAGATGTGCATGTTAGGGTGGATTGGCCATGCTAAATTGCACCTTATTGCCCAAAGATGTGTAGGTGAGGTGGATTGGCCATGCTAAATTGCCCCTTAATGTCCAAAGATGTGCAGGTTAAGTGGATTGGATAATTGTGCATGGTTATAGGGATATGTGGAGGGGAAGGCCAGCTGGGATGCTCTTTCTGCACTCTCTCAGAGAGTAGGTGCAGACTCTATCTAAGGAAGGTTGTGCTGGGCTTGGTGAGGGTTCAGATGAAGTTCACAAGTATGATCTCAGGAACAAAAAGCTTGATATATGAGGAACGTTTAAGGACTCTGGGTCTGTATCCGAAGGAATTTAGAAGGAGGAGGGGAGATCTTATTTAAACTTACTGAATGCAGAGAGGCCTACATAGAATGGTTATGGGGAAGATGTTTCCATTTGTAGGAGAGATTAGGATCCAAGGGCACAGCCACAGAATAAAGGGAAGCCTCTTTAGAACTGAGATGAGGAGGTATTTCTTCAGCCAGAGGGTGGTGAATCATTGCCACAAAAGGCTGAGGAGGCCTGGTCATTGAGTATATTTAAGACAGATAGACAAGTTGTTAGTTGGTAAGGGAATCAAAGGTTATGGAGGGAAAGCAAAGAATGGAGTTGAAAAAGGGTGACACAGTGGTTAGCACATACTGCCTCTCAGAGCCATAGACTGCGAGCTTGCACATTCTCCCCATGTCTGCGTGGGTTTCCTCTGGGTACTCTGTTTCCTCCCGCAGTCCAAAGATGTGCGAGTTAGGTGAATTGCCATGCTAAATTTCCTCTTAGTGTCAGGGGACTAGCTAGGGAAATAAATACATGAGATTATGGGAATAAGACCTGGGTGGGATTGTGGTCAGTGCAAACTTGATGGGCGAAATGGCCCCCTTCTATTGGAATTCTGTGAAACTTATCAGCCATGATCAAATGACCCAGCAGAATGACTGAGCAGACTCACTGGGCCGAATGGCCTAATTCTGCACCTACATCTTATGGTTCTACGCAGACTTGACAGGCTGAATGGCTTTTTTCTCTACTGTAGGGATTCTATGGTAATATATTCCACAACCCTTGTCTTTTTGGTGAAAATAATTCCTCTTGATTCCATTCTTACTCCAACTTCCTCATTTTAACTTCAATTTCTCACTGTTTGAATCCCTCACTGTCGTGAAAAAAAAATTGCCAGAAATCAGCTTGCAAAATCTCGCTTGTAATTTTGGGAACTTCAGTGAGGTCACTTAGAATTATTTTCTTTGTTTACAAGAAAACATGCCCTAGGTTTCTTTAACTTGGCCAGATATGTTAAATTCCTGGAACTGTCTTTGTTGCTGCCAGTGTTTTTTCTGGAATATATTTTGAATTTCTTGTATGTAGTTGTATCAATGGCATTGGATTCAGATAACTGTGAAGTTTTTGAATGTCATGGGTACCCCAAGAATTATCTCTGTATGTTATTCTTCATACAAACCTTACTATACTTCAATAAACCTTACTTCATACAAACACCTTACCATACTCCTTATACACCTCTGACCGTATGGCCACATTCTCCTCCAATTCGATTTTCGAGATGGTTGATGACACCACCGTTGTGGGTTGGATTTTAAACAATAATGAGACAGTACAAGAGATAAGAGAATCTGGTGAACTGGTGCAACAATAATCTCTCTCTCAATATCAACAAAACAAAGGAGACAGCCATCAACCTCAGGAAACATAGTGGAGAGCATGCTCCTATCTACAGCGATGGAGACAAAGTAGAAATGGTTGAGAGATTCAAGTTTTTCAGATGTCCAGATCACCAACAACCTGTCCTGGTCCCTCCAAGCGGATGCTGTAGTTAAAAAAGCCCACCAATCCTCTCATTTCTCAGAAGACAAAGGAAATTTGGCATATCAGCTACGACTCTCACCAACATCTACAGATGCACCATGGAAATCATTCTTTTTGGTTGTATCACAGCTTGGCATGGCTCCTGCTCTGTCCAAGACCGCAAGAAACTACAAAGGGTCATGAACGAAGCCCTGTCCATCACTCAAACCAGCCTCCCATACATTGACACTATCTACACTTCCAGCTGCCTCAGAAAAAGGACCCCATTCACCCCGGACATTCTCTCTTCCACCTTCTTCCATCAGGAATAAGATACAAAAGTCTGAGGTTACGTACCAACCGACTCAAAAACAGCTTCTTCCCTGCTGCCATCAGACTTTTGAAACCTTGCATTAAGTTGATTTTTTCCGACACCCTAACTATGACACTAACATTACATTCTGCATTCTCTCCCTTCCTTCTCTATGTACAGTGTGTGTTGTCTGAATAGCGCACAAGAAACAATACTTCTCACTGTATACTAATACATGTGACAAATCAAATCAAAACCTACCAGACTTTTGCAGATCATGGTGGTACTTTAAAGGAACTTTTCCTCTCATATATTACCACAACACCAATCATTGTATTATTCTCCAATATTTTCCATGTTCCAAGCTATCAGATACTTGGAGAATGGTTTAAGCTGTTACAGAGGCTTTGGATATAGATGAGTCACAATCAATTCGGTTTATGCTCCGGCAGATGATGTTTCTGGAAATCCGTGTTTGTGTGCTGTGTGCCAGTTTATTCATCTATATTGAGTCTGCTTTCTTGATTGAAAAACTGAGGTGAAGGGCCTTGAAGTCATCTGGATTGAAAAGATGCCAATTAAAAAGACATGGTATTGTGATGCCAAGCTGAGATTAGAAAATTTGTGGATTGTAGGCAGGAGTGCAGACTACAGGAGGTAAGGAGTTCACAGTATTGAGGCTTTGGGAAAGAATGAGTTTGTGTGGAGATAATGGGGTTGAAATTAGCTTGGCCCGCATGCTGGAACTTGGGCAGCAGTGTGCCACAGACTGCATATGTTTCACAGACTGCCACACTTCATCCTGGATTCTACCCATTACGATATATGCCAGATGTGGAGATGCCAACATTGGACTGGGTGGACACAGTAAGAAGTCTCACAACGCCAGGTTAAAGTCCAACAGATTTATTTGGAATCATGAGCTTTCGGAGGACTGCTCCTTCATCAGGTGAGTGGAGAGGTAGATTCACAAATGCCGCATTTGTGAAACTTATCTCTCCACTCACCTGATGAAGGAGCAGTGCTCCAAAAGCTCATGATTCCAAATAAATCTGTTGGACTTTAACCTGGTGTCATGAGACTTCTTACTGTGCATATATCCCAAGGCCTTGCTCTGAGAATCCCAGGTTTGTGCATGGAAGAAATGGGAACCTCATTGCTGCATGCTAATGAGGGTCTTATGATGTATTCAGGAGCCCAGTGCAATTTTGATGGACAGTTTTGAGGGGGGTGGGTAGATCTGAGGATTGTATCAGTGTTATCAGATCCA
Organism: Sphyrna mokarran; assembly: GCA_024679065.1. Lineage (NCBI taxonomy): Eukaryota > Metazoa > Chordata > Chondrichthyes > Carcharhiniformes > Carcharhinidae > Sphyrna > Sphyrna mokarran. The sequence continues at coordinate 8,594,884 of JAGIQG010000038.1, read as the reverse complement.
GCAGTTGCAGACAGGTTAAGGCATAAGTCTGGGAACCTAAAGGAAAAGAGGACTGGGTAGTTCAGCAGGTTTTGTAGGTGAGTAGTTGAACCACATGCAAATCACTGTCTACATTAGAGTAGTGATCAGCAGGCACTATATGTGGCCTCATTGTACCTGGACTTGGAGGGAAAGGTCTATTTTTACTGCCCCAGCCCACAAGGGATGCTGAGACTGGGTGGAGCTCAGACCTTTGGATTTAAAGTTTTTAAAATGTATTTATTAGTATCACAAGTAGGCTTATATGCACACTGCAATGAAATTACTGTGGAAATCCCGAGTTGCCACACTCCGACACCTGCTCATGTACACTGAGGGAAAATTTAGCATGGCCAATGTACCTAACCAGCATGTCTTTCGGACTGAGGGAGGAAACTGGAGCACCTGAGGAAACCCACGCAGAACAGGGAGAATGTGCAGACTCCACACAGACAGTGACCCAAAGCTGGGAATCGAACACAGGTCCCTGGCACTGTGAGACAGCAGTGCTAGCCACCATGCCATCCCTGACTGTGGATTTCTGACTGAAACTATCAAGTTGTTAGTGGCGGAACTCCTTTAAAGCATTGACTGTCTCTGGCATGTTAAAGAACTGTTTCCAACACCTACAATTTATAAGACACGTTTTATTTAAATTGCTTCTCTTGCTGTCTATGGCTTTTGGCAAAAATCCAGTAGTAACAGCCATAATTAATCACTCTCTTATAGTGAGTGATAGTGTGAGCTTCTGTATGATTCTTCACCAAGTTCTATTCATTCACAAGTTCAGTTGAAGGTTAATATCGTGGCACCACAGTCTGAAATCTACTTTGTTTCTGATAAAAATCAGCTTACATAAAAAAGAAAAATCCCACATTAACTTGGCCCACATGCTCAGTGAACAGGAAGGTTCCAGGTTCAGTCACTAGCCTGTATACAGTTAAGCTGATCGCAGTTAGAGGATAGGCAGATACTGAATCTGGCTTCACTTACACGTGGACTGGAGAGGGGAAATAAAATCAGACAGGGTTCAGGGTCCATATCCTGATCTCATTACCCCTCAGTCTGAGTGTTTGAACTTTGACGAGTAATCTCTGGGGCATTTCTCAATAGAAATGCGGACCGATTACTGGATTTATATACAGGAGGTGTGATGCAGCTTGTCATGCTGTCGTCCTCTTAATTATCGACTGTTTTGGGATGTGTCATATTCTGACTCATCTCAGGGCTGTTTTCAGCAAATGGGATGAAACTACCCACACTCAGACACATCACTGATCAAATAGCTACATACTGGCTCCTGCACTTCCCTGTTTGGATGTAATTTAATGAGGCGTTGCTGTTTTGGAAATTCCAGAAAGAGAGCTTCCTGGAATAATCAGACATAGGTCACTGTGTGATCCTAAGATTTTCCTGATGGATATAGTTCAAGTGGGCATCAGGCAGTTCATCCAATCACTGAGCCATCTGGAACCTTTCTCCTAAATTTAAGGTTTCAAAACAAATATTGCACAGCCACTGATGGCTTTCGGGGAGGGCCTATCATCAGGTAATTCCCTGTTCTTTGTAAGTTGCTTCAAAAACAGCCATGCCCACTTGACGGGTGTGTTGGAATCTTTGTAGTCTAAGCTTTCTAACCTCTGTTCTCGTTGACTCACTTAACTTCCAGTCTGGCAACACCTTGATCCTATCCTTGTTTTCAAATTCCTCCAAATCCCCAAACTCTGAGAACTCTGCACCCCCCCCCCCCCCCCCAACCACCATCACCAGTTCTGTCCATTTGCATATCCCTGATTTTAATTGCTCCACCATTGGTAGCTGTGCCTTCAGCTGCCTGGGCCTTCAAACTCTGAAATTTCCTCTCTAAACCTCTTCACCTCTCTTGCCTTTTTTTAAGACCCTCCTTAAAACCTACCTTTTTGACAATTAATTCTAATGTTGCTTGGTGTCAAATTTTGCCTAATTATGGTTCTGTGAGGCTCCTTGGGATGTTGTACTATCACAATGATGCTATACGAATACAACTTGTTGCAGAGTGGATTAAGGGTCAGTACTCTTGGTTCTCCTGATGGGTATAGTGGTTAGCATCCGTGCCTCTGAGCCAGAAGCTTTGGGTTTGAGTCCCACCCCAGGACTCAATGGCCAAGAAAGATGCGTTCATAACGCGGTCAAACAAGTTGAGTGTCAACCTGCAAATCCTTCCAAACACGCCAGTGGCTGGCAGCAAGAGCAGGAGAGACTCCTGGTCAGTCATGCTTGATGCAGAGTGGTGCCCTTCAAACTATGAGCCTCCAGAGTGGCACAGCAGCAGCAGTTAGCGCTGCTGCCTCACAGCGCCAGGGACCTGGGTTCGATTCCTAACTTGGGTCACTGAATGTGTGGAGTCGGCACGTTCTCACCATGTCTGCTTGGGTTTCCTCTGGATGCTCCATTTCCTCCCACAGTCTGAAAGACATGCTAGTTAGGTGAATTGGCCATATTAAATTCTCCCTCAGTGTGTCTGAACAGGTGCTGGAGTGTGGCAGCTAGGGGATTTTCACAGTAACTTCATTGCAGTATTAATGTAAGCCTATTGTAACAATAATAAATAAACTTAAACAGAGACAGGCTAGCGATCTGAGCTATTCCAAGAAAAACCTTGCTATGGGAACAGATGAAAGTTTGCCTGGTGCACCACTAGGTGTGGGAAGAGAGACAACAACTCTTGGTTCTGTGCTGAAACCGGACTCTCCTGTGAATCAAGCAAACAAGACAGATTATAAAAAGACAGGCAATACTGCAACAGAATTCATTCTAAATTAGTAAATACAGCTTGCAATGGAGGGAAGACGTGTAGTTTTTGTCTCTGTTTTGGCTATATCCTCTTTTGTTAGTAATACCTGGTATTTTAAATCAAGATCAAACCTGTTTAAGAAATATGCAATATGGAATGCTGATGATGGAGTGTGGTTTGTGTTATTGGAGCAGTTAGTGTGTATGTGGTAGTTAGCTGTGATAGGTTTTAGGACCCAGAGGACACCTCAGCTTATTGAGATCCACTCATTTCCTCTCTTGCTGTTTTTATCCTTGAATGATCATGGCTGCAGTGAAACACGAACCATGATTCTCAGTCTCGGAGATGGATTATCTGTCATGCCTTTTGCTTCAAAAGCGTTTCAATAAATCCCTCTGTGTTCTTTTCCCACTCAACAGACACTGAGCTGAACAATCTTTTACCAGGAATTAGTTTATTTATACCTTTTTTTTCAAAGTTCCTGGAATTGTTTCATTTGTCACAAGAGGAAAATTAATCTGCAGAGTATATAACAACGCACTCCTGAAATATGGCTCGGAAAAGAAATGCTCATTGTTTCAATTCTTTCTCTCGAGTCCACCTCCCCGACCCCCCAGCTGTTCCCTGCCACAACACTCTCCTCACTGGCAGTGTGAAGTGAATATTTGAATCAAACTTTATTGATGCAAATATGACAAATCAAGCTCTTTGCTTTCCTCCATTACTATTGTGACTTCTTTTGCTTCCAGGCCCAGTACTGTTGTTCTCAATTGTGTGCAGAGAGACCAGATTAACACAAACCCCCACCTCTCCCAATCCACCCTTGTCCTGTCTTATTTCCCTGTATTAGTGTTTTATAAGACCATTCCATATTATCTGGTGGCTAGAGGTTAGTAATATTGTTTGTTTGTGCGCATTACAATGCAGTCCTTCTGAAGATGCAGTTCCTCCTGTCAAAGAGATTTATTTTCCAGATCCAGGTCTAACAGATTCAGAAGCCTGTCTGGCACTCCCCACTGTCCTTGGATTGACTTTTCCTGACAGCCTAGTCCTATGTGGGGAAGAAGAATGAATATTTAAAACAGTTTTTTTATATAAGTGCATAATTAAGTGTAAACCAACACAGCCTTTTAAAAAGAAACGCAGACTTAAGTCACTTATTCCTTACATCAGGAAAGATTTTGGGAATTCCCATGCATTTTGGTGGGAATTCATTAACTCATCTGGTTGCGTTTTCTAAGATTTGAACACTTCAACGCTACCCACCTCCACCTTAAAAAAAAGCTTTAGCAAAGTCTGGAATCATTTGGAAAAGGTGGGAGAGAAGAGAATGCCAAGCGCCTCCTGGTGCCTCAGTGAGTATATATGCTGCCAAATGTGCACATAAAGCAGAAAGGTCACAAACTCCATCTCTGCTCTATTCTGGATTAGCCAGTGCCAGCTGGGCCGACAAAATTGTCTTCAGTGCCTCCAGGTTACAGGGTGGCAGCAGCCAGTTAGGACAGCATTGGGTTTGCTGTGATGCAGTCTGCAGTCGAATAGCTTTCCAACGTTTCTTATCGAAGCAGACCATTCAGCTGACTGCTCAGACCACAACAATATTCCTGTGGAATTGTCACCTTATGGAGCCAATGCCTTCAGAAAAAGGAGTGGTGGGGTTTGGTGTTAAGGGGGAAAATAGGATTTTTAAAAGTCAGGGACTGATTTAGACTACACTTGGAATACTGTGAACAGTTTTGATCTCCTTATCTAAGGCAAGATATACTGGCATTGGAGGCAGTCCAGAGAAGGTTCACTAGGTTCTGAATAGGATCCTGGATTCTTACAAGGAGAGGTTGAGTAGGTGAGGTCTGCACTCATGGAGGGTCAGAGAATGAGAGGTGACCTTTTTGAGACATATAGGATCCTCGGGAGGCTTGACAGGGTAGATGGTGAGAAGTTGTTTCCTCTTGTGGGAGAGTCAAGGACTAGAGGTATAATCTCAAAGTATGGGGTCACCCATTTACGACAGAGGATAGCAAATCTGTGGAATTCTTTATCATAAAGGGTTATAGGGCTGGGTCATTAAATATGCTCAAGGCTGAGACAGACAAATGTCTATCTGGTCAGAGAATTAAGGGTTATGGGGATAAGTGGGAAAGTGGAGTTGAGGAATATGTCTGATCTGCCATGATCTTGTTAAATGGTGGAACAGACTTGATGAGCTGAATGGCCTGCTTCTGTTTCTGTGTCTTATGGTAAGTAAACATACAAGCTCTCACTTCCCAATCTGAGTAGTCCCAGCTGTGGGCCTTCCAGAAGCAAGTCATCAAGGAGTTAAATGGTGAGTATTGATGTGAGGAACCAAAAGGATAATGTGGAATGGTTATATCCAATCAGCAGAGATGTAGGGGAGATGTAGCTATATTGTGCAAAAACATCTGAAGTTTAAGTAAGATGTTGTCTGTCATGAGGGGGAGGGGAAAACCAGCTATGGTTTATGCTCTGGATAAACCATAAAGTGATTGTGTGTGGAAGTCAGCTGAAGACAAAATCAGACTCTGTTGTAATATCTTCCACAGTCAAATACATCACTCTACCTGTCATACATGGGAGGCAGTGGTGTAGTGTAGTGTACTGTCTCTGGGTTAGTAATCCAGAGAGCCAGGGTAATGCTCTGGGGATCTGGATTCCCATGGCAGATTGTGTATTTTGAATTCAATTAAAAAAATCTGCAATTAAAAATCTAAGAATGGTCATGAAGCCATCTGGTTCACTAATGTCCATTCGGGAAGAAAATCTACATCCCTACTTGGTCTGCCCCGCATGTACCTCCAGATCCACGGCAATGTGGGTGGCACAGTGGTTAGCACTGCTGCCTCACAGTGCCAGGGACCCAGTTCAATTCCAGCCTCGGGCGACTGTGTGGACGTGTTTGTACACTTTCCATGTGTCTGTATGTGTTTCCTCTAGGTGCTCCAGTTTCCTCCCGCAGTTCATAGATGTGTGGGTGAGGTTGATTGGCCACGCTAAGTAGACCTTTAGCGTCAGGGGTTACAGGGATAGTGCCTGGGTGGGATTGTTGTCGGTGCAGGCTTGATGGGTCAAATGGCCTCCTTTTGCACTATATGGATCGTATGATTCTATGTCTGGAATTTTACCACTCCACCCCCTACAGGAATCCAATTTTACGGTTTTGGGACAAGGTTGTAAAATCCTGCCCAGTGATTCTTAAAATGCTTGTTGAAATGGCCTAGCACCATTCAGTTCAAGAGCAATTCGGTATGGTCAATAAATTCTGGTCCAGCCAGCGATTCCCACATCCTATGAATGAGTTTAAAAAAAAAGAGTTGATGGTACTAGTTTCCTCAGTTTTAGGAAGAACCTGATAAAACATCTCAAAATTTGAAAAGACTTTGAAATGTTGTTCTCTGGCTGTACGTAACCAAATTATATTTGTATAGCACCTTTATAGTTGTTAAAGAGTCCCAAAGCACTTTGCAGGAGTGTAAATCAGTCAAAACTGACACTGAGTCATTTACGGAGATCATAGAAACCCTACAATGCAGAAGGAGACCATTCAGCCCATCGAGTCTGCACTAACCACAATTTCACCTAGGCCCTCTCCCATATCCCTACATGTTTACCCGCTAAACCCTCTAACCTAAACATCTCAGGACTCTAAGGGGCAATTTTTAGTATGGCCAATCAATCTAACCCTCACATCTTTGGACTATGGGAGGAAACCGGAACACCTGGAGGAAACCCACGCAGACACAAGGAGAATGTGCAAACTCCACACAGACAGTGACCCGAGCCGAGAATCGAACCCAGGTCCCTGTAGCTGTGAAACAGCAGTGCTAATCACTGTGGTGCTGTGCCACCCTCTGCACATCAGTGAGGTAGATTTTATTCCACAATAACCAGTGGATCAAGAAACTTAGTTTCACCTTTACGAACACTAATTTCTTTATTGTCCATCTAATTATGTCAGTTTAGTGCTACCATTAGCTTGCTTAGCCACGTGTAAATCAAACTTGGTAGTCCCAATCTCTTGAAGCAAATACAAGTCCGACCCTCTTCCTTTGATGTCTGTTAGGCATTGCTGCAGTGTTAGCAGGCTGTTGGGTTTTCAGAATGGGTTATTCCTCCTCAGCCACCTGAATATGAGTAAGTCCTAAGTATGATGATCCCAGTGGTTGCTAATCTCAGGTCTACATGTGGTCAAAATAGGGACAAATATTGTTCCTGATGCTGATCTAATGATTTGTGGTTGAATGTGTGAAAGTGTAAAGTTCTCAACCAGAAGTGCTAAATGGATAAATTTTCTTTGCGGTCGCATCCAGCGCCAATGTCGGACTTCAACCAATTTGGTTTACTGCACCTGACATCAAGAAATGACACGGTAAAGGCTACAGGTGGGATTGAACATCCTTGCTTGTCCCAAAACTGTAAAATCATTAGGGGGATAGGGCATTGGTGGGATTGTGGTCAGTGCAGACTTGATGGGCTGAATGGTTTCCTTCTGGAATAAAACCTACCTCATTGATCAAGTGTTTGGTCATCTGTTCTAACATCTCCACAAGTGACTCAGTGTCAGTTTTGATTGATTTACGCTCCTGCAAAGGGCTTTGAGACTCTTTATCCACCATGGGATGTGGGAATCGCTGGCTGGGCACTGTAGGATTCTATACCTACAGGGCAAGAGTCAGGATTTTGATGGAATACTCTTCCATTCGCCTCAATGGGCTCAGCTCCAACAACACTCAAGAAGATCACTTGATCAGAAGTTCATCCATCCCTTCCATCGCTGGCATGCCGTATCTGCAGTATGTACCATCTAAGGATACACTGCAGCAACTTCCCAGGGCTCCATTGGCAGCATCTCCCAGACCCAGAACCTTTACTATCTTGAAGAACAAAGGCACTAATGCATGGGACCATCACCATCTGCAAGTTCCACTGCCCAGTCCAATACCATCCCAACTTGGAAATAATATTGCCGTTTCTTCACTGTCGCTGAGTCAAAATCCTGGAAATCCCTCCCTAACAGCACTGTGGGTGTACCTATGCCACATGGACTTCAGCGGGATGATGAAGGCAGCTCACCCACCACTTTCTCAAGGGCAATTAGGGATGAGCAATAAATGCTGGCCTAGCCAACGAAACCCATATCCCATAAATGAATTTTAAAAACTGGATAACTCTTTCAAAGTGCCAGCACAGGCACAATGAGTGGAATGGCCTCCTCCTCCTCTGCTGAATCATTCTGTGATCTTATGCAACCAAAGGATTATCCTTTCAGCTCAAAATTATCTGGATGCCAGAGAATGGATTTCTTTAAATCCCCAAAAATAAGGATCACAAAATTGAACAAATCATAGAATCCCTACAGTTCAGCCCATCAAGTCTGCACTGACCCCAATCCCACCCAGGCCCTATTCCCATAATCCCGGTAATCGCTCTATCCTCCATATCCCAGGGCACTAAGGGGTAAGTTAACAGGCCAATGCACCTACCCTGCACATCTTTGGACTCCTGAAAGTATATCTATATTATTTCCAGGTTAGAAGCTTTGAATTCCAGGATGTTCCCTGGTAACCATGGAATATCACTGGGTAAAATTTGGAAATATTGGCTTATCCTTTGAAAGAAAACACCAATGCTTCTGTCTGTTTCTAGTTACTGCTAATGGTGGCTCTGGGAATTTTGATTCCCACAGACCACGTAGAGTAATTATCATTTATCGTAAAATATAGATTAGGAAATTACCTACTGTATTTCCTGCTGTGTGAAATTGGTCTGGTGAACTGTAGTTATTCACAACGCGTAGTTGCATGATGATTGCATTAATACCCAGAGCTCTGTTGTGATCAGTGCCCCTATTAAGCTGCATGAAATTTGCTGGGAAAAAACAGCAGAGTGGAGGATTTTCTTGTCAATTTCTCTGCTTCCCTCCCTCTTACTTCTTGTCCTGGAAGCTTTGGGTCTTGCTGGGGATTCATTTCATAGGTGTTAATCACCCTTCATTCTTTGTTCACATATTAACTGCAGCAAAAATGTTGCTGCTCTTTTCAGGGGCAAATTAAGCTATTCCCAAGGATCTAACATCCACACAGGTAAACCTCCACCACGAATAATACCTTGTGATCCAGAACGGGATCCCTGGGCTGAGTGTCCCTCCCCGCATCAGACCTTGGGGAAGAACTGATGTGTTGTGTCTACATTTGGTCAGTTCGGAGAGGACTCCCAAGAATTATCGATTGAGAAAGCTCCATTGACAGACAAACAAAGTTGGTAGGTGCTGCTTACAGTAGAGCTTGTGGTGTGGGAGAAGAAAGTAATGGATAGGTGGTCAACTAAAGGAGGGCCATTCTGATATCTGGCCTAGAGTGAGTGGCCTGGTGAGAGGCATCTCCTCGGGGTGGGTCTAATTTACATCCAGAGTTTGGAAGTGTGCAAAGGGTGCTTGGTAGCTGTGCTGTTAGAATGCTGGAGTCCAACACGAGAAACTCCAGTTCTCCAATCTCAGGATATGGGGAAACCATTTAGGACGGAGTCAAGGAGAAACTTTTTCACTTAGAAGTTTTTTTTAAAGTTTACTTATTAGTGTCACAAGTAGGCTTACATCAACACTGCAATGAAGTTACTGTGAAAATAACCTAATCGTCACACTCCAGCATCTGTCTGGGTACATTGAGGGAGAATTTAGCACAGCCAATGCACCCTAACCAGCACATCTTTCAGACTGTGGGAGGAAACAGGAGCACTTGGAGGAAACCTGTGCACACAGGGAGAAAGTGCAGATTCGAACCCGAGTCCCTGGTGCTGTGAAATAGCCACCATGGTGCCCCTGTGAACCTGTGCAATTCTCTCCCATAGAAGGCTGCAGAGGCCAAGTCTGTGAAAATATTTAAGAAGGAAATAGATTGAATTCTGGATTCTTTAAGGGCATCAAGGGGAATGGGGAGAGAGTGGGAGTGTGGCATAGAATATAGAACATTTCAGCGCAGTACAGGCCATTCGGCCCTCGATGTTGTGCCAACCAATGGAACCAATTTTATGACCCTGTAACCTAAACTATTCCAATGTTATCCATATGCCTATCCACTGACCATTTGAACGCTCTTAAAGTTGGCGAGTCCACAACTGCTGCAGGCAGGGCATTCCACACCCTTACTACTCTCTGAGTAAAGAACCCACCTCTGACATCCATCCTATAACTACCATCCCTTAATTTAAAGCTATGTCCCCTCGTATTAGCCATCACCATTCGAGGAAAAAGGCTCTCACTGTCCACCCTATCTAATCCTCTGATCATCTTATATGCCTCAATTAAGTCACCTCTTAACTTTCTTCTCTGTAATGAAAATAACCTCAAGTCCCTCAGCCTTTCCTCATAAGACCTTCCCACCATACCAGGCAACATCCTGGTAAACCACCTCTGCATCCTTTCCACTGCTTCCACATCTTTCTTATAATGCGGTGACCAGAACTGTACGCAATACTCCAAGTGCGGCCGCACCAGAATTTTGTACAGTTGCAACATGACCTCACGGCTCCGGAATTCAATCCTCTACCAACAAAAGTTAACACACCGTAAGCCTTTTTAACAACCTTATCAACCTGGGTGCCAACTTTCAGGAAGCTATGCACATGTACACCGAGATCTCTCTGCTTGTCAACACTACTAAGAGTCCTTCCATTAGCCCTATATTCTGTACTCCTGTTACTCTTACCAAAGTGAATCACCTCACATATTTCCGTATTAAACTCCATTTACCACCTATCGGACCAGCTCTGCAGCTTATCTATGTCCCTCTGCAAACTGTAATATTCATCCTACTATCTACAACTCCTCTGACTTTGGTGTTGTCAGCAAATTTACTAACCCATCCTTCTACACCCTCATCTGGGTCATTTATGAAAATGACAAACAGCAGTGGCCCTAAAATAGATCCCTGAGGTACACCGGAGCATCTGGAGGAAACCCAAGCATACACAGGGAGAATGTGCAGACAATGGAATTGAACCTGGGTCCCTGATGCTGTTAGGCAGCATGCTAACTACTGTGCCACCATGCCACCCTTGGAGAAACAGCTCCAGAAGATTCACACCCTGTAATGACTTCAATCAGGCCCCTGAGGTTGGCCTATTGGAGTATGAACTCCCTAATTAAGAATCCCATTGATGGCCAGTCAGGGAGTCTTTGCCTTGTATTTAACTGTGAGTGTTAGTTCCTCTGACACCTCCCAGAGGTAGACTGCTAGTACTCTGTGTACTGCTGTCAGAGTTTGCAAATAAAGGGATTTTGGCGACGGGAGTTCTGCCTCTGAAGACTTATTACACCACCCCACAGTTCCAGTAATTCACATTTGAGACTGAAAGAGGAGGGGGGGGGAAGAAGAGAAGCGGGGAGGGGGGAGAAGGGAGGGGGGAGAAGGGAGGTAGGGGAGAGAAGGAAGGGAGGGGAAAGAAGGTGGGGAGGGAGGAGAAGAGGTGGGGAGGGAGGAGAAGGGGGGGAGGGAGGGAGAGAGAGAGAACAAAAAAAAAAGAATCTGCCAACATAGCACAGACCGAGAATTGACCTTTTTTGAATAAGCGTGTCAATTATAGTCAGCATTCAATGCTGGGCTCTTCTATAAATTAAGCAAGTTGCGTCTTGTATCTCCTACCTTATCACTACACTGCTCCCCAACAGCTCATTGGCCAAGAAGGCCAGCACAGCTGCCTTTCTCTCTGAGCAATGTGCCTGGAATGATTTACTCTTCAAACCTTCACACATCTCTGTCTCGGCACCGTAAGCCTCCAGGAAAATCTGCAGCACTTCTGACACATTGTCCCGGTTAATTCCGATGTCACAGATCCGCTCCCCAAGAAAGGTTACCGACTAGAGAAGAGAAGGATTTAATTGGTTATTTATCACGAGCAAGTAACCCACAACATGTGCAAAGATATATAACATAACGTGTAACAGTTCAACATGCAGCATGGTGGTTATCACTGCTGTCTCACAGCGCCAGGGACTCGGGTTCAATTCTGACCTTGGGTCTCTGTCTGTGTGGAGTTTGCACATTCTCCCATGTCTATGTGGGTTTTCTCTGGGTGCTCCAGTTTCCTCCCATAGTCCAAAGATGGGTAGGTTAGGTGAATTGGCCATGCTAAATTGCCCCTTAGTATCAGGAGGATTATCAGGGTAAATATGGGGTTATAGAGATAGGGCTTGGCTGGGATTGTGGTCAGTGCAGACTCAATGGGTCAAATGGCCTCCTTCTGCACTGTAGGGATTCTATATTAAGACTCTGCTGTGAAGAGATTGCACAGGGGAGAACACGGGGTAAACAGTGTTAATGCATAATAATTTGGAAAGTGCCGGATACAGGATAAAATACAGCTTGACTTTTAAAGATATTCAGTGATGGGATGTGAGCATATCTGGCAAGAGCCATATTTATTTCCTATCTCTAACTGCCCTGTTATACTGGATCATGACACGGACTGGAGTCCATTTCACACAAGTTGCTGTATTTTATATACACAGCACCCTCCCCCACCCTGCCCCACCCCACCCAAAACAAAGAGATATACATTTGAATGCTGTCAATGTTTACATTCCAAAGCCCTCCACACCCAATGGCCCTGATCACTTACAGTTACTGTCGGCCATCATATATTGTTGTGTTTATTGCCTTAGAATCATAGAATCCCTACAGTGTAGAAAGAGGCCATTCGGATCTTTGGGTCTGCACTGACCACAACCCCACCCTGGCACTATTCCCATAGCCCCACGCATTCACCCTGCTAATTCCACTAACACTAAGAGATAAATTTAGCATGGCCAATCAACCTAAGCTTCATCTTTTGGATTGTGGGAGGAACACCCAGAGGAAACCCATGCAGACCCGGGGAGAATGTGCAAACTCCAGTGCCATCATGTTATTCTTTCCAATGCTGGAGTTTGTGAAGAACGCAGTTTCATTCTGACTCACAGAAAAACAAGTTGCTTTTATATAGCACTCGGAATGTGGTTAAGTGTCCTAAGGCAGATCAGGTTCAAAACTGACAAAGTCAAAGAGAGGTAACCAAATGCTTGGCCAAAGAAGTGAGTTTTAAGGAGGGTCTTAGAGGTGGCTGAAAGTACGGCCACCAACTCGAGAGTGCGTGCAGGAAGTGTGAAAGGTAGTTATCACTGTTTTCTACAAATGTATTTTTTTTGGCCTTTGTACTTTCTGGGCAGGATATTACAGCCTTGCTCGTATCGAAATTGTAAAATCCCACCCGAGGTCTTCCCATGGCATACTCCTCGCCCGCTCCAATTCCTATGGCAGGCAGGGCAGTAAAATTCCAGCCATACCTTTATGTATAAAACCTAAACTGTTGCAGTGTTTATGGTTTTACCCAACTACGCATTTCAAGAAATGATGTATCTGAATCCCTCGGCCTCTCTGTTGATTTGGATCTTCCATTCCTTTCCACCGAGAATATTCCCCATCCAAAACGTATTGCTTCACACTCCCCACATAAAAGCACGTTCGACCATTCTATCTCTGTCCTCCTGAAGTCTTTTATAGTCTTTCCAAACTCACTACCTTAGTGTTCTCAGCAAGTTTTAATATCATACTTCTCATGCGACGGTGCAGAGGGACCTGGGGGTCCTTGTGCACGAATCACAAAAACACAGTCTGCAGGTACAGCAGGTGATTAAGAAGGTGAATGCAATGTTGGCCTTTATAGCGAGGGGGATAGAATATAGAAGTAGGGAGGTTCTGTTGCAGCTGTACAGGGGACTGGTGAGGCCGCAGCTGGAGTACTGTGTGCAGTTTTGGTGGCCGCATTCAAGGAAGGATATATTGGCCTTGGAGGGGGTGCAGAGAAGGTTCACTAGGCTGATACCGGAGATGAGGGCGTTGGATTATGAGGAGAGACTGAATAGGCTAGGTTTGTTCTCTTTGGAGTTTAGAAGGCTGAGCGGGGATCTTATAGAGACATATAAAATAATGAAGGGGATGGATGGGGTAGAGGTTGAGAGACTCTTCCCACTACGCAAAGGGTGGTGAATCTTTGGAATTTTCTGCCTGATGAGGTGGTGGAGGCTTCCTCGCTGAATATGTTCAAGTCAAGAGTGGATAGGTTTTTAATTGACAAGGGAATTAAGGGTTATGGGGAGAAAGCAGGAAAGTGATACTGAACCACTACAGATCAGCCATGATCTTATTGAATGGCGGGGCAGGCTCGAGGGGCTGGATGGCCTACTCCTGCTCCTATTTCTTATGTTCTTAAATGGCCACAACATCGAAGTCCCAGGCACCAATCCAGGCTGCAAGTTCGTCCACCTTATTGCGTATGCTCCTCGCATTAAAGTATACACACTTCAAACCACTCTCCCATCTGCCAATATAATGCTGTGACCCAGAAACCTTATCCATGACCTCCCTATTCTCATCCTCCTGTACGTTGGAGCAACAATTCAGATTCCCATCCCCCCTCTGAATCAGTTTAAACCCCAGTTAAACAATCAGTTTAACATGCATTGTGTTAGAGGATTAGCCATTGAATTATGGAGCAGCTTCAAAGGGCCAAATGGCTGATGCCTGATGCCTGCTCCTATTTTCTATGTTTCTAAATCTCAGCCTCAAATAACACTCAACATTAGGCTTCAGCAGATTGCACAGCACCAAGAAGGAGAGTTAACTGCCTTAGGCATCAGCTGCTGCCCATTATTTCAAATGTGCTCCCAGCAGTGGTGAGGAAGGACCAATAGACAAATATTGGCACTGGGTTTATTCAGTGTACTGGTATAAAACTCGATGGAAAAGTGACAGTAAGCCCTGTACATTTTCATGGATGATCCACTGCTCACACCATACGCTGCTTTCATCATCTCAGCTGACTCTAACCTTCACCATAAGATCTCCAGTCAGATGGAGTGCCATGTTCTGTTATTCAACGCAAAAATCCTCTCCTCAGGCATCATGCAAGGATGCAGTCCATTACTGGACTGCTGGGAGTTTTATTTCACAGTTTGAGCGGGCGCAAAGATATCACCAACATGCCCTGAAATTCCAGTGGCAGCACTGACCACTGAGCACAAACCAAGCTGGTCAGAGTCGAAGAGAAGTGTGTTCTCTGTGAAAGATTTGATTTGATTTCATTTATTATTGTCACATGTATTAGTATAGAGTGAAAAGTATTGTTTTTTGCACACTATACAGACAACCATACCATTCATAGAGAAAGAAAGGAAAAGGTAGAGAATGTAGTGTTACAGTCATAGCTAGGGTGTAGAGAAAGATCAACTTAATATGAGGTAGGTCTATTCAAAAGTCTGATGGCAGCAGCGAAGAAGCTGTTCTTGATCAGTTAATATGTAACCTCAGACTTTTGTACCTTTTTCCAACAGAAGAAGGTGGAAGGGAGTATGTTTGGGATGCATAGGGCCCTCAATTATGCTGCTTTTCCGAGGCAGCAGGAAGTGTAGACAGAGTCAGTGGATGGGAGGCTGATTTGTGTGTTGGACTGGGCTACGTTCATAACCTTTTGTAGTTTCTTGTGGTCTTGGGCAGAGTAGGAACCATACCAAGCTGTGATACAGCCAGAAAGAATGCTTTCTATGGTGCACCTATAAAGGTTGGTGAGAGTTGTAACTGATGTATGCCATATTTCCTTAGTTTTCTGAGAAAGTAGAGGCATTGGTAGGCTTTCTGTAGTGACGACATGAGGGGACCAAGATAGGTTGTTGATGATCTGGACACTTAAAAACTTGAAGCTGTTCAAACTCAAAGTAGTCATCAATTCCACACACCAAACAACCGCACAACCTCAAACCGACCATTGTCCGCAGCAAACTACCCAGCCTTCAGGAGAACAGTGACCATGACACCACACAACCCTGCCACAGCAACCTCTGCAAGACATGCCTGATCATTGACACGAATGCCATCATCTCACATGAGAACACCATTCGCAAGGTACACGGTACATATTCTTGTAACTCGGCCAACATTGTCTACCTGATACGATGCAGGAAAGCATGTCCCGAGGCATGATATATTGGGGAGACCATGCAGACACTATGACAATGAATGAATGAACACTGCTCGACAATCACCAGGCAAAACTGTTCTTTTCCTGTTGGCGAATATTTCAGTGATCACAGGCATTTGGCCTCTGATCTTCAGGTAAGCGTTCTCCAAGGCAACCTTCACGACACATGATAGCGTAGAGTCACTGAGCAGAGACTGATAGCCAAGTTCCGCACATATGAGGACGGCCTCAACCGGGATGTTGGGTTCATGTCACACTATCTGTAACCCCCATGACTTGTCTGGACTTGCAAAATCTCACTAACCGTCCAGTGTGTTGTTGGGAAACAATACACATCTCTTTAACTTGAGCTTAACCCTCTCTCCACTCACATTGTCTGTACCTTTAAGACTTGATTATCTGTAAAGACTTACATTCCAACCATTATTTTGTAAATTGAGTTTGCCCTGTTTGAGAACAGAACTTCCACTCACCTGACAAAGGAGCAGCGCTCCAAAAGCTACCAAATAAACCTGTTGGACCTTGCCCTGGTGTTGTGAGACTTCTTACTTTGTTTACCCCAGTCCAACGCCGGCACCTCCACACTTTGCTCACCTGGTAGGCTTTTAAATAATACCAGCACTCTCATCCTGCGTCAGACTTCTTTATAGATCATAAATCTGTCTAACTTCATTACTCACTGACAAAGAGCATTCCTTAGACTATCAGGCTGTGCTGTCTCACAGTGCCAGGAACCTGGATTCAATTTTGGATTGCGTCATTGTGTGGAATTTGCACATTTTCCACTTGTCAAAGAACAACACAGCGGGGGAAGCAGGCCCTTCGGCCCAACGAGCCCGTGCCGCCACCTCGACGTTCCCACTTCCACCCATGATCCCTGTCTATGTTTATAGAAATCTACATTGGTACAGAAATCTGCATTGGAACCAAATTAGCGAGACAATTTAGGGAGAATTTATTTTGCCAATCAGCCTAAGAGCACATCTTTGGGATGTGGGAGGAAACCGGAGCACCCAGAGAAAACCCATGCAAGCACGGGGAGAATGAGCAAACGCCCACAGACACAGGCCCAAATCCATGTATCTGCACAGCACAGCGATAGTCACTGAGCTGTCATGCTGCCCATCAAATGGTCCAGGTCAAGCGTACACTAACGATGTGAAGCACTAGGATACTCTTGAAAAATCCAAGAGCAGCCCTCTCACGACCCATCGCGTGTATGCCCTTTGTTGGACAACAAGGTGAACCAAAGTGCCTGTAGATAAAACAAAAATACATCAATATCATGCACAACTTATGCAATTCCCAGGAAAGTCCCAAGGCTCATGATCCCTATTTTAAATCAGTTTTCTATACCCCTCCATTCCCATTCTGTTCATGTGCCCATCTAAGTATTTCTTAAATAATTCCAGAGTGCCTGCCTCTACCACTTTACTTGGCAGTGCATTCCATACCCCCACCACCCTCTGTGTGAAAAAACTCCCTCTAGCATCCAAATTATATCTTAACACCCTCACCATAAGCCCGTGACCCCTCGTGCTATTTGATTCCAACCTAGGAAAAAACTTATCATTGTTTACTCTATCTATACCCTTCATAATCTTGTACACCTGTATTAGATCTCCTCTAAGTCTACACCTTTCTAAAGGTACAGACTCAATGGGCTGAATGACCTCCTTCTGTACTGTCAGGATTCTATGATTCCAACCAACCTCTGAGAGGAGAAATTTCTCCTCATCTCAGCCTTAAATATGAGAAGCTCTTTTTTAAACTGTGTCCCAGTCCTAGATTCCCCCACAATGAGAAATATCCTCTCAGCAGCTACTCTGATGCATTCACTCGGAATCATGTGTTTCAATAAGATCTCCTCTCCTCCTTCTAAACTCCCAATGAGCAGAGAGCCAACCTGCCCAAACTTGCCTCGTAAAGTAATCCCTTAATCCCATCCCTTAATCCCAGGAATCAACCTCACAAACCTTCACTGAACTGTACACAGGTGTCCTCACATTCAAAGGAAAGATGGTCATGGTATTTGTTTTTTTTTGCAGTTACCGAGACTTTGTGATGTTTGGTAACACTTCTGAAAATCGTTGTCAAGCAATATAAGATCCATCAATGAATATCATGGAACCTTCCTAACTTCAGGCACAGTGGTTAGCACGACTTTCTCACAGTGCCAGGGAACCCGGGTTTGATTTCTGGCTTGAGTCACTGTGTGTGGTGTCTGCACATTCACCCTGAGTCTGCGTGGGTTTCCTCCCACAGTCTGAAAGATGTGCTGGTTAGATGCATTGACCCGAACAGGTGCTGGAGTGTGGTGAATAGAGGAATTTCACAGTAACTTCATTGCAGTGTTAATGTAAGCCTTATTTGTGATCAATAAATAAATAATTTTAAAAAACTATTGCTTATGATGAGATAGTATCACGTGACAGGAAGAGAATGGGTGTCTGGAAGGCTTTTCTTTGCGTTGTGTTACTCAGAAATCCATTTTGTGGTACAGATATACCTGAAGTCTCCATTTTTGTTTTTAAATTTTCAGATATGGAGGTCAATGATGGGATCCATTTTACTTGCTGCATGTCGACACCTGCTGCCTCAGTCCTTAAAACGTCACCTTATCAGGAAGATAGCTTGCACACTAATGGGATCACAATGAGCTCAACACAGTTAGGCAGAGGTAAGGGCAGAGTCTGGGCAGGAACTTGTCATCTGTGTTTTGTTCAACACTGTTGTGGAGCTCTTACAGAGAGCGGGCTGGAGCAAGGATTGTCTTTCGACCACCCCCGCCACTATCGAAAGCTGTGCTAAATTAGGGCTCCTTATTCATCTGCTTCTGCCAATCCTTCCATCAGTTTGATGTGATTATAAAAGCAGACATTATTGGTTTTACTGCTAAAGATTAATTTCAATCAAGTTTTATTTGTTGGCTTGATTTGACATTTTCTTTGTTCTTTAATTTCACATACACACCCACTCTCACACTATCACATGCACACACTCTCTCTCACACGCACACACACACTCTCTCACACACACCCACTCTCACTCACAATCTCTCTCATACACATGCACACTGTCTTACACTCTCTTTCTCACACACACACACACAATCTCACATATACACGTTCTCTCTTACAACACTCACACTGTCACAAACATACTCAATCTCATACATACATACTCACACACTCTCACACACACTCACACACGCACTGTCTCTTACAAACACTCTCACTCTCATACTCATTCTCTCACGCGCACACAATCTCATCCGTACATGTTCTCTCTCACACACATACACTCTCTCTCACATACATACTCTCTCACGCACACTCACTCACACATATATGCACACACTGTCACAAACCTTCTCTCACACACACACTCTCTCTCTCAGATATACACACACTCACACACACACACACACACACGCTCTCTCCCACACACACACACACACACTCTCTCTCTCTCTCTCTCACATATACACACACTCACACACACACACACCCACACACACACACACACGCTCTCTCACACATACAAACTCTTACACACACACTTTCTCTCTCTCACACACATTCTGTTACACACACACCGACTCACTCATTCTGAAACATACACACACTCTTACACACACACTAATACACACGCTCAATCTCACACATACATGCTAAATTTCACACATACACACACTCTGTCACACACTCTCTCACACTCTCTTTCTGACACACACACAAACACAGCCTCTCTCTCTCTCTCTCTGTCACACACACACACTCTCTCTTTCATAATTTCTCTCTCTCACACTTCTCTCTCTCTCATACATACACACTCTCTTTCTCTCTCTCTCACACACACACCCACACACACACACACAGTTAATTTGATGGCAAGTGCTATCTGGGAAGGACAGGATTTTCCAACCCTTCCCACTGGCAGGATCTTCCAGTCCTGCAGGGCAGACAAACCATACAAAACGCCATAGACTTCAACAGGACCTGGTGATAGCCAATGGTGTGCCTCCTCTGCTGTCGGAAAATCCCGCCCAAAGAATGGCATGAGGCTGAGGGTGGATGGTGCAATCAATTCCTTTGAATCAGTGCAGAATGATCTGAAAAAAGTATTCTCTTCCAGCTGCTATTGGGGCAGTGGTGGTGGGAGATGAGCAATGTAAAGTTAATTGTGGAAATTGGGCTGGTTTACAAGTTTGTGTAAATATGGTGAACTATGTGTATTCCCTCACTCCCACTCCCCCACTCTAGTGGAGAATCAGGAGTACACCGAATGAAGCAGGCTCAGCTCTGGCTCATTCCACAAGACGCAACCTCTTTTGAGGCTCATCCAGTTGAGGTTGTTATTTCTTCCTTTTTCCACACCCGTGGCAAAAAAGCTCTTGAGAGAAATGTCATTGGCAGTGACAACTTTTACTGCAGCTTTCCACAGTGACATTTTCAATTGTCTTTGCAAATTCAGGCATTCTGTGGTTGCTGTTCAAGGATACATTGGGCAGGGCAAGCAGGGAGGTTCTATTGTGAACGGCATCTTTTATCTGAGAAATTTATCTCATAGAATCCCTACTGTGCAGAAGGAGGCCATTCAGCAAATCAAATCTGACAACAGTCTCACCCAGGCCCTATTCCCTAACCCCATATAATTACCCTACCGAATCCCCCTGACAGGGGCAATTTAGCATGGCCAATCAACCTAACCCACACACCTTTGGACTGTGGGAGGAAACCAGAGCATCCAGAGGAAACCCACACTGACACGAAGAGAATGTGCAAACTCCACATAGACAGTGCCAGAGACTGGAATTGAATCCGTGTCCCTGGCACTGTGAGACAGCAGTGCTAACCACTGTGCCATCATTGCCGCCCAATTATTTGTAACATTTTTTTCTAGAAATCACGAGCGGAGGTTACTTTTCATCCTGATTTGTGCAGTTGACAAGATGATAGTTCGCATCACTATTTTGTGCCTTTTCAAGAAAATGAAGTTAGCTTTAAAAAGTCACCCAGAGCAGATGGTTTAAGAGCTCAATGGTTTCAGTTGGGAAAGTGAGTCACTGCTGTGATCATGATGATGAGAATAACAGATTTGTTACAAAATGTCTCTGTTGGTCATTGTAATGATACACCTCTCCTGCTCTGAGATTGCAACAATTGTATTCCTGCCCCTTGACCTTATTCCCACTAAACCGCCTCATCTTAAACTTGTTCTGCAAGTTTTTTGGACTTGTCACCTCCCAAATCCATGTCCATCTTCCTTATAACTCTTGAATTTTAATCTCAGATTTCCACTGCTCTCACAGCATTGAAATGGCCTGAAGAACAGTTGCAAATGACACCTTCTGTGATTGTGACTGTGGTACACTATCGTTCCTCATTCCCCTTTGGAGCCCACTGGAGCACAGACAAGCGCGCTAGCCTCCTCCACCACCTCTCCTCCATTGTCCAGCTGGATGGAACTGCTCTCGCTTGTTCCACTCTTACCAATCCAATTGAAGCCAGAGAATGTCCAGCAATGGCTTCTCTTCTGACTTGCAGAATCCCCCAAGGTTCTGTTCTTGGCTTCCCCCGCTTGCCCTTTGTCATCTGCCCTTAGCAACATCACCCACAGGCATGGTATCACATTCCAAACTCCAATTGTTCATCCTTGCATCAAAGCTCCTTCATTGCTTTGCTGACTCTATCTTTGTAACCACTAGCACCTTCTCAAGAGCAACCATGGATGGGCAATAAATGCTGGCCAGATAGTGATGTCCCACGAATGAATTTTAAAAAACCTCCTGCGATACTACAATGACCCCCCCTCCCAATACAGACTTTATCCTCCTGTGTACCCATTTTTCCTTAACTCTGCCATCAATGGCTCTGTTTACAGGCGCCTATGCCCCGTACTCCGAAGTTGTGCCACCATAGTTAACTCACAGTGCCAGGAATCGGGGGTTCAATTCCGGCCTCGGGTTACTGTCTGTGTGAAGTTTTGCATATTCTCCCTGTGTCTGCCTGAGTTTCCTCCCAAACTCCAAAGGTGTGTGGGTTAGGTGGATCAGCTATGCTAAATTGACCCGAGTATCAGTGGATTAGGGAGTAAATACATGGGGTTATGGGATTAGGGCCTGGGTGGGATTGTGGTCGGTGCAGAACTCGATGGGCTGAATGGCCTCCTTCTGCACATAGGGATTCTGTGAAATATCCCTGCCTCTCCACCTCCCTCTCTGCCTCTCCTTCAAACCCAACTTTGACCAAAATATTAGCCAGCCCTCCTAATGTTGTGATGTTGTGGCTCAACATCCAATTTTCTCTGATTATCCCTCTTGTGAAACACCTTGGCACTGTTCCTCCGTGTTAAAACTGCTATAATTGCAGGTAGGTGTTGTTACCTGTGAATAATAACCTGCCATGCTGACTGCAGCCAAATTACTTACAATCATAGAGAGATGAAAGGGAATTCTGATCAAGTGCTAATTTATTCCAGGGTCTGTCCCCTGATGTTATGAGCAAAAGTGAACCAATTATTTTTCCACCTAAATTAGCTCAGTATATTAGTGGCACAGTGGTTAGCCCTATTGCCTCACAGCGCCAGGAACCCGAATTCAATTTCAGCCTCGGGTCATTGTCTGTGTGGAGTTTGCACGTTCTTCCCATATCTGTGTAGGTTTCCTCTGGGTGCTCCAGTTTCCTCCAACACTCCAAAGATGTGCAGGTCAGTTGGATTGGCTGTGGTAAATACACTGGGTTATGGGGATAGATGGGCATGGGTAAGATGCTCTTTCAGAGAGTCAATGCAGACTTGATGGGCTGAATGGCCTCCTTCTGTACTATAGAACATAGAACATTACAGCGCAGAACAGGCCCTTCGGCCTTCGATGTTGCGCCGACCAATTAACAAAAAGCAATGACCCTCTAACCTAAACCATTCCCTTTTCATCCATAAACTTATCTACTAACCTCTTAAACGCCACCAAACTTCGCGCATCTACAACTGCAGCAGGCAGGGCATTCCATACCCTTACCACCCTCTGGGTAAAGAACCTACCTCTGACATCCGTCCTATAACTACCACCCCTTAATTTAAAGCTATGTCCCCTCGTGCTAGCTTTCTCCATCCTAGGAAAAAGGCTATCACTGTCCACCCTATCTAAACCTCTAATCATCTTATATGTTTCAATAAGGTCTCCTCTTAGCCGCCTTCTTTCTAACGAAACCACTATCAAAGGAGTCCCAGTCGAACATTCTGCAATGCCCAAAAACATGAAGCTGTGTGAGGACAGGACTCACAACTCTACTGGTTTGCATTTTGATCCATACAGCCTATGTTCTGCTCAGAAAATTCATTTTGACATGGTCCAAGAACCATCATCATTCTCCCCAATGGTAATGCAATTGAACAAAAAAGGAAATTCTGATCATTAGGATTAATATCAGGACATATCGTTTAACGTTTGTTTATTAGTGTCACAAGTAGGCTTACATTAACACTGCAATGAAGTTACTGTGAAAATCCCCTAGTCGCCATACTCTGGCATCTATTCGGGTACACTGAGAGAGAACTTGGCATGGCCAATGCACTTAACCAGCACGTCTGTGGGAGGAAACTGGAACACCCGGAGGAAACCCACGCAGACACAGGGAGAATGTGCAGATTTTTCATAGATAGTGACCCAAGCCGGGAATCAAACCTGGGTCTCTGGCACTGTGAATCAGCAGTGCTAACTCACTGTGCCACCATGTCACCCATATATCATGTATATGGTTGTATATGTGTATATATTGTATACATATATGTATATGTGTTGTGATGCTTTAGTGCCGTAAATTGACAAGCTGGTGATGTCACATTGAATTGTGAATTCACACAAAACCCTTTCTCTGTACTTCAGCTATGAATGGTGAACTGAACATAAATGGTGTGACCCTTGACTCAGGAGCCAGTACGTCAGAGGCCTTTGCTCCAGCAGCACCGTCCCTTGAAATGAGGGACTCCCACCCTAACTCAATGAGTGGATATGACTTTTTCTGGGATTGTGGACAGTACCAGTCGACAAATGTGGAGAAACTCAAAGAAAAGGTGATGCTGTCCCAGCTGCCTTCTCAAGGACAACATCAGTCAAATGGTCCTTTTGAAACCGCTATCAAAGGAGTCCCAGTCGAACATTCTGCAATGCCCAAAAACATGAAGCTGTGTGAGGACAGGACTCACAACTCTACTGGTTTGCATTTTGATCCATACAGCCTATGTTCTGCTCAGAAAATTCATTTTGACATGGTCCAAGAACCATCATCATTCTCCCCAAACCATGAGCTCACAAGGACTATGTCTGAAGAGGTTCACTCCTTCACATATTCTTATGATCACCAGTATGAAGAGCACTGTAACTCTCAGCCAGATATTGTAGACCTAGAGGATGCTGACTTGGACCTCTTCTGCAGCAAAGATTATGAAGAAGTCGTGGAGTTGGAGGATAAAGAGTCAGGTAAATTTATGTGGACTGAAGTCAAATGTCTATGCCACACTTAAAAAAAGTATAAGGTCACTCACAAACTCAGAAGTGGGATACTGGACCCAGAAAATCTGCAGGAATAATCTGTTAACCTTCCCCACCCCTTCCCAGTATTTTAATTAACAGAAATTGCAGTTTTAAAGGCACATCTAGACTTTGGCAGAAGAATTATAGACTGTTACAAAAACAAAATACTGCAAAGGCTGAAAATCACCAGCTGGCCAGGTGACATCTGGGGACAATGACACTTCTTCCAACGTACTGGTATAATCCTCTGGCCCTTGGAAAATAGGACATCCTTTAAGTTCCCCTAATTGGTGCCTTCCTGATTTGCCAGTATATGTATGATTTCAGACTGTCCTTATTAACTGACAAGTCACACTGACACGCACACATCTGCACCACTGCTAAAACAAAAGTACAAAAAAAAATCTGGTTTTACCTCGAATTGATCTGATTTCTAAAAATCATCTCCGTTTAATTGACCTCAGGATGAAACAGAAGTCATATCTTTTGAATTTGTTGAAGTTTTCTAAAACACACATCGCTGCACTTCAGGAGCAGAATAATACATTTAATGTATTTAAGGTCCTTATAACATAACCTTCACCCCACTATAAATAGCACTGTGGAAATTCTGCTAATACAATTCAAAATATTCTAGAGTCTAGCGTGCTCAAAAATGTCTGTCATACTTCAAAATTGTCCAAAGGTCAAAGCAAAATGATGTTTTGTTTAATCTTACTGTTTGATTTGTATTTCAGCACTGGTATCTTTGAGCCAATCAAAACCTGCTTCTGTTTCCAAAAGCTGCCAATCGTTAAGCACCGCTAAACTAACCAATCAGGTTGCTGGAAAGATTTTCTCCTTTCCTTCCAGTGGCCATATTGGTTTTTAGCCAGTCCCAAACACCTCAAGAAGAGTTGGAATAAACCAAAAATTGTGCATAAAGTTATCCACTGTAACTTATCAATCATTTATCAATGACTTGGAAGAGGGGGCCAAAGGGTGGGTTAGTGAATTTGCTGATGACACCAAGATTGGTGGAGTAGTAGATGAGGTGGAGGGCTCTTGCAGGCTGCAAAGAGACATTGATAGGATGCAGAGCTGGGCTGAAAAGTGGCAGATGAAGTTTAATCCCAATAAGTGTGAGGGGATTCATTTTGGTAGGACAAACTTGAATGCAGACTGCAGGGTCAATGGCAGGGTTCTAAGGAATGTAGAGAAACAGAGAGACCTTGGGGTTCATATCCACAGATCTCTAAAGATTGCCACTCAAGTGGATAGAGCCGTGAAGAAGGCTTATAGTGTATTAGTGTTTATTAACAGGGGGTTTGAATTTAAGAGCCGTGGGGTTATGCTGCAACTACACAGGACCTTGGCAAGACCACATTTGGAATATTGTGTTCAGTTCTGGTCACCTCACTATAAGAAGATGTGGAAGCATTGGAGAGAGTGTAGAGGAGATTTACCAGGATGCTGCCTGGTTTGGAGGGTAGGTCTTATGAGGAAAGGTTGAGGGAACTGGGGCTTTTTTCTTTGGAGCGGAGGAAGATGAGAGGTGACTAAAAAAGGTTTATAAGATGATGAGAGGGATTGATAGAGTGGATGTGCAGAGACTATTTCCTCGGGTGGATGTAGCTGTTACTAGGGGGCTTAACTATAAGGTTCATAGTGGGAGATATAGGAGGGATGTCTGAGGTATGTTCTTTACTCAGAGAGTGGTTGGTGTGTGGAATGCACTGCCTGCTGTGAAGTGAAGTCGGATAGTTTAGAAACTTTCAAGTGGTTATTGGATAGGCACATGGAGCACACCAGAATTATTATAGGGAGTGGGGATAGCTTGATCTTGGGATTGGACATAACTCGGCACAACATTGAGGTTCGAAAGGCCTGTTCTGTGCTATACTGTTCTATGTAACTAGAAATGATTCCAATAATGTTGTGTGCATGCAGTAAACTTCAGGAATGTAACCAAAATGACCACATCACGTCCTATCAAAGTGAGAAGGTGCAGTGATTACGAGCAATGTGTTATGTGGTCTGTGTCTGGCCAGTTTATGGGTGACACAGTGGTTAGCGCTGCTGTCTTACAGTGCCAAAGACCCGGGTTCAATTCCAGTTTTTGGTAACTGTTTGTGTGGAATTTGCACATCCTCCCCATATCTGCATGGGTTTCCTCTGGGTGTTTCCATTTCCTCCCACAGTCCAAAGATGTGAAGGTTAAGTGCATTGGCCATGCCAAATTGCCCTTTAGTGTCCAAAGATGTTTAGGTTAGACGGATTTGCCATGATTAATTGCCCTTTAGTGCCCCAAGTTGTCAGTTTCGATAGATTGGCTGTGCTAATTTATCCCTTAAGAGTCTAAAGATGTGCAGGTTAGGTGGATTGGCCGTGCTAAATTGCCCCTTAGTGTCAGGGGGAACTAGCTAGGATAAATACATAGGATTACGGGAATAGGGCCTGGGTAGGATTGTTGTCGGTACAGGCTTGATGGATGAATGGCCTCCTTCTGTACTGTAGGGATTCTAGGATTCTATGATTCTAGTTTAGCTGTCAGCCATTAAAATCCTAATATAAGCAATAGTTTTTGAAGTATAGAAACAGCTTGGTAAGGGACCAAAATGCTCAGATTTCTATTATTGCCATTTACAGGGCATTACAGACCTTGAATTGGAGAGTGCAAGAGAAGCAGAGACATCATTGCAGAAAGACAATGAATCGTTTAAAGAAAGGTTAAAAGCTGTCATGTGATGATGAACCAGTATCTATATATGTATCATGGCCAAAGTTGGTACTCTGTCATTTTATCATTCTTTCTATCTGTTCTTGTGGCTTACAAGGGCAAGGCCACATTTATCACCCATCTCTCGTTAACCCGAGAAGCTGTTCCTACAAGCAATCCTTTTGGTGATGATATCTCATAGTATCTTAGCTCAGGGGTTTTAGGGTGTTGATCCAGTAACAATGACAGAACTTTGCTAACATCCAAATCACTTGAAAGTGATGGTGTTCCCACAACATTACTGCTCTTGTCCTTTTAGGGTGGTGGAGGTTGGAGGGTAGAGAGGTTCTGCCAAAATGGCCTTGGCAAGTTGCTATGGTACACTCTGTACAGAGTGCAATGGCAAGGGAGAGTTTGGAGTCCATTGGCAGAATGTCAGTCAAGTAAACTGCTTTGTCCTGGGTGGTGTTGAGCTACTTGCGTGTTGTGTTGGCTGCATCCAGCCATGTAAGTGGTGAATATGGCATCATTCTCTTGTCTTCAACCTTATTGATGGTGTGGTGATGTTTAAAACTTAACAGGTGAGCCTCTTATCATAGACACCTGTGTTCATAGAATCACAGAATCATAGAATCCGTACAGTACAGAAAGAGGCCATTTGGCCCATCAAGTCTGCACCAACCACAATCCCACCCAGCCCTATTCCCGTAACCCCATATATTTAACCTGCTAATACCCCTGATAGTAGGTTCAATTTAGCATGACCAATCAACCTAACCCAGACATCTTTGGACTGTGGGAGGAAACTGGAGCACCCGGAGTAAACCCACAGACACGAGGAGAACATGCAAACTCCACACAGCCAGTGACCCGAGGCCAGAATTGAACCAGGGTCCCTCATGCTGTGAGGAAGCAGTGCTAACCACCGTGCCACCCATGTTCTTGCTGCCATATATGGAGATGGCTTATCCAGTCTGGCCTGTAGTCAGTGAGATATTGATGATGAGGAGAACTCAACGATAACATTATCATTGAAAGTTAGGGAGATAGTGGGAATTTCTCTTGTTCAAGGTGATTGGTACCTACAATTTAAGTGGTGCTGATGTTTGCTGCCACATGTCAGCCCAGATGCAGATGTTCCTCGCATCTTGCTGTAGGCTGATGTGAACTGCTTCATTATTTAAAGAGTTGTGAATGGAGCTGAAGACAGGAATGGTCAGCTCTGCTGCCAACCCTTATGATGGAGAGATGACCAGTGGTAAAAAAGCTGAAGCAGTTTGAGCCCAGGACCTGTACTGCGATCCATTTTGATGATAATGCATGTTTTTTTTAGAAGAGGAAGGAACAGCAGCTACACATGAAATGATAATGAATAAATACAAATTGCAAACAAACTGTATTGATTAGTGAGCACTGCAACACGGTGGCACTGTGGTTAGCACTGATGCCTCACAGTGCCAGGGACCCAGGTTCAATTCCCAGCTTGGGTCACTGTCTGTGTGGAGTTTGTACATTCTCCAGTGCCTGTGTGGGTTTCCTCCAGGTGCTCCAGTTTCCTCCCACAGTCCAAAGATGTGCAGGTTAGGTGGATTGGCCATGCTAAATTGCCCCTTAGTGTCAGCTGGACCAGCCTAGAATAAATGCATGAGGTTATGGGGATAGGACCTTGGTGAGATTGTGGTCAGTGGGTTGATGGGTCGAATGGCCTCCTTCTGCACTGTAGGATTCTATGATACTCTGACAATTGTGTATAGTTCTGATCACCCTATTATAGAAAGGATATTATTAAACTAGAAAGAGTGCAGAAAAAATTTACCAGGATGCTACCAGGACTTGATGGTTTGAGTTATAAGGAGGGGCTGGATAGACTGGGACTTTTTCCCTAGAACGTAGGAAACTTAGGGGAGATCAAATAGAAATCTATAAATTAATGAAGGGCATAGATCAGTTAGATGGTCAACATCCTTTCCCAAAGGTAGGGGAGTCTAAAACTAGAGGGCATAGGTTTAAAGTGAGAGGGGAGAGATACAGAAGTGTCCAGAGGGGCAATTTTTTGAGTGTCTGGAACAAGTTGCCAGAGGCAGTAGTAGAGGCAGGTACAATTTTGTCTTTTAAAAAGCATTTAAACAGTTACATGGGTAAGATGGGCATAGCAGGATATGGGTCAAACGGGGGCAATTGGAACAAGCTTAGTGATTTTAAAAAAGGGCAGTATGGACAAGTTGGGCTGAAGAGCCTGTTTCCATGCTGTAAACCTCTATGACTCTGTGACCTGTGGGATTTCTGCAGTGACTTATTCTGGGTATAGCATCTAGGAACACTCAGCCTGGCTGTGTCATCTGGGATTATTCTTCTCACCATATTCGTTGTTTTTGCTGAAAGAAAAGACAGCAAGCTAGGAGAGAGAATCATAAACTTTCTGTATCCATGCACTTCCTTGCATGTATTACTTAGTTCAAGCACAGCTGGGCAAGCTGGACTTGGCGTAATCAATCGTGATGTAATCAAGGTCAGGAATAGTCACAAGTCTCAAGATAAAGAGTTTGTGTGATTGCAAGATGATGCAGTAAGTTAATGTATAAATCTCACGTGCTAGTATATATATATAAGGCCATAAAATATAGGAGCAGAATTGGGCCATTCATACCATTGAGTCTGCCCCGCTATTCGATTGTAGTTGATATGATTCTCCTGCCTTCTCCCTGTAATCCTTGATCCCCTTATTAATCAAGAACCTATCTATCTCTGTCTTAAAGACACTCAATGACCTGGCCTCCACAGTCCTCTATAGCAATGAATCCCACAGAGTCACCACCCTCTGGCTAAAGAAATTCCTCCTCATCTTAGTTTTAAAGGAGTGTCCCTTCACTCTGAGGTTGTGCACTTGAATTCTAGTCTCTCCCACTAGTGGAAACATCCTCTCCACATCCACTGTATCCAGGTCTCTCAGTATTCTGTAAGTTTCAGTTAGATCACACACACACACACACCCCCATCCTTCTAAGATCATTCTTGTGAACCTCTGCTGGACCCTCTCCAAGCCAGCACATCCTTCCTTAGGATGGGCCCAAAACTACTCACAATACCCCAAATAGGGTCTGACCAGAGCATTATACAGCCTCAGTAATACATCCCTGCTCTTGTATTCTAGTCCTCTAGAAATAATGCTGATATTGAACTTGTAGGCATGTTATAATCAGTGACATGAATAATGTTATAGCTGTATCAATTCATATTAATAACAAGTATGTCTATACAAGCAGACTTTACACTTATTATAGATGCAAAACAGTCTAAAAGTGCTGTGAGCTTTGGAGCAACTGGCAAGTTTAGCCCAACTTTCACAGTTTCCTTACAAAGCAATTGCACTTTTAATGACCTCACCTTATTCTTACTTAACAGGAGTTAGACCTTGTGGCCTTTTCCGGAGACAACTCCAATTTAGCAGAATAACATAAAGTACATTACAAGGAATAATCCTCTTCACCTTACAAAACAGCGTGGCATCTAATTTGCCAGGAGTAACAAAATAGAACATTTTTAGCATCCATCTAAATAGCATCTTACAAATAGTATGCAGTGTGTTGTTGTCCATCATATTTCAGGTGTCTATATCTAGATTTCTGCATCATATTTTGATGCAATGGTCTCAAATTCCTATTTATAGAATGGCAAAGACAAATATCTTGCAGCAAGCACCTGCCTGCCACACTGTATCTGCACTGTTTCAAAGCATCAAGTTGTTAAATGTGTAACACATGCACAGGGACACTAAACATTGACCTGGAGCCTGAAATTTACAGACCAATTCAAGAACTACCTCGAGTTACCTACAAAAGACAAGTTTGTAATCAAGTATCGAAACAGTGCTCCAGCCCTAGCCCTTGAGCAATGTCACAAGAGATGAAATTTTTACCTGCTAGCATAACAGGGTCTACATCAATATGTACGTCAATAGGGACAAAGTAGAAATGGCCAAGAACTTTCAAGTTTTAGGTATCCAGATCACCAACAACCTGTCCTGGTCTCTCATGCCAACACTATAGTTAAGAAAGCCCACAAACGCCTCTTCTTTCTTAGAAGACTAAGGAAATTTGGCATGTCAGCTACGACTGTCACCAACTTCTACAGATGCACCATAGAAAGCATTCTTTCTGGTTGTATCACAGCTTGGTATGGGCTCCTGCTCTGTCCATTTGTTGAATAACAAATGTGTAGAGTATAGGGCTAATGGTAGGACTCTTAATAGTGTTGAAGAACAGAGGGATCTTGGTGTATATGTGCATAGATCCCTGGAAGTTGGCAATCAAGTCGATAAGGTTGTTAAGAAGGCAATATGGAGTCTTAGCTTTTATTGGTAGGGGGATTGAATTTCGGAGCCGCAACGTCATGTTGCAACTGTACAAAACTCTAGTGCGGCCGCACTTGGAGTATTGTGTGCAGTTCTGGTCCCCGCATTATAAGAAAGATGTGGAGGCATTGGAGAGGGTACAGAGGAGGTTTACCAGGATGTTGCCTGGTATGGAGGGCAGGTCTTATGAAGAGAGGCTGAGGGATTTGAGGTTGTTTTCGTTAGAAAGAAGGCGGCTAAGAGGAGACCTTATTGAAACATATAAGATGATTAGAGGTTTAGATAGGGTGGACAGTGATAGCCTTTTTCCTAGGATGGAGAAAGCTAGCACGAGGGGACATAGCTTTAAATTAAGGGGTGGTAGTTATAGGACGGATGTCAGAGGTAGGTTCTTTACCCAGAGAGTGGTAAGGGTATGGAATGCCCTGCCTGCTGCAGTAGTAGATGCGCCAAGTTTGGTGGCGTTTAAGAGGTTAGTAGATAAGTTTATGGATGAAAAGGGAATGGTTTAGGTTGGGTCATTGCTTTTTCTTAATTGGTCAGCGCAACATCGAAGGCCGAAGGGCCTGTTCTGCGCTGTAATGTTCTATGTTCCATGTCCAAGAAACTACAAAGAGCCGTGAATGAAGCCCAGTCCGTCACTCAAACTAGCCTCCTGTTCATTGACACTGTTTACACTTCCCTTGGAAAAGCAGCCAGCATAATCAAGAACCCCACACACCCTGGACATTGTCGCTTCCACATTCTTTTGTCGGAAGGTGGTTTAAAGAGCCAGTATTATTTGACACTTCCCACTAATGGCAATGCTACGAAGTGAACAAATACATAACCTCCCACGCAATACACACACTAACCTCCCGTCCATCGATTCAGTCTATACTTCCCGCTGCCTTGGAAAAGCAGCCAGCATAATCAAGGACCCCATGCACCCCAGACATTCTCTCTTCCACCTTCTTCTGTCGGGAAAAAGATACAAAAGTCTGAAGTCACGTACCAACTGACTCAAGCACAGCTTCTTCCCTGTTGCCATCAGACTTTTGAATGGACCTATCTCACATTAAGTTATCTTTTTCTACACCCTAGCTATGACTGTTACACTACATTCTGCTCTTTCTCATTTCCTTCTCTATGAACAGTATACTTTCTATAACATGAAAGAACAATACTTTTCACTATATACATGTGGCAATAAATCAAATCGAATCAAATAGGGAGGTTT
This sequence comes from Sphyrna mokarran, assembly GCA_024679065.1. Classification (NCBI taxonomy): domain Eukaryota; kingdom Metazoa; phylum Chordata; class Chondrichthyes; order Carcharhiniformes; family Carcharhinidae; genus Sphyrna; species Sphyrna mokarran. The sequence continues at coordinate 8,562,266 of JAGIQG010000038.1, read as the reverse complement.
ATATTAATTACAAGCATTATACACAGCAATATTCAGTGTTTTCTTATTACTATCTACAAGACTGATGTATACTATAAGGGGATAGTGTTTTTTAATAAATTCCACAAAGCGAGCCAAACTTTTTGTGTCATCAAAATGACTTTGTTAGTTCAGAAGAAAGTGTGGTGTACCACAGACAGGAAATGTACATCATTTGTAGTCACTGGCTCTGCTCACTCTGATACATTCACTTTTTATATTTTGTGTTCTGTGCAAGGTGATGTTGGTGGAGGTGATGGGAGGTAAAGAGAGAGAGAGGAAGGATACATTTGCTTTGCAGAGATTGACTTTTTTTCAAAAAGCGCACTGCATTCAAAGTGGTGTTAATTGGATCCCAAGCCAGATGGTGAAGTATGACACTAGATACAAATTATTTTCTTGATAAGAGGTTTATTTACAGGATGCAGCATGACATGTGCCTGCCATGAACTACTACCCTAGTATCGCAGCAGTCTCTCTTTATAAGTGCTCCAAGTACCTAATTAAACAATGACTTTCACCCTGCTATCTTCATAATTAACAAGACACTATAAAATGGGACTAAAAACTGCAAGGTCATCTGGCCCAGATGACAAATACTGGGGGAGGCCAGGATCAGACATCAAAGGCATCATACGTAAATTTCCAAAAACGCTTGGAAACAGAGGTTGTGCCAAGGGATTGGAGGATGGCATATGTTCCACTCCTGTTCACAAAGCAGGAATGGAATGACCCAGAAAATGATAGATCAATTTATTTAAGTTCTGTAATGAGTAAACTGGGAAGATCTGATATTGTGAGTCTTTAAGTTTAGCAAGGCATTTCTTTTAGGTTTACCGCATGGAAACAGGCCCTTTGGCCCGACTTGTCCATGCCAGTCTTTTCTTTTAAACCCCTGAACTAATCTCAATTGCCCGCATTTGGCCCATATCCCTCTATACCCATTGTACCATTGTAAACTGTCTAAATGCTTTTTAAAAGACAAAATTGTACTCACCTCTGCTACTACCTCTGGCAACTTGTTCCAGCACTCACCACCTTCTATGTGAAAAAATAGTCTCTCTGGACACTTGTATCTCTCCCCTCTCACCTTAAACCTATGCTCTCTAGTTTTAGACTCCCCTACCTTTGGGAAAAGATATTGACTATCTAGCTGAACAGTGACCCTCATTATTTTATAGACCTCTAAGATCACCCCTCAGCCTCGTACGCTGCAGAGAAAAAAGTCGCAGTCCATCCAACATCTCATTATAACTCAAACCCATCAAATCCCAGTAGCATCCTAGTAAATCTTTTCTGCACTTCTCTTAGTTTAATAATATCCTTTGTATAATAGGGTGACCAGAATTGCACACAGTACTCCAAGTGTGGCCTTACCAATGTCTTGTACAACTTCAACAAGATGTCCCAACTCCTGTATTCAATGTTCTGACCAATGAAACCAAGCATGCTGAATGCCTTCTTCACCATTCTGTCCACCTGTGACTCCAGTTTCAAGGAGCTATGACCTGTACCCTTAGATCTCTTTGTTTACAACTCTCCCCAACACCCTCCCATTAACTGAGTAAGTCCTGCCTTGGTTCAGTTTACCAAAATGCGTCAGCTCGCATTTATCTAAATTAAACTCCATCTACCATTTGTCAGCCCACTGGCCCAATTGATGAAGAAACTCTCTGTAATCTAGTAACTCTGTGTGAAAAAACAGTCTTTTAACTGTTTGCTTCTGGTAATAATCCTGAGAATTATCAAAAACTGCAATATCATTTCAGAGGCAATTGGATCAGTATTTGAAAAGGGAGATATGGGGAAAAGGCAAAGAAACCAGATTAGAATAGACAAGACCAATTGAAGAACTAGAATTTAGCACTGCCTTAATGGGCCAAATCGCCTCCTTTTGATTTGATTTGATTTATTATTGTCATGTGTATTAGTATACAGTGGAAAATATTGTTCCTTTCATGCTGTACAGACAAAGCATACCATTCATAGAGAAGGAAAGGAGAAGGTGCAGAATGTAGTGTTACAGTCATAGTTTGGGTGTAGAGAAAGATCAACTTAACGCAAGATAGGTCCATTCAAAAGTCTGATGGCAGCAGGGAAAAAGCTGTTCTTGAGTCAGTTGGTATATCACTTCAGACTTTTGTATCTTTTTCCCAACAGAAGAAGGTGAAAGAGAGAATGCCTGAGATGCTTGGGGTCCTTAATTATGCTGGCTGCTTTTCCGAGGCAGCAGGAAGTGTAGATGGAATCAATGGATGGAAGGTTGGTTTGTGTGATGGATTGGGCTTCACTCACAACCTTTTGTAGTTCCTTGTGATCTTGGGCAGAGCAGGAGCCCATACCAAGCTGTGATACAACCAGAAAGAATGCTTTCTATGATGTATCTGTGAAAGTTGGTGAGAGTTGTAGTGGACATGCCAAATTTCTTTAGTCTTCTGAAAAAGTAGAGGCTTTGTACTATGATTTCTATCTATGAAATTATAACCCAAGGAGAGAAGAATGGGAGGTAGGGTAAGATGAGAAAACCATCGGAGAAAAAAATAAATTGTTCAAATTGAACATGTCGGCTTCTGTTGAACAGAAGAAGCAGGATATGTGCATCCCTTTTGGGCATATAAGTCACTTTTGAAAGTGACTCTCAACATGTTTATTTTAACAAGTTTAACACATCTGTTAAAGTTGTGGTGGTGTTAGGTGTTTGTAACACCTCATGTTCTTTGTTTTGAGGGTTATAAATTCCCTTCCATTTAAAGGAAACTGTTGGAAAAGTCCAGCCCAGATCCTGGTCCCCCAGTCTCCACCACCACCACCCACCCCACCCCACCCCCCACCCCCCACCCCCCAGGTCCCTGCAGTGAGATGTAATCCAGGCCAGCGCCATGAGGTTGTGTCTTGTGCTGTGGGTTTTGAATAGAAATGTGATGCTGCAGCATCAGAGAAGGTTTGTGTGTTTTACAGAGTCCAGACGGAGCATCAGCTGCATCGAGTCAAAGATGGAGGGACCAAAAATGCCATCAAACCAAGACATCTCCATCAATCCCTTCTTCGACTGCGCTGGTGACCACTCTCTGGCAAACTCTATAAACTTCAACATTCCATTGAAGGAATTTCCTCCTGATCCAGCCTCGGTAGTAGTGATGCCGTACACCTCATCCTATTTCATGGGTAACTTGATCCTGTATTACACATTGTTTTGATTCCAGGTAGCAGCATGGATGTGCACGAGCTTAATTCAAAATAGAATGAGGCCTCACATTTTACTGAATACATTCTCTCTGTGCCATTTTCTTTTCAAGCCACGAATCCTCCTAATTGCAGAATTTCACTGCTGATCAACTTGCTAGGATTGTTTACCGTCAGCAGTGAAATTCCTGCTCCCAGTGCTATGAACTAGGAGCAAGAGCAGGCCACTCAGCCCTAAAAGCTCACTCCACCGTTCAATAAAATATAGCTGATCCTGTTACCCTTCTAGTGCCCTAAGGGGAAACATCCTTTCAGTATCCACCCTGTCAAGTCTCCTCAAGATCTTATGTTTCAGTACGATCAACTCTGCTTCAAAACTACAATGGATGGCTGGGATGGGTTGGTTATGTTATGAGGAAGGGTTGAGTAAAGACTCAACTCTTCCTCATAATATAACCAACCCATGCCAGCCATCCCCCCCGACCCATCCCAGCTATCAGTTGAGTGAAACTTTTCTGAACTGTTCATAATGCAATTGTTATGATGCAGAGGTTGTTCCCCCTTAAGATGTCATACCGAATCTCCCTGAAAGAAATATCTTGCCTTGTAATCTGTTATAAGTGTGTGGGAAGATGAACCGTCCTTCAGTAATGTTTAGTGATTAATGAACAGCTCACTTTAAAAATAAACATTTAACTATTTATTTTACTAACAGGGAACTTTAACTAAACCACAATCCCATCCAGGCCCTATTCCAGTAAGCCCACATATTTTCCCTGCTAATCCCCCTGACACTAGGGTCAATTTAATATGGCCAATCAACTAACCCGCATATCTTTGGACTGTGAAACTGTCCTATCTTTGGAAACTGGAGGAAATCCACACACACTGGGGAGAATGTGCAAACTCCACACAGACAGTCAGCAAGGCCAGAATCAAACCTGGGTATCTGGTGCTGCGAGGCAGCATGCTAACCCACTGTGCCACCGTGCTCTGATAATGTTGATTGGATCTGGGACTTCGCAGGTTGAATGGCTCAGTATTAAGCCAGGTGGTGCATTTATCCTCTGAGCCACTGGGCCAGCTCCCTTTTAATTGACCACTTTGTAAACATGTACATAGAAACATAGGACAAAGCAAGGGTTGGCCATTCAGCTCCGCCATTCGATATGATCATGACTGATCCTGCATCTCAAATCCACACTCTGGCTCTGTCCCATGCTCCTTGATGTCTTTAGAGTCGAGAAATCTATTGATTTTCTTCTTAAGTATGTTCAGTGTTTTGGCCTCCACAGCTTTCTGTGGTAGAGAATTCCACAGGTTCACCACCTGAAGAAATTTCTCCTCATCTCAGTCTGCCTCTGTGAACTGTGATATATCCCATGATCTGCAGAGTCTAGAGGTTTACTCCTGAAAGGGATGGCTCTGATGTGAATGAACTGGAGATACCTGGTGAACACATTGCCTCCTTTACACACATTGACTGCTTTGCTGCCCATTCCTTCAAAATTCCCAATATCTTAGGTAATTGTGCATTTTTTGCATGGAATATTGCCTTTCCACCCTGTATAATGGCACGGTGACACAGTGGTTAGCACTGCTAGCGCCAGGGCCCCAGATTCAATTCCAGCCTTCAATGACTGTGTGGAGTTTGCATGTTCTCCCTGTGTCTGCATGGGTTTCCTCTAGAGTGCCCCAGTTTCCTCCCACACTCCAAAGATGCGTGGTTTAGGTTGATTGGCCATGCTAAATTGACCTTTAGTGTCGGGGGACTAGCTAGGGTAAATATGTGGTGTTATAGGGCTAAGAGTGGGAAGGATTATAGTTGGTGTAGACTTGATGGGCCAGATGGCCTTTTTCTGCACTGTAGAGATTCTATGAGTCTATGGTTGAACAATACAATTGGGTGCAATTGCAATAAATATCCCATAATGTAGCACAACAGCAGAGCCTTTCACTACTAATAACTAGGATTGTGAATTTACATAAAATCCTGTGAACCGGCGCTGCTCTCTATTGAGCTACACAGTTGCCGTTCAACATGAATTTCAACTCCTTTTCACTATCTAGTGCTTCCCCACCTCCACAGTCTTTAAACATTGGGTTGCCTGTAATGGCCCCTGCAGTTAACTGGCCTCCAGCATCCACAATCTTGACTCATTCATGAAGAATGGACAGGGGACTGCATTGCTACCAGCAGTCGTGGGCCAGGATTCAGTTTTAAGGTAGGGTGTGGGGGTGGGAAGAGTGCTATGATATTTTAAATTTTGCCCTCGCTTGATCCCACATGCCTTCCCTGGGTGAAAGCCTAGTTCTCGAGCTTCAGTCTATTCTACTTTGACTGATGACTTGAAAGTCAGGAAAAATGTCCTGGAGAGCATGTGGAGTTGCGGGAACAAAATATTTGGCCCACAGCTATCACCTCAGAACATTTGGAAGATGTTACTTGTGGTGTAAATAGCAAAAGTGGCAATTTCTAAACTGGCTTACGATCTAATTTGGAGTATTGTGAGCAGTTTTGGGGCCGCATATCTAAGGTAGGATGTGCTGGCCTTGGAGGAGGTCCAGAGGAGGTTCATAAGAATGATCTCTGGAATGAAGAGCTTGTTGTATGAGGAACGGTTGAGCACTCTGGATCTGTACTCGTTGGAATTTAGAAAGATCAAGGGGGATATTATTGAAACTTACAAGATAGTGTGAGGCCTTGATAGAGTGGACATGGAAAGGATATTTCCGCTAGTAGAAAAAATTTAGAACCAGAGGGCACAACCTCAGGCTAAAGGGATGATCTTTTAAAACAGAGATAAGGAGGAATTCCTTCAGCCAGAGAGTAGTGAATCTGTGGAACTCTTTGCCACAGAAGGCTGTGGAGGCCAGGTCATTGAGTGTCTATAAGACAGAGATAGATAGATTCTTGATTAATAAGGGGATCAGGGGTTATGGGGAAAAGGCAGGAGAATGGGGATGAGAAAAAAATCAGCCATGATTAAATGGTGGAGCAGACTCGATGGGCCGAGTGGCCTAATTCTGCTCCCGTGTCTTTTGGTTTAATGCTTTTCTTTCTTCATTAACTCTGCAGAGCTCACTGGTGAGTCTGATAATGAACTGAATGACTGCCATGATGCAGAAGTGAAAATGTCTCTGAAGCAGGATGTCTCTGCCTTTTCCCTCTCCGACTCCACACTTGCCCCTTCTCTAGAAAGTTTGAATCTTTTCAAATCGTCACTCAATGAAACTCAAACACCATCCTCCCTGCTAATGACTCCACGTACATCATCACCAAGAAAAGGTAATCTGATTCTTTATTTTCTAATTCTTTCTTTGAGTGTAACTGGCTAATAATTTGATTTATTATTGTCACATGTATTAGTGTACAGTGCAAAGTATTGTTTCTTGTGCACTATGCAGACAAAGCATACTGTTCATAGAGAAGGAAAGGAGTGGGTGCAGAATGTAGTGTTACAGTCATAGCTAGGTGCAGAGAACGATCAACTTAATGTGAGGTAGGTCCATTCAAAAGCCTGACGGCAGCAGGGAAGAAACTGTTCTTGAGTCGGTTGGTACGTGACCTCAGACTTTTGTATCTTTTTCCTAACGGAAGAAGGTGGAAGAGAGAATGTCTGGGATGCTTAATTATGCTGGCTGTTTTTCCAAGGCAGCAGGAATTATAGACGGAATTAATGGATGGGAGGCTGGTTTGCGTGATGGAGTGGGCTACATTCACAACCTTTTGTAATTCCTTGCGATCTTGGGCAGAGCAGGAGCCCAGACCAAGCATACAACCAGAAAGAATGCTTTCTATAGTGCATCTGTAAATATTAAATGAATTGGTTGGTGAATTGTCCTTGAGAAAGTGGTGGTGAGCTGCCTTCTTGAACTGCTGCAGTCCACATGGTGTAGATACACCTACAGTGCTGTGAGGGAACGAGTGCCAGGATTTTGACCGAGTGACATAGAAGAAACAGTGATATATTTCCTAATGAAGATGTTGTGTTTGGCTTGGAAGGGAACTTGAGGGTGGTGGTATTCTCATGTGTCTGCTGCCTTTGCCCTTCTGGGTAGTGGAAATCGCAAATTTGGAAGGTGGAGTCGAAGGAGGCTAGCTGAGTTGCAGCAGTGTATCATAGAATCAGCGAGTCCCTACAGTCAGAAGGTGGCCATTCTGCCCATTAAGTCTGCACCGACCACAATCCCACCCAGGCCCTATTCCCTTAACTCCACATGTTTACCCTGCTAATCCCCCTGACACTAGGATTAATTTACCAAGGCCAATCAACCTAACCTGCAAATCTTTGGACTGTGGGAGGAAACCAGAGCCTCTGGAAGAAACCCACGCAGACATGGGGAGAATGTGCAGAACTCCACACAGACAATGACCTGCTGCCGGAATTGAACCCAGGTCCCTGGCACTGTGAGGCAGCAGTGCTAACCACTGTGCTGCCCAAGTGTATCTTTTTATGGTCCACACTGTTGCCACTGTGCCTCAGTGGTAGAGTGAGTAAATGTTTAAGGTAGTGGATTAGTTGCAATCAAAACAGGCTGCTCTGTCCTGGATTGTATCGAGCTGCTTGAGTGTTGTTGGAGCTGTATTCATTCCATAAAATGGAGAGTATTCCATCACACTACTGACTTGCACATTGTAGATGGTAGACAGACTTTGGGAAGTTAGAAGGTGAGTTACTCTCCACAGAATTCTTATTCTTTGATCTGCTCTTATAGCCACGATATATGGCTGGTCAGTTAATTTTCTAGTCAGTGGTAACCCAGTTAGGAACCAAATAATCCAGATAATCATCAATAATTGATGCCGCGAGAGATTGCAGTTTGGATCTTGTGTGATTTGCAGTTCACAGAAAAATTCTGGGAGTGGGTAACAGGCTCCAGTTAGTTAGGGCTGGGTGCTGAGAACCTAGCAGAAGGAAAGCGTTAGGGCTCAGAAGAGGCCTTGAGAGTCATTTACAGCTCTGTACAGCCGGGAAACTGTCAGTTTAGGGAAACCTAAGGACAGCACTAGCTCAGTGAAGCTAGCGGTCTGTGAAAGAGTTGGAAGCATGCTGGTAATTAGACATGGGAATGCAGCTTTGTGAATTTCGTGTACCGCAGTCTCAGGAGGAGAGCTTGAACCATCAGGAGGTGAGCTGTTGTTGAGGCAGTCCAAGTTGGAGGGAATTCAAGAGAATTCAGAGGCCAGATCTTCGGAAAGAAGGAGTTGAAATCCTTTGCGATGGAAACAGAGTTGTAACAAGATTTTGTGACTCATGGTGGTCATTGATGTCTTGGTAATCTGCTGAGAAATCTATAGGCTCTGTCTTGGTGACACCTGCAACTTAATATAAAGTTTTCCAGTTCATTCATATTTACCTCGTGTTAATTCAGAATGTTAAGAGTATAAGACTAATGTTGTAAATTGTTTTACTTTGTACAGTATTGCTAATTTGTTTTGTTTAAAACAGTGAAATCTTTATTGTCCTAGTGAGTAACTAGGATTTCACACCTTGTATACTTTAAATAAAAAGTTACTAGCTTGTAACACAATGTTGTGACTGTACTGGTCAGCTTAGTGAAGGATGTGGCTAGTTCTGGAGCGCAAGTCTTCAGTACTATTGCTGGGATGTCATCAGAGCCCTTTAGTGTATTCAATGCCTTCAGATGTTTCTTAATACCAATTGGAGTGAACTCAATTGGCTGAAGTGTGGGAACCTCAGGAGGAGCTGTGATGGACTTCTGATGGAAGATGGTTGCAAATGCTTCAGTCACTATGGTGGCATAGTGGTTAGCACTGCTGCCTCACAGCGCCAGGGACCCGGATTCGATTCCTGACTTGGGTCACTATGGGTGTCTCTATGGGTTTCCTACGGGTGCTTCAGTTTCCATCCACAATCCAAAGATGTGCGGGTTTGATAGATTGGCCATGCTATATTTCCCCTTAGGATCAGGGTACTCACTAGGATAAATGCATGGGGTTATGAGGATAGGGCCTTGGTGGGATTGTGGTCAGTGCAGATTTGATGGGCTCAATGGCCTCTTTCTGCACTGTAGGATTCCATGATTCTCGTCTTTCATACTGAAGCGCTGGGCTCCAAGTTGTTTACTTGTTCACTCCCATTCATGACAGGATGCGGCCAGTCTGCAGACCTTAAATCTGATCCATTGGTTCTGGAATTGCTTGGGTGTGTCTATTCCTTGCTGCTTCTGCTGTTTGGCATTCACATTCACCTCACCTTTTAGGGATGCCTTATGCTGTCTTGGCATGTGCTCCTCTCTACTCCTGACTGAACTAGGGTTAATTCCCTGGCTTGATGATAATGGCTTAATTAAGGATATACCAGATTGTGGCTGAATACAATTCTGCTACTGTTGATGACTCACAGTGCCTCATGGATGCCCTGTTTAAGTTGCTAGATCTTTTCTGAATCTGCCACATAATGTGATGGAAATTTGAGGATGGGACTTTGCTCCCACAAGGATTGTGCCGTGGTCACTCCTACCAATATTGTCATGGATAGATTCATCTGTGACAGGTAGATTAGTGAGGGGAAGGTCAAAGCAATCCAATCTGGTAAATATGTTCTTCAGGATTTGCCCAGCTCGGTCACTATTGCGCCGTCGAATCACTCTTGGTGATGGACGTTGAAGTCCCTGCCTAGAATACATTGTATGTGCATTTTCCAAGTGGTGTTCAGTATGGAGGAATATGAGGGAGAGTGGTGTAATAAGCCCTCAAAGTCAGAGGTCCCTTTATTTACAATTCCAACAGCAGTACACAGTGCTAGCAGTCAGCAGTCTACCTTCTGACACTCCCAGTTAAATACAAGGTAAAGACTCCCTGATTGGCTCATCCATTGACTCCTTAATCAGGGAGTTCATATTCCAATAGGCCAACCTCAATGGCCCGATTGAAGCCATTACAGATGATCGATCGTAGTCAGTAGGACTGCAGCAGTTCAAGAAGCCGGCTTCCCACCACCTTCTTGCAGGCAATTGGACGTGGATAACAAACGCTGGCCTCACCAACGACACCCACATGCCATGAAAGAATAAAACAAAAGACAAAAGAATCCTGGATTGGGATTGCACAATTTCCTTCCCATTGGGAGCACTGCAGTAGAACACCTCCCTCTTAAATTACCAGTGCAGTTTTTGTCTCTTGTAAAGCGGCTTGGCTGGGGGCTTTACTACGTTAAAGACGCTGTATAACTGCATTTTCTTTGCATCACCCAAGAACCAAAATAAGACTGAGATGGTGTGAGCCAGAACAATGAAGGGAAAAATACGAGGCATCAACAACAATTCCCAAATGGTGACCACAGCTGCTATAACAAGCACCAAGTATTAGCAATATTAGATATCAAATCTGATTAATCGTTCAGCAACAAGAATGCTCATCAATCTCTTTGAAGAAAGGAGTGTCCGGGTTGGCAGTTTGGCCGAGGGAGGCCTACTTGTTCCTCAGACCTCAATGTTAACTTGACCCGGAACCAATCCATGTCTTTGTTTAGTTCTGAGTCAGCACTTGTTTAACTGGAGAAGGGTAGATAATTTGAGCAAGTGTTGCACATTTTTTCTGTTTTGGAGCAAAAATGTTATTGGTGTCCTTTGAGATTTACTGTTGTGCATCTGTGAGAAGCGCTTTCTGCTGGATTTAACGACACTGCTTTTGAAATTCTGTACAGATTTAACCATCTCGGATAGTGAAACTGATGAGTGTGAGGACCCAGATGCTGCCGCAGTAAAAATTCTTTCAAAACTGGTCATGTCAACCCTCACACTATCTGACGCTGATGCTGAGCGCACTGGTGTCCCTGATGGCACCAGCACCTGCCCTCTAGAATCCCCAACACTCTTCAAAACCCCTGTGAAGAAGGCAAAGAAGAAGGCCTCTCTACCAGTGATGCCGCTTACACCATCATTCTCTGCCACGAGTAAGGGTGAGTCATGTCTCAGCAGATTCTGTCAAGCTATAATTGCCTCCCTTTATTTTAATGAGGTCTCTCTGAAACCACAATATTGCAGCATAAAGAGGCAACAGAAATCAGCACTGATATTGCATCTGCATTCCTTCTTTAGAGATTTCTCCCCCTCGGGTTGCTTTTCTCCCACTGCCGTGGACCATTCCATAGACGAGAGAGCCGGCAGGTGACTGGCTCCTAAGCTTTGGTCATTGGTGCTGTACAAAGATGTACGAGATTGTCTCAGGCTGACTCTGCCCCTACATGTTCCCTCCATTTCTGACGAGGCACTGAGACCCAATTGTCGCGCGCCCCCCTCGCCATCCATCCGAGCTAAAATCAGCTAGCTCCAGGCAGACCAGGGGGCATTTCTGGTCTCAGTAGCTCAGTTTCGCCCGAGGCAGTGCATTGACTCAGAAGGTCTACAAGGAGAGGTGTCCTTGCCATGCTTTTTTAAGCTATTTCATCTCCCTCTCTTATTGCTCTCCCTGGCAAAGCTTTATATCCAGGGCCCCAGAATTCTACGGCAAATCCAACCAGATTTTGCAGTATTAGAATATAGCAGCAAATCTGTCCACAGTTTGGGGCATTGCGACATATACCACATCTTGATAAAATATATAAATTATTTTAAAAGAATTAGAAAGACTGGGATTTTAAAATTGTTGAAAAGCAGTTTGCTGTGCTCAGCCTCTGAAAGCCTGTGTTTTGCTTAGCTGTAATAGCTGCCACTTTACACCCAACCAATTTCCCCCGACCTTTCACATAACTAAATAGGACAGCAAGGTGCTGAGTGGCGGCTAACTAAGCTGGCAGCTTTTGGACAGAAATGATAGCATTTATGTCAGTGTGTCTTCAAATATGGTGTGCAGAACCCAGGCAGGTTCAAACTGCTAGTCCCCTTTCAAAGAGTTTTGAATGACAAGATGATGTAATGCTGCTTGATGTAATACCATATGTTTAAAGTGCTGGTGAGCCCAACACCTCTTGAGAGATACCTGCAAGTCATCACCCAATGTTACACTCAACAATGTTAGCTCAACTCCCCAGCACATTAAACAAGCAAGGCAAGACATGGCATTAATTTTAAATGGGGACAATTTAATCCTGAGACTGCGTTAATTGCACCTGGAGGTACAATTTGTAAATGCTGCCACTTTAGACAGTCAGAGGACAAGAAGCTGGACTCAAATCTGCTGCAAAGCCAGCTGATTAGGAGCTGAAATGAATGGGGGTATAATCCGTCTGTGTTTCACACTTCGCACACTTTACCTGCCTAGCAGGTAACCAATACCTGGTGTAACAAATCCAAATGGTGTCAACTGTGCGCCAGCATGGCTCATTCGATAACTCAGTTGATTGCACTCTTGCATAAGAGTCGGAAGGCTTCAGGCCCATTCTCACACCTTGAACCCAAAATCTAGGCTGACGTTCCCAATAAAGCACTGAGGGAGCGCTGCCTGTCAAAAGGCTATAAAAAGGATGCCCTGTTCTGGCGGTTAGCAAATATCCCACAGCACCACTGGGAGAAGAGTTTTGGTATCCTGGCCAATGTTCTTCCCTAAACCAGCAACGCCAGAGAAAAAAAATTAACTGCTTCTTTGTTTCACTGCTGTTTGTGGGATCTTGTTGTGCGCAAAATGGCTGCCGCGTTTGCCTACAAAGCAACAGTCACTGCACTTCAAAGTAATTTATTGTACGTGAAGCACCTTGAGGCGTTTCTCAGAGACATGATAAGGCGCAATTTGAATGCAAATCATTTCTTTCTCTCTTTCTGTTTGCCTCGCTCTCTCCTTTCTTTGCAATTCTCATTGATTTGCATTTTTTTAATTCCCATGTATTTCACACTTTGAACGCTGCTGACCTGGACTCTGAGCTTCTGCAAAAGCAGCTGATTAATGAGCTAAGATCACTGGGGTTATGTAACCGTCCTGCATTTTGTACCTTGCCTGCTTCAACAGTAAGTAAAGTGCAAGGTGTCAAATGCAGGGAACTAGTGAGCTCCACACCAGTGAGAGGCTAGAATAGGAAAGTTAACTTGATACCATTTTGACTCGGAACACCAGGTATTGATATTGAGACACCAGACATTAAAGGTTTATTTATTAGTCACAAGTAAGCTTACATTAACACTGCAATGAAGTTATTGTGAAAATCCCCTGGTTGCCATACTCTGGCGCCTGTTTGGATACACTGAGGGAGAATTTAGCATGGCCAATACACCTAACCAGCACGTCTTTGGACTGTGGGAGGAAACTGAAGCACCTGGAGGAAACCCGTGCACACAGGGAGAATGTGCAGACTGCATAGACAGTGATAAAACCAGGAATTGAACCCATGTCCCTGGTGCTGTGAGGCAGCAGTGCTAACCACTGTGCCATCATTCCAATTAGTTGCAATAAGAGAGAATTATTTGGGAAAGGAAACAATGGCAGGGGAGAAATTCTGGGGCACTTGCTGCAGCCGTGAAATCACAGAGTTCTCAGGATCCCGGTTTTTTTCCCACCCAAGAGAGCATGTAGGCAAAGTATTGCATGCCGTCTGTCACTGTTACTCTTGAGCTAGTTGTTAGCAAGTTGCTGACCAAGGAGCAGGAAGCTGTAGGGTTTTCCCTAGGGTTGCCAACTTATTCCTAGAGGCTTCATCACGTGACAGCCTGCCTGCTGTTGCCCTGCCCATGCACTCCTGCCATCACTTGCCCAATATGTCCATCCTCAGGGCGCCCCACCTTCCTTCGCCAATCAGACAGTGAGTAGACTCTTCATTACCCAATCGCATGATTCACCGTCCTCTGTAAGCCTTTGTCCCAAGTCTGATTTTTTTTTAAACTTATTAAACAGACGTATCTGAAGAGAGCCTTATTTTAAAAAAAATTTCAATGCTCCAATGACTGTTCTCCTGGTTGCAGTGCCCTGGAGACTAGTCTTTAATTTCTGGAGACACCAGGGCAATCTTAGGAGTTGGCAACCTAATGATTGCCTGGCATCTGCCATTTCCTTCGTGTGTGGCTGAATTCCAGACAGCAATTGCACTCGAACTCACTGCAACCAGAGAAGAGTTGAGTGAGGCCTAGCACTGCTCCTGCGCTGAATTCCTTAATCTCATCATAGTGCTGAGGAGAGATTCCCTACAGAATGGAAGACAACATTAGAGGGAGAGCCGTTCAGAGCAACTCTCAAGCATCCCTGAGTAACTGCCTCCTCCCTCGTGGCCAGGAGTGATACACGGCATGACAACAGCCAAGAGGAAGGGGAGAAAACTCCTTAAAAGGAGTGACTAACACTTCCCAATGGTTCAGGCAAATTCTGAAATGCACCATCAGGCATTTGCTTGAATCATTACACTCATTCACAAGATATTTATCTTTTTAACAATCCAGGTTCACCCTTAAGACTCTGGTCACTGTATTTGATTGTGCTGATAGCGTGGAATTTACAGCTATTCAGGCGAGCAGAGATTAGTGTGCATAAGACATAATGGGGGTCATTTATGTAAGAGGTTATTCAATCAGGAAGTGGCATAAATAGATTATTTGCAGGAAGTAAGAGCGGGCAAAATGACTTAACCCACCCAAATGTTTGCCGCTCCATTTACTCAACGTGCAACGCTAGAAATGGCAATCTGGGTGGCATATCATAGAAAAATATCTTCAACCTACCGCTGTGTATCACTGTTGCACTAATGCACCAGAGATTAATGGAGGTAGATTTGATCCTAGTGTCAGTGGTACTGCTATGAGAGTTGTATGGGACGGCTCTTACACACTTCTGAGTGGTTAACTTCAGAATAATGATGGATGCATGGGTTATGTGCATGCCTGATTACCTGTGCTTAGTATCTAGTGTGAGGAGAGCCAGAAGAAAAAGGGAAGGAGAATAAAATACCTTTCCAAAAAGAGGGAATATTTGAGCAGAATGGGGCCATTTGACCCTTTGATACTTCCTAGGAAACCGCAGGTAAATAGTTACTGAAGGCTTAGAATTAACAGTAAAATAGCGGAAAGCATCAGAAGACAGACAGAGTAATATAGGTGTTGACTGGAGCCCAGGGAGGGTGGGATTTACAAATAGTCAATCTTACAAATTCTTAGCATCTTCTAGTAATACGACATTAGTATATGATGCATATTGGAATAGTGTATAAAGGGCTAGGACTCTGACTGGGTGGGTCTTAAACGCCACGTGCTAGCAGCAGAAAGGCTTGTATGTGGAAGTAAAATATCCTCTTGCTTTTCTTCCCCCACAGGCGAATGCATACGTAGAAGAGTAACTGACGAACGCGAATTGCGCATTCCACTGCAATACGGGTAATTTTCTCTGATGTTTATTAAGGCTGTCAAATACAGGAGCCTGTAACACGTTTGCTAAAAAATGCTCAGGAAGCCCCAGGCAGCCCCAACTGAGAGCAACTCGCATTGGAGGGAGGTTTTTGGTAAAAGCAAATTTGATCACTGTGTGGATCACTTTCTCAACCTGTTGTTCATTTCAGCACCAACTGAAATCCCCAACTGTAAATGTCATGGTCTCTTTCTCAGTTTTGTAACTCTTCCAGCTCGATGCAAACACGTCCAATATCGTTGAAGGTTCTATCTTTGCATCCAGTCTGACCTTGAGTACTTTTTTATTCTGAGGAAGCCTGGACAGGTATTCTAAGAGTGACTAAATGCGGCGATTTCTTAGGCTCAATTATCTGGGACATTGATTCCAACTCTTTCCCTGACAGTTTAACCTATGGTTCACCATTGCCACTCAATCTCAAAGGTTCTTTAAGGCGACTGTGGTCAAAAGTAACAATCCTTTGTTCCTATGCTAGAGCAACATAGCGCACTGCATTGTAGGTCTGGAATGAGAATGGGATTGATTCTTGTTTCCAGATCTTTCTTAACACTCCAAATGCTTCACCTCTGTAATGTTGCTTACATTCAACTTCTGTTATTATTCTATGGAGCAAATAAGTTAAGGTGACCGTGGCGCTTCTGATCTTCTGGGCTTCCTTCCAGTGTTATGTGTCAGCTGCAGCTGGTTCCCTATTTGTCTAATTCTACTGTTTTCATCAATAATCAGAATTTTTGTTGGTGCCATTCAGAATGTGCTTGTGTTCTGCAGAAGAACTGTCATTGTGTCCCAATAATTCATTCTGCAAAGCACTTTGAGCCATTGCAACAGGATAAGGCGCTATATAAATGCATTATTATCATCAAATTTCCTCTCTGCGCTAATTGTAAACCATTGATTCACACAATTGCATGAAATTCCTGTTTTTATGAAATATATTTATGATCGGTGCAACTTTGTCGGATAAACATGGTGTTAGTTGCAAATCCAAAGGGTGTGGTCTCCAGTTGAGTTGCTTTATTCCTTGACCAAAGTCAGACCTGTTGATAACTATGTTACACAGTAGTTGGTGACTCTTCCTTCATTCTGTCTGCAAAACCCCTGAGATCCTGCACTGGTTTTGACAGAGCTTGTGGCTTTACTCTGGATGCTAATTTTATTTTAATGGCACTGACACGTGCTGAGATATGGTTCCCAGATTTCTCATGCAAGTGACCATCTTCGATGCCTTGGCCTCTATGTTACATATGAAGCAGATGATTTCACCAAGTGGCCCATCGCAACTGAGCCCAACCCTGTTCTCACGCAGTATAAAATCACGTATACTTTTCAGCAGGGCTGACTGCATAGCGTCAGGAGCAAGAGTTGATGTTTTTATTTCCCCTAGTCCACGAATGTTGATGCTAGTCATTGCTTCTCTTCCGGATCCCTGGCTAAGATCAGATAATTCAGCGCAAATCAGGCATTGAACTTGGGGCAACACCGGTCTGGATGGTTTAGTAACCCCAGCTAAGGGAACTGACTTCAGTTATACTCTTTGGTGAGAGCCCACTCTGTCTTGATCTTTTATCAGAATGACGCTGTCAATTGCTGCCTTGTGCTGATGTTGTCAATGATAGCGGATACTCCAGCACTTCCCATTTGATTCTTGGACAAAAGATTGCATCCGTGCGTAACCTCCGTGATTCTCACCAGTTTATATCTTCGATCCCATTTGGCCTGAATGTCTAAGAAGCTTGAACTGGGGTAGTTGACAGGGTCTTGCTGTGTGTGCCCTGCGGTTCCTTTGCTTTCCCGGATGTCAGGATAATGATTTTCAGTCCTCTGGCTGACTTTTTTTGCTCTGTTGAGTCATTGCTTTTCTACCCCTCTGAGATGTAACCCATTGTTCTGCAACTCCATTTCTGAGAAAGCCATGTCTATGTAAATGCATTCAAAATAAAATAGTCCTCCTTTTAAAAAGTTGTTTCTCTGCTTTAATGTTATTTTCCTACCACATACACACTGCTATTCAGTTGGATAATCACAGAGGCATTCAGCTTTTTGGGCACAGCAAGGCCATTAAAGCCACACAAAAAAAAAATGGAAGTGTGTCCTTGCCTTTTGACCTTTACTGATCGTCTACTTACAATGGAACTCATCACCGACAGCACTGGTTTGGAGCAAACCTGCTGTGACTGCCTCACTGGCACAGTGGCTAATTGCACTGCTGAAGCAAATTGTGAGTGAGGGCAGTGAACAGACCAGGAATCATCTCTGAGACTTCCTGCTGTCTATGGCTTAGCCCAAACACAGCGCACCAGTTGCTGTGTTTTCATAGAAGACAGGATTCTCCGCTGTCGTAGGCCT
Organism: Sphyrna mokarran; assembly: GCA_024679065.1. Lineage (NCBI taxonomy): Eukaryota > Metazoa > Chordata > Chondrichthyes > Carcharhiniformes > Carcharhinidae > Sphyrna > Sphyrna mokarran. Next base: position 8,544,433 of record JAGIQG010000038.1, on the reverse strand, counting down.
TGCTACCACGGCGAGCGAGAACGGGGAATTTGGCTCTCAGACAAATCTCTCTCCACCACAGCGAGATCAGAAAACCTTGGCAGCGGACAAGGTCAGATCATTCTGGCCAGAATAAGGCTACCTCCAGTGAGAGGGAGAACTATGTTTGTGCTGAGACATCTCTGATGAACATGCTCTGGAATGGATTTCCAAACTCCAATGCCATCTGGCTGTCAGAACTGGCATTCCTCATGCTGCTCCTGTGTAACAAGCTCAGTAATCCTTCTCAGCTGCACTTTCAAGGAAATTGTTGCAATAGTTCCTTTAGATTGCTGCTCATCCTCCTCCAGTGTCATTCAGTGATGGATGATGTGACTCCATAGCAGTGAGTTTGTAGCGCCAAAATGCCCCAAAGAAATCTGTTGCCACAAGACTCAGAAATAACAAGGTGTTAAATGAGAAAATCTTTCTACTTGCAACTAGTCTGCACAAAAAAGCTGCATCCGTGTTGGGCTGCTGGTGTTGGTCAGAGCTGATCTCCTGCTGATGTTGGTCAGAGCTGATCTCCTGCTGGTGTTGGTCAGAGCTGATCTCCTACTGGTGTTGGTTAGAGCTGATCTCCTGCTGGTGTTGGTTAGAGCTGATCTCCTGCTGGTATTGGTCAGAGCTGATCTCCTGCTGGTGTTGGTTAGAGCTGATCTCCTGCTGGTGTTGGTTAGAGCTGATCTCCTGCTGGTGTTGGTTAGAGCTGATCTCCTGCTGGTATTGGTCAGAGCTGATCTCCTGCTGGTGTTGGTTAGAGCTGATCTCCTGCTGGTGTTGGTTAGAGCTGATCTCCTGCTGGTGTTGGTTAGAGCTGATCTCCTGCTGGTATTGGTCAGAGCTGATCTCCTACTGGTGTTGGTTAGAGCTGATCTCCTGCTGGTGTTGGTTAGAGCTGATCTCCTGCTGGTGTTGGTTAGAGCTGATCTCCTGCTGGTGTTGGTTAGAGCTGATCTCCTGCTGGTGTTGGTTAGAGCTGATCTCCTGCTGGTGTTGGTTAGAGCTGATCTCCTGCTGGTATTGGTTAGAGCTGATCTCCTGCTGGTGTTGGTTAGAGCTGATCTCCTGCTGGTGTTGGTCAGAGCTGATTTCCTGCTGGTATTGGTTAGAGCTGATCTCCTGCTGGTATTGGTCAGAGCTGATCTCCTGTTGGTGTTGGTCAGAGCTGATCTCCTGCTGGTATTGGTCAGAGCTGATTTCCTGCTGGTATTGGTCAGAGCTGATCTCCTGCTGGTGTTGGTTAGAGCTGATCTCCTGCTGGTGTTGCTGTTGCTGCCCTGATTCAATTTGCTCACCACGGGCTATGTGACCTCTATGCAAGTCCCAGGTGCTCGTACCAGAGTTGTGAATCCCAAAGCGACACCAGTCTCCCTCCAATCGTCTGGTCAATTCCACACCCTCCAACCTCTTGAGCTAATTCTGGACCTTGCAGTCTCTCAGCTAAACCTAGGACTCCCTCAATCGTTTTGTCACCCTGAAACATTAAATGCATCAGATTGCAAATGGGATTCCCACCGGGCAAAAGCCTTTGGGATTCACTGGCCCTGCTCCGCTGGTCCCAATCAAGTTCATGCCCAGAGTGGGTGGCAGCCTGATAATTATGTAAAATCCCGTATTGATATAGCCTTAGCGGGCTGGATGGCTCATTCAGCAGCCTCCACCCAATGCCTCCCTGCATCAGGCGGGTTTCAATACTGGTCACGACCAGCATGGGCCTGGCATGTTGAACCCCGAGCGGGTCCAAGGATTTAAGTACAGTGCCCATGCTTGCCAGGCTCCAGAGCGAGGCCCCCCCAAAGGTCATAGAGGTTGGTGGGCTCAGGAAAGGGGTTGATTTTGGCATTCTTCCCCGGGACAGACTGCCCCTTTTAGCCTGGGGAAACCTGGCATGGTGATTTCGGGCATCTCACAGATCTGGTCACTGACCTGGTCACTTTAATTCTCATGCCCCCTGGCAGCTTTCCAAATCCCAGTAGCACTCCATTCTGCAGAAGGGATTCCTCTTTCTCTATCTCTCAGGAGGTTGCAGGTGTGTGAAAACCCCTTTCAAGTCCTCTGACTGGCAGCAGTCAGTCACTTTCTCAGGGGGGATTCACTTCTCTATAGTTTTTCCCTCAGCCCCATTCTTCTAACATCACATTTATCTCAAGTCTCTAAGCCTTCATAGAAAGCTGAAAGTCTTTGAAATACCTTCAAACTCTGTGAAAAGTCTTGCTTCCATTCAATCTGAGTCCAGTTTCTTTATCTCTTATTTGATTGACAGCTTAATGGTTCTTAGCATGCGATCAACTTTGTCTGCTTGTTTATTTTCCCATCAATGCATCTCAAGTACCCTCCATTGTCCCTAATGACAATATTTATATAAAAGAGGAACTGAAAAACACTCAGCTGCAAGTTAAGCCCCTATACTAGTTTCTCGTGTTTCCATAAATCACTTGCGTATTAATGTCTGAAACTTTTCTCCAACTTCCTTCTTCCTCTTTTGCACTTCTGAATCGCCCCCTGGCTGCTGTGTTTCTTCCCAACCCCTCTGTCTCTTATTGAATCTCCTGCCCTCCCTCTCTGCATCATCCTTTGAACATATCTACTTCTCGTGAACACAGACATCTCTATCCACTACCATCACAACCTGTCGAAACACGTGCCATATTGGGCCTGACTGAAGCCTGACTCTCAAATGGTGTCACCTTCCTGCCCGACTTCACATTCCACCAATTCCATATTGGCTGACCTGCGTCTGCGTCAAATCTCCGACATAGCTTTTCACCCAGATGCATCCCTTGCCACCCTCATGTATTTTTTGCACTGATCCCCCTAACCTACAATCTTTGGACACTAAGGGGCAATTTAGCATGGCCAATCCCCCTAACCTACACATCTTTGGACACTAAAAGACAATTTAGCATGGCCAATCCCCCTAACCTACACATCTTTGGACACTAAAAGACAATTTAGCATGGCCAATCCACCCTAACCTACACATCTTTGGACACTAAGGGACAATTTAGCATGGCCAATCCCCCTAACCTGCACATCTTTGGACACTAAGGGACAATTTAGCATGGCCAATCCCCCTAACCTACACATCTTTGGACACTAAGGGACAATTTAGCATGGCCAATCCACCTAACCTACACAACTTTGAACTGTACATGGTTTACTTCAATCAATCCTCGTCTCCTTCATACTGAATAAATCCTTTACTGTTCTAAACTCCAACTATCATCAACCATCTCAGAAAAAGAGCTTTCAAATGCCTCTTGCTCCAACCTTTGTTATCACCCTCCATGGTGTCACTATTTCAATGTTCATTGTCCATCTCCCTATTTTGTCCCTCCAATCTCCCTCAAATTAATCTTGTCCACACAGTTTGCCTTCTCTCATCATCCTCTCTCTTCTCTCCCTCTTCAGTCTCACGCTCATCAACCTCATGAAACTATCTGCCTGTTCCCCACCCCATCCTTCTCCCACCTCCCAGCTCAAATTCTTTAATTTCAAGACTGTTGCTGCACTTTCAGAGTACCTGAACCACATGAATAGCTTTGCTTCAACGTTCTTCTTTTCTGTGACCCCCACCTATACTCACCTTAAACTACAACTCCTCCAGAACTCCTGGAGTGGCCTGAATTGCTGTGCACAAAGTCCTGGACTGCCTTTGCTCCTGCCCTTGCTGAACTACACTGACTCTCTCTGACGTCCTGTGACCGCCGCACCCCAGCCCCCACCTGAGCAATGTACCCCAGCCACATGTTCCCACAAGTATCTGCTGTTCATGCGTTTGCTGTTTGCTCCCCATTTTACTGGTTGTTCTGTGAAGCACTATCTCGTCATCCTCCATAACGTCATACCCTGCCACCTTCCTTTCTTATTGCCAAAGGCCACCTTCAAAACACTTCCCTTTATGAAGCTTTCACTTCCTTCCGCCCTGCTGAATGTCAGGCTTTTCCCCTGCAGTGTAAAGTTCTCACACTGCTCTCTCTGCATATGTGTTTATTTATTAGTGTCACAAGTCAACTTACATTGACTGCAATGAAGTTACTGTGAGAATCCCTTAGTTGCCACACTCCGGCGCCTATTTGGGTACACTGAGGGAGAATTTAGCAAGGCCAGTTCACCTAACCAGCACATCTGTGGGAAGAAACCAGAGCACCCGGAGGAACCCAGCAGGAACAGGGAGAACAGGCAGACTCAACACAGACAGTGACCCAAGTTGGGGATCGAACCCAGGTCCCTGGCACTGTGAGGCAGCAGTGCTAACCACTGTGCCACTGTACTGCCCCATATCCATAGCACTAAATCTGGAGCATTAATGGAATGTAAATGGCTGCTCTTGAGGTTGGTGCTGGTACATCAACTTTAAAACCTCAACCTTGAGGAAATGGCGGGAGGAGACTAGGCACTTCTCCATAGAAACAGAAGGAGAGTTACTGCTGGCATGAGGCTGGTGGGGATTGGCCTGCCCCTGGGCTGTCTAAAGCTGTGAAGTAGAGGCGATGGACCTCTTCCACCTTGGAGGGACCATTCTCCTGCATGCTCTAGCAGTAAGTTGAAGGGTGACTTGGGACGAGGTTATCTATTAGGCTGTTATAAGAACATAAGCAATAGGATAAGGAGTGGACCATCATCTCTGTTCAACCATTTGATACAATCTTGGCTGATTTTCAGCCTCAACTTCACTATCTTGTTTCCCCTATGAAGTCAATCGGCCATTGAGGTTGGCCTATTGGAATATGATTAAGGAGTGGATAGATGAGCCAATCAGGGAGTCTTTACCTTGTATTTAACTGGGAGTGTCAGTTCCTCTGGCACTTCCAAAGGTAGATTGCTGACTGCTCACTCTGTGTACTGCTGTTGGAATTGTAAATAAAGGGATTTTGGTGAAGGGACTTCTGCCTCTGAAGATTTATTACAGTTTGAAGACCAGAAAACTATCTTATCTCAGCCTTAAACGTGCTCAATGATGGCACATCCATGACCCCCAGGGTAGAGAATTCCAAAGATTTAGAATCCTTTGACTGAAGATTTTTCTCCTCATTTGAGTTTTAAACGATCGGCCCCTTACCCTGAGATTGTGCCCCCAGGTTTCTAGATATATATATATATATATAAATATATACCCTGTCAAACCCACCCAGAATCTTGGAAGTTTCAATGAGATCACTTCTCATTCTTCTAAACTCCAGAGAGGATGAGCCCAATTTATTCCACCACACAGTCGGCCCCTCCAGCTGGAACAGTTCAGGATTCACACACATGCCATTAGCTCAAAGGGGAGAAAAAAATATGAGAGATGCCTTTTTTAGAATAAATTTCAATTCTATTTTTGCATCCCAAATGATAAAAGATATTGTATTTGTCAGATGGAGGCGTGAGATCAGAGTGAAGACTGTCGGGAGCCGTTTGCATGGGGAAACCACATATTACGCCCCCTGTGGAAAGAGGTTACGTCAGTTTCCAGAAGTTATTAAGGTAATTATCAAGAAGAAACGCAACTGCACAATGTGAATAGCCTTCTAGCATATGATAACTTGCCTCTGGGAGATACTACAGTAGAATCATAGAATCCCTACAGTGCAGAAGGAGGCCATTCAGCCCATTGAGCCTGCACTGAACACAATCCCAGCCGGCCCCTGTACCCATAACCCCATGTATTTACCCTAGCTAGTCCCCCTGACACTAAGGGGCAATTTGGCATGACCTAACCCGCACATCTTTGGAGCACCCAGAGGAAACCCACACAGATATGGGGATAATATGGAGACTCTGCACCGACAGTGACCCAAGCCAGGAATTCAACCCAGGTCCCTGGAGCTATGAGGCAACAATGCTAACCATTGCGCCACCACACTGGTCCTTATTATATTTTCACCACTGCCGTGTTGTCCTGCTTCCATTTGGAGGTGGAATTGGCTGACTAGTAGAGACTTTCTTGTCTCATCAGTGCTGCTACTTTTGGCCCCAGTGGGCACCCTTGTCACTATGGGAGGGGCTGTCTTAGTGGGAGACACTCCTGGTTATGGTACTCCTAAGGATCGGCAAGACTTTTCCAAGAGGCTATCTCATTCAGTGACTAACATTAGGCTGTGTCCTTTTAATGAGTCCAGTGTTGTGTGGCTAGAATACTTCCTTTACTCGTCATGTGCTTACTTGTTTAAGTCCTTGTTAACGATGGAAAAATCTTTCCGCAAGTGACTGCCTTCCCCAGTGAGATCACCAGACTGTCTTGCTTTAAGTTGTGATGTGACAAAATCCTTTAAACCCTTAAGGGGTTTAGGCACTTTACAAATTGTAGGAACCTTGTCCTTAGTCTAGTGAGAATTCAAACAGTGCAATGATTGAGCAATGAAAGATTAAAAATGTTAACCCTGCTAGATCCTGTCTAGTTACCCTTCATTTCATGGCACAGAGTCAACCCATGCACTGTCAATTGGAAACGAGAGATGGCAATTTTGTTCTGTTCCTTTTCCAGTACCTGGTTCGAAACGCAGTGACAGAAGTCAGTCGGGAACATTTCAGTTTCAGTCCCAGAATGAATGTGGGAGAGTTTTTTGAAGCACGAGATTCCTCTGAGGTTTGTATAAGCTTTTGTTCCCAAACACAAAAAAATGTTTGTTTTATTTGTCTTCATTCAGGTTTTAGCATTCCAAATTTAACCAAAATTTGAGGCTTTAAGGAAAGAGGACATTTGCATCTCACTTTGTATCCTGCAATATTACAAGTGGAAATTCAGCCTCCACCCAGGATTGAATCTATTTGGGCAGTTCTACATGGCAGATTTGGAGTTGGTTCATTTGCCTGTTGATCCTCCCGTGAAACTATTTGTCTTTCACTGGGCATTTCTCCCTAACAACAGTCAAGATTGGGAACAGGATATTTTCTTTGATTCATTTATGGAATGTGGGCATTGCTGACTGGGCCAGCATTTATTGCCCATCCCTAATTGCGCTTGAACTGAGTGGCTTGTAGGCCATTTCAGAGTCAACAACATTGCAATCACATGTAGGTCAGACCAAGTAAGGACGGCAGATTTCTTTCCCTACAGGACATTAGTGAACCAGATGGGTTTTTATGACAATTTACAATGGTTTCACAATCATCATTAGACTTTTAATTCTAGACTTTTATTGAATTCCAGTTTCACTATCTGCCATGGCAGGATTTGAACCCAAGCACCTAGAGCGTTACTTTGGAGCCTGATTTCTCTGACCTCACCTGCAGCTGAAATTTTCTGATCCCGCTGTGGTGAATGGAGATTTGGCTGAGCGCCAAATTCTCTGTTTTCGCTGGCAGCAATAGCGAGATATGTGAGACCGGATTTGCAGCCTGGGTCTCTGGATTACTAGTCCAGTGACAATACTACTGTGCCGCTGCCCCCACAGCTGAGGAATGGTGGACAGGAGCTCATATCCTGCCACTGCCTGCCCAGCCCAATGGTACTGCAAGCCTCTGGCATCTTGGGCTATCGAACACACCATAAAAAAAGTACAACAATGTGACATTTATGCGGAGCTCACCACAGACAAAGCTTTCAGTTTTGTCCCTTCTAAAGCAGCGATTGGTCTTTTTGTCTGTTTTTTAGGGTGAGCAATGGTGCAAGCTTAATGCAGAAGAAGTCCCACTACGAATTAAAGCCATGATGGGCAGGCGAGGACGACCGCCAAATCCTAACAAGCAGCGAGCCCAAAAACAACCAAACGTCAAGCGAGGCAAAGGAAGGCCACCAAAAGTCAAGACAGTAATATTGCTAAACAACACAGAATTCAAGCTCATGAAAAGAATCGAATCTCAAGGTACAACCTGATTTCATTCATTTTCTTAAACAGACCTCTTTTCCAGCTCCTTGATGCAAATATATTTATCAATATCAAATGCATGTTTTACATTATTGTAATCTTGATCCTTCCCAACCCTCTGAATTTTATCTTTCCATTCCCCTCCTTCCTTTTCCTGAAAGACTTTGACTTATGCTGAAATGAAATTCCAAAGGTTCCAGTGACGTTTTAACGTACATAGTGAATCACAGCTTGATCCCATTATTCTCCAACTTCCACATGTTTGCAGTAGGATTAGGATGGTGAGAATATGCACACAGCAATTGGCGTAGTGGGCTCTGGACATCAGAGCCCTGGTTCATGTTTCTCCCCCCACTCCACAGCTCAATGAATGTCATCCTTGGGGGATGTAGGTCAAGGATTAGGAGTTTCCAGGTTCAATACCACACCAGATTAATCACTGAATTTTGAGATTCTGTGGGATCCTGTCTGCCATTTTGAGGCAGATGTACAATATCTGCAACAACCCAACTTCCATGTCCCATATCGAGACAGGCCAAATGTCACTCACCACACTCAGAATGCAAGGCTGATCATTTAAGAACGCCGATCAAAGAATATTCCCTTCAGCGACGCTGATTACCCTTCTCCCTGTCCTGATAGCAGTGCTAACCACTGTGCCTCACAGTGCCAAGGACCCGGGTTTGATTCCCAGCTTGGGTCACTGTCTGTGTGGAGTTTGCACATTCTCCTCGTGTCTGCGTGCATTTCCCCTGGGTGCTCTGATTTCTCCTACAGTTTGAAAATGTGTAGGTTAGGTTGATTGTCCATGGTAAGTTACCCCTTAGTGTCAGGGGAATTAGCAGGGTAAACATGTGGGTTTATAGGGATAGGGCCTGGGTGGGATTGTTATCAGTGCAGACTCGATGGGCTAAATGGCCTCCTTCTGCACTGTTGGGATTCTATGGCTTCTTTGCAATCCAATAAACAACCAGTGAGTGAAATGCGAGTCACAGGATTGATTCTTCAAGGTTTCTGCTCATTTACCAGGGGAAAGGTGAAACTGTATTGAGTGTTGAGAGGCTCTCTTAGGGATTCTCAGTAATGGATCCTCCCACAGTCTGCTCTGCATTTCACAATAAAGCCCAAGAAACCGATTATTTATAATTAAGGCTCATCTGAATTCTGGCTTGGCTTTGCTGAAACATAACTTCCCATTTTATTGAACTCATATACTTCCTGCTTGTTCATGGTCTGAGCCAGGCAATTCGGCTCCAGTGCTTGCCCAAAGGGAGGTGTCCTCGGCTGTTTCTCATTCCCCTTCACCTTTTAATGCAAGTCACAGGGTGGCATTGGTAGAGGCTAAGGTTGTAGTTCATATGCCAGTAATCTGGTAAGTATTGCAGACCTATCAAATTTTAACTAGGGGCATCTTCTTTACTGTTGCTTCCTCACACCGTGCAGAGAACAGTTGCAATTGCCACATGAAACAGATAGTTTGCACACTGGGGACATTAAGCAGGCATTGGTCACCTGTTACCAGATTCAGATGGGTTGATAAATGGGCAGCTGAACTCTTAATGCCCATTATGTGCCCATTCTCCCTCACTCCCCATCTCAGCCCTACCCTGAACTGTTTTCCAGTTAGACTAGACGCAGTATAATTGAAAGCTGATTAATTAATCCAGTTCTCTGTTTGATTTTGCTTTTTTTTTTAGCTGTTCTGAATGAAAAAGAAAAACAGAAGTTGAAGGCCTTGCTGAATAAATTGAAGCAAAAGGTTTGAAATGGAAATATTCTCAGAATTACACCAGTAGGTATATCGGGCACAGTGGGTTTCAGTGCATCCTGACGTGACAGGGAATACCCTTCCTTTTGGGGAGCTGCCCCTTTTACTTTGTCCTAATTTAATTTGAGTTTGTTTATTTAGTTTGACCTTAAAAGAGGACCTGACGGGGATACAGCTCTGACAGCTGCTAAAACTTCCGCGTGAAAAGAGCCAAGGTGGGTTCTCAACCCAGTTGCCTGGAGACCTGAGTAGGCTGGAAATAAAACAGAATTCCATTTTAATTGACACTAATTGGCGAAGCTTGTCAGGAAAGCTGACATCAGAATTTATGTGGTGTTATCTCAGATTGGGGGTAAACCTCTAATTTACACTGAACCACTCGTGTTGCTAAGTGCCTGACTCTGACACCTTGTGCAAAGAGAAAGAGCACTTATCCACTTGTTCTTAACCCCAGCTGAAAATGTTGATGTTCATTGTCTCTGCGATTGAATGAACCAGGAAAGATGAATGAAGGGCAGCATGATGATTAGCACTGCTGCCTCACAGGGTCAGGGATTCGAATTCGATTCCAGCCTTGGGTGATTGCCTTTGTGGAGTTTGCACGTTCTCCCTGCGTTTGTGTGGGTTTCCTCCGGGTGCTCCAATTTCCTCCCACACTCCAAAGATGTGCAGATTTAGGTGGATCGGCAATGCTAAAAAATTGCCTCTTAGTGTACCAAAATATGTAGGTTAGGGGGATTATAGTGGTAAATAAATGGGGTTACGGGGATAGGTCCTGGATAAGCTGCTCTGTCAGAGAGTTCCTACAGTATAGAATCCCTACAGTGCAGAAGGAGGCCATTCAGCCCATCAAGTCTGCACCAACTACAATCCCACTCAGGCCCTATTCCCATAACCCCACATATTTATTCTGCTAATCCTCTTAACACTAGGGTCAAATTACCATGGCCAGTCAACCTAACCTACACATCTTTGGACTGTGGGAGGAGACCAGAGCACCTGGAAGAAACCCACGCAGACACAGGAAGAAAGTGCAAACTCCACACAGGCAGTAACTCGAGGCTGAATTGAACTTGGGTCTCTGGCGACAGTGCTAACCACTGTGCCACTGTGGGGCACTTGATGGGCCAAATGGCCTTCTTTTGCACTGTAGGGATTCTATGATTCTGTGAAGTATGAATCTATCCACTTAAACAATATTTGCCTTTTTCTCAAGATGAAGCTCTGATGAAGGGTTATCCTGACTCGAACGTTAACTCTGTTTCTTTCACCACCAACACTTTCAGACCTGCTGAGATTTTCCAGCAGTTTCTGTTTTTCTTGTCCTTGTCTCTTCTCGCTTGAAGCTTCTGGGATACAGGCTCACAGGTGCCAGCAGTTATCTAGTACCTCACTCCAAGGTAGTGCAGACTCAGTGGGCCGATAGGCCTTTTCTGCGCTGAATGACTTTACGATGATTTTACCAGCTCGCAGAACGGCATTCTCTGTTCGCTTCGGGCGTGATCACATGAGCCTCAGGCTGGCTTGTCAGTAAAATTCCAGCCTTTTCCTCTATCTGAGGGTGGTACCATGGCACAATGATTACAACTGCTGCCTCACAGTGCCAGGGACCTGAGTTTACTTTCTGTCTTGGGTCACTGTCAGTGTGGAGTTTGCACATTCTCCTTGTGTCTGTGTGGGTTTGCTCCGGATGCTCCAATTTTCCCCCACTGTCCAAAGATGTGCTGGCTTAGTGGATTGGCCATGCTATATTCCCCCTCAGTGTACCTGAACAGGTGCCAGGGTGTGGCAACTGGGGGATTTTCACAGTAACTTCATTGCAGTGTTAATGTAAACCTACTTGTGACATAAATAATAAACAGAGGCTTGGTGAGATCCAGAGGGATTGTCGAAAGATGAGAATTTGGCTCAACTGGGGGTGGTGTAAACTGCCAAGGGAAGGGAAAGATACAGTGAATCCCTGACATTTTTGCCTTCCTTCAAAACAGGGACAGACACAACTTGAACCAGAACGGAAGATGCTGAAAGCACAGAAGGTAAAAAAGGATCAGAAGGAGAAACAGGTGAAGAAGCAGCAGAAACTGAAATGGAAACAGCAGAGGCTCCAACTCCAGCAGGAGATGAAGAAACCCACTGAAGACCTGTATTTAACTGATCACAAGGTAAGCCGTCAGTGTGGGCCAAACCCTGTGGAAACTGGCACTGTGCACTAACTGTCAAAGGAATAGGCCAGGCTCACAATATATTCTATTCCTCCTTTGATAGGTCCAGCATTTAGTTTTCTTCCCTCGACTTTATCATGAGAAAGTATTGCTATGAGTGCCGTCTCCTTTCTAGTACTGATAGGATCATAGAAAGATTACTGTACAGAAACCCATCGTATCTGCACCAGCTGACAAACAAGCCACCCAGCCTAATCCCAGCTTCCAGCATTCGGCCCATAGCCCTGCAGGTTACAACAGTGCAATCCAAACACCTTTGACACGAGTTTAGGGCTTTTGCCTACGCCACGCTTTCAGGCTGTGAGATCCAGACCCCAGAACTGCAATGTTTTTCCTCATTTCTCTTCTAATCCTTCTGCCTATCAGAGGTTGTAGTGCTCACACTGACACCATAACGTATATCAGCAAGCTCGTTGCAAAACAGGGATCAAACCTGGCACTGTTTCCAGTTGATACCATTTGGTACCATACCAGGCAGTGCGTTTATTGACCCAGTTGGCTCATCTGGGTGGTACAAGCAACCTCGGCATTCCTGAACCTCAGTCAAGAGCGGAGAACTCAGGCACTTTGATTGCAACCCACTGATCCAGTGCTAGACGCTGTGCACATATGGATGGCAGTGAGTTTTTCTGTGCTCTTGTCTATGATACACTCAGCATTGAGAATTCTACTGAACTATTCACTATTGAGACCTAAATATGGAGAATGGCTTCTTGAGGGAGACATCAGCAGTAGTTACATAGAATCCCTACAATACAGAAGGAGATCTGTACCAACCACATCCACCCAGGCCCTATACCCATAACCACATTTACTCTGCTACTAGGATCAATTTAGCATGGTCAATGCACCTAACCCACACATCTTTGGAGTGTCGGAGGAAACCGGAACACCCAGAGGAAACACATGCAGATGCGAGAAGAAAGGGCAAATTTCACACAGACAGTGATCCGAGGCTGGGATTGAACCTGCAACCCTGGCACTGTGAGGCAGCTGTACTAACAGCTATGACACCGTGCTGCCCCAACTCTGACTGGATGCAAAATGAAAGCAAACCATCTGGGCCATGAATCTTTAATTCCTGGAGATTCTTAGGACAATGCAACCTTAACCAGAGTGCATTACCCCATCAGAAGTAAGCACCTTCGGGAAAGCAGGGGGGAAAAGGGGCAAGTAAATTCAGGAGTGGGGGCAGGGGGCGAAGATAGAATTAACTGTTTAACTGTGTTTTCTATAGTTTTGTAGATTGACTGTTGCCGCAGGCAACTAACGAAGTAGTTATGCAGATGCTTTAATGACTTGCATATGATGGTTGCCACTTCACTACGTTAACAGGTGTTCCTGCTTTTTCTTTTATTCTAGCCTTTACCAGAGTTTGTCCCCATCCCAGGCCTGGTGCTTTCTGGCCGTGCCTTTGCAGACTGCCTCACAGTCATTGAGTTTTTGCACAACTATGGCAAGGTACTTCGTTTCGATACCAGCAAGGATGTGCCCAGCTTAAACACGCTTCAAGAGGGCCTCCTTAATGTTGGAGATAATATGGGTGATATCCAGGATCTGCTGATTCGATTACTCCAGATTGCAGTGCTTGATCCAGGATTACCTCCGAAATACCAGGTACAGATCCTGAATCAGTGATTCTGTTCCAAATTTTTCACTAAAATCATATAAGGGCAAAAGGTTGCAACACAGATTGGTTCATGGACAGGAAAATAAGAGTGGATGTTGCTTCAATCGGAGATAGGCTGGAAGTGTTTTGCCTCAAGAATTAGTTGTGTATTCATGTGGTTTAATTGCATGGAAGTAGTGGCATGCATTAACTGGGGATTCATTTGTGCCCCTATACACAGGAGGCATATGCATGTAATGTACGACTCTAAATAAATGGGCAGCACGGTGGTATAGTGGTTAGCACTGCTGCTCTATAGCACCGGGGACCTGGGTTTGATTCCCAGCTTGGGAGACTGTGTGGACTCTGCACGTTCTCCCCATGTCTGCTCGGGTTTCCTCCAGATGCTCTAGTTTCCTCCCACAATCCGAAAGACGTGCAGGTTAGGTGCATTGGCTGTGCTAAATCCTCCTTCAGTGTACTCAAACAGGTGCCAGAGTGTGGCGACGAGGGGAATTTCACAGTAACCTCATTATAGTGTTAATGTAAGCCTAATTTGTGACACTAATAAATAAACTTTAAAATGCTCCAGTTCTGTCCTTCACCAGCTGACTCTGGAGTATAACAGTCAGTGCAGCGTTCCCTTTTGTGCTCAATACTTACAAATGATTTCAACTGGGCATGAACATAAGAACATAAGAGATAGGAGCAGGAGTCGGCCATCCAGCCCATCGAGCCTGCCCCGCCATTCAATAAGATCATGGCTGATCTGTAGTGGTTCAGTACCACTTTCCCGCTTTCTCCCCATAACCCTTAATTCCCTTGTCAATTAAAAACCTATCCACTCTTGACTTGAACATATTCAGTGAGGAAGCCTCCACCACCTCAACAGGCAGAGAATTCCAAAGATTCACCACCTTTTGCGTGAAGAAACCCTCCGCAACTCCGATCTGAACCACCCCCCCCCCCAACAATTTTGAGGCTGTGCCCTCTAGTCTCGCTGTCTTTGCTAAGCGGGAAGAGTCTCTCAACCTCTACCCTATCCATCCCCTTCATTATCTTATATGTCTCTATAAGATCCCCTCTCAGCCTTCTAAACTCGAATGAGTACAAACCTAGCCTATTCAGTCTCTCCTCATAATCCAATGTCCTCATCTCCAGTATCAGCCTAGTGAACCTTCTGTGCACCCCCTCCAAGGCCAATATATCCTTCCTTGAATGCGGCCACCAAAACTGCACACAGTACTCCAGCTGCGGCCTCACCAGTCCCCTATACAGCTGCAACAGAACCTCCTTACTTTTATATTCTATCCCCCTCGCTATAAAGGCCAACATTGCATTCACCTTCTTAATCACCTGCTGTACCTGCAGACTGTGTTTTTGTGATTCGTGTATAAGGACCCCCAGGTCCCTCTGCACCGTCGCATGAGAAGTATGATATTAAAACTTGCTGAGAACACTAAGGTAGTGAGTTTGGAAAGACTATAAAAGACTTCAGGAGGACAGAGATAGAATGGTCGAACGTGCTTTTATGTGGGGAGTGTGAAGCAATACGTTTTGGATGGGGAATATTCTCGGTGGAAAGGAATGGAAGATCCAAATCAACAGAGAGGCCGAGGGATTCAGATACATCATTTCTTGAAATGCGTAGTTGGGTAAAACCATAAACACTGCAACAGTTTAGGTTTTATACATAAAGGTATGGCTGGAATTTTACTGCCCTGCCTGCCATAGGAATTGGAGCGGGCGAGGAGTATGCCATGGGAAGACCTCGGGTGGGATTTTACAATTTCGATACGAGCAAGGCTGTAATATCCTGCCCAGAAAGTACAAAGGCCAAAAAAAATACATTTGTAGAAAACAGTGATAACTACCTTTCACACTTCCTGCACGCACTGTCGAGTTGGTGGCCGTACTTTCAGCCACCTCTAAGACCCTCCTTAAAACTCACTTCTTTGGCCAAGCATTTGGTTACCTCTCTTTGACTTTGTCAGTTTTGAACCTGATCTGCCTTAGGACACTTAACCACATTCCGAGTGCTATATAAAAGCAACTTGTTTTTCTGTGAGTCAGAATGAAACTGCGTTCTTCACAAACTCCAGCATTGGAAAGAATAACATGATGGCACTGGAGTTTGCACATTCTCCCCGGGTCTGCATGGGTTTCCTCTGGGTGTTCCTCCCACAATCCAAAAGATGAAGCTTAGGTTGATTGGCCATGCTAAATTTATCTCTTAGTGTTAGTGGAATTAGCAGGGTGAATGCGTGGGGCTATGGGAATAGTGCCAGGGTGGGGTTGTGGTCAGTGCAGACCCAAAGATCCGAATGGCCTCTTTCTACACTGTAGGGATTCTATGATTCTAAGGCAATAAACACAACAATATATGATGGCCGACAGTAACTGTAAGTGATCAGGGCCATTGGGTGTGGAGGGCTTTGGAATGTAAACATTGACAGCATTCAAATGTATATCTCTTTGTTTTGGGTGGGGTGGGGCAGGGTGGGGCAGGGTGCTGTGTATATAAAATACAGCAACTTGTGTGAAATGGACTCCAGTCCGTGTCATGATCCAGTATAACAGGGCAGTTAGAGATAGGAAATAAATATGGCTCTTGCCAGATATGCTCACATCCCATCACTGAATATCTTTAAAAGTCAAGCTGTATTTTATCCTGTATCCGGCACTTTCCAAATTATTATGCATTAACACTGTTTACCCCGTGTTCTCCCCTGTGCAATCTCTTCACAGCAGAGTCTTAATATAGAATCCCTACAGTGCAGAAGGAGGCCATTTGACCCATTGAGTCTGCACTGACCACAATCCCAGCCAAGCCCTATCTCTATAACCCCATATTTACCCTGATAATCCTCCTGATGCTAAGGGGCAATTTAGCATGGCCAATTCACCTAACCTACCCATCTTTGGACTATGGGAGGAAACTGGAGCACCCAGAGAAAACCCACATAGACATGGGAGAATGTGCAAACTCCACACAGACAGAGACCCAAGGTCAGAATTGAACCCGAGTCCCTGGCGCTGTGAGACAGCAGTGATAACCACCATGCTGCATGTTGAACTGTTACACGTTATGTTATATATCTTTGCACATGTTGTGGGTTACTTGCTCGTGATAAATAACCAATCAAATCCTTCTCTTCTCTAGTCGGTAACCTTTCTTGGGGAGCGGATCTGTGACATCGGAATTAACCGGGACAATGTGTCAGAAGTGCTGCGGATTTTCCTGGAGGCTTACGGTGCCGAGACAGAGATGTGTGAAGGTTTGAAGAGTAAATCATTCCAGGCACATTGCTCAGAGAGAAAGGCAGCTGTGCTGGCCTTCTTGGCCAATGAGCTGTTGGGGAGCAGTGTAGTGATAAGGTAGGAGATACAAGATGCAACTTGCTTAATTTATAGAAGAGCCCAGCATTGAATGCTGACTATAATTGGCACGCTTATTCAAAAAAGGTCAATTCTCGGTCTGTGCTATGTTGGCAGATTCTTTTTTTTTTGTTCTCTCTCCCTCCCTCCCCCCCTTCTCCTCCCTCCCCCCCCCTTCTCCTCCCTCCCCCCCTTCCCCTCCCTCCCCCCCTTCTCCTCCCTCCCCCCCCTCCTCCCTCCCCCCTTCTCCTCCCTCCTCCCTTCCTCCCCCTCCCCTCCCCCACTCCCCCGCTTGTTCCCTGCCTCCGCTCCGTCCTCCCCCTCCACCCTCCCATTCCCCTTTCCTCCTCCCCGTCCCCCCCACTCTCCTTTCCTCCTTCCCCTCCCCCTCCCCCCGTGTGTGTGTGGGTTTCCTCCAGATGCTCCGGATTCCTTCCACAGTCCAAAGATGTGCAGGTTAGGTAGATTGGCCATACTAAATTTCCCCTTAGAGTCAGGGGGATTAGCAGGGTAAATTTTTGTCAATGCAGATGAAATGGCCTCCTTCTGCGTTGTATGGATTCTATATGTGTGTCAACTGTAGCTTACTGAGTTGGTTTTCCACTTTCTCTCTGAGTTAGTGCCAACACAGTCGAAATTGAGAACTAATTTGAATGAAGAATCTGAAGCATTAATGCATATCCTTCTCCACGGTAAGTTGGGATAGACGCGTATTGGAGGAAGAGCCAGTCTGGGCCACATGCCTCACAGCTGCTCATGGGCAATCTTGGCAAAGGCCTAGCTCAACGTCACCTGCCCTCCGGACCAGATTATGGGAATGGAGAACCTGGAAGAATGCACATAACCAAGGAGAAGGATACAGGGACTGTGATATTAAAGCAAGGCTCTCAATTTGTTTTAATATTATGCAGGGAAATCGATAAGAACATAGATCATCGTGCCAACATTCGGAGGAACAAGTGGATTGTGGATGGAAAACTCAGGAGGTATGGCATTCTGTTTCCTGTCTCTTGAAGCCTAGAAGAAAGTTTAATTTAAATTGGGACCTCAAATACTCCTTCTTGTAAACATGTTAATCTACATTTTTTTTTCTGTTTGTCCTAAGGCAGCACCGAAACTGTGGCATTAGCAGCAAGTGAATGAATGAATCACACCTTGGTGTCTGAGCTAGTCTGAAGGACTGACTAGGCCAGCACTATTGCCAATCCCTAATTGCTCTTGAGAAGGTGGCAGTGAGTTGCTTTCTTGAACTGTAGCAGCATTCCATGTGATGTAGGTACACCCACAGTGCTGTTAGGGAGGGAGTTCCAGGAATGGTGATATATTTCCAAGTCAGGATGGTGAGTGACATGGAATGTCATGGGTAGTACAGTGACAGACTGATTAGCACTGCTGCCTCACAGCGCCAGGGACCAGGGTTCAATTCTGGCCTTGGGTTACTGCCTATGTGGAGGTTACACATTCTCTCCGTGTCTGTGTGGGTTTCCTTTGGATGCTTCAGTTTACTCCCACACTCCAAAGACATGCAGGTTAGGTGGATTGGCCGTGCTAAATTGCCCCTTAGTGTCAGGGGGATCAGCAGGGTAAATATGTGAGATTATTGGGCTTGGGTGGAATTGTTGTTGGTGCAGACTGGATGGGCTGAATGGCCTCCTCCTGCACTGCAAGGATTCTATGATTCTCTTCCTAGGTGACAGAATTAAGATTGGCAACAGAGTACTAAATTGTGCATCTGAACGTGGATTATATTCCAGTGCCTAAGCATTGTTCATTCCGGCTATCTTTATTTAATTTCCAAGCTGTGAATCATCATTAAGTGCTGTCGTCCAAGAATTATTAAATCTCACTGTGTGATGGATCTGCACTCATACGTACTTCAGTACAAACACATTCATTAACAAAGCGTTGCAGCAGGACTAGCTGTTAGCTCAGGCCGGCGTCCCTTCCACTCCAGCATTACTCACAATGTCACAAATCTTAGTTATCTGGCTGGCTTGGAGAGGCTGGGTGGGGGGACGGGGGGTGGTCAGGTATTGCCTGGGGATTTATTGAGCCATTTACACTGAAAGGCTGCTGGTTCAATCCCAGCTCTGAGTTGATTGATCTCAGCTGGGGTGGCAGCAGAGACACGATTAAATCCAGCAGCCTTTGGATTAGGGCGGAGAAAGCAGCCAGGCCTTTTCATCATGCACAGATATGCCAGATGAGGAGAGATTGGGGTGACTCAGTTCTAATACCTTGTTTACATCCACCATTTGTTTACTCTGACCTGAGCCTATGGGGAGGGGGAGAAGCTTACTTCAAAAAAAGACAGGGTGTTGTTTCCGGGGAAAAAACCGGTGTCTCTCTCTCTCTGCTCTCCACATCTTGCAACACTGCCTGAAAAAAATCAAGGGGGCACATTTCACACCATCATGTGAGGTGGAGGGCAGGGTGGGGGGAAGTGTTGCTTCACATGCTGGAAAATCCAGCTGAGATTGGGCACCCTTACTATAATAGGAATTAATCCTCCCTCCTCCAGCTCACCACAGAGACACTCAGGCTCCCCACCCCCAATTTGAGCCAGCTCGTCCTCTGGTCATTGGCCCCTCCCCTGATCATTGGCCTTCTCCCCCAATCATCAGCCTTTCCCCCTTAGCATCTGCCCCCTGCTCATGACCACAGCTTCCAATCATTGGCCTCTTCTCCCTAATAATAGCCATCAACAGGATTCCCTGCTCCTCCGCCTGCTTCCAGCCCACAACTAACTCTGAATGAATCTCCCCACTACGAGGCTCCTACTGGGCTGTGCCAACCTGTACCATGGGCATTGCCAGGTCACTGCCTGACCATGTTCCTCTCCCCCAAGATCTGTACTTACTTTACGCCTCAGTTGGGGGAGATCCCCATGACAGATTCACGTCCAGGTAACCCTGTTGTAAATGGTGCTGGCGTGACCTCATGCTGGTGCCCACTGAATATCCAGTGAGGGGGGGAAGTTCTGGAGAGAGTGCGTCACGAATGAAACATGCAAGTCTATGAAAATGAGCTTCCTGGGATCCCTGTGGCATATTTCATACTTTTTGCTGACAAGGAGGCTGGAAGACTGCGCCGCTTTTCCCATGGACAGAAAACGGGCTTAAAATCACTCTCTATATATAACTTTGCTCTGGGAAATCCCTTTCTCTGACCCAGGAATACGGACTGCAACATGGAGAAATTAGCAAGCAGTTGTGATCTGAAGTTATTTGCACGCAGTGACTTGTTTTGGTTTACAGTTCTTTCTGTATCTTGGGAGGCTGCAAGCTCACTTTTTGTCGTATTTATATTTGTGAATTATACAATGACAATGAAATTGAATTGAATTGAATATAAGGCTCCTGCCAAGATGCAGTGAGGAAAATCTCTCTGCTCCCATTCCCTTCCTATCATTCATGGGACACAAATTCTGAACTGAAAGACTATTTTTTTCATTATTCATTTCTGCTGGTAGGTTGAAGAGAGCCCTGGCAAAGAGGAAAGGAATTCGGGAGTCCAACAGCATTGTGGACGACGGGAGAAGGAAACAAGGCCTCAGTGCGGAAGAAGGCCACAACACTACTGCAGCTGGCAAGGTAGTAGAGGAGAATGCAAAGGAGGAAATTAAAGAGAAATCGTTGGAAAGAAGGACTGATGGAACTAATAAGGTTAAATGACTTTTCATGCCATTTACTTTTGTCATCCTTTCCCTTTGCCTAGCTTTAGCATTTTCTCCAGTGCCTCACTGGGATTGCTGAACTGAAACTATTCTTCCCCCCGATCTGGAGCGCATTCTTCTCCACAGATTACTTTGGGAGATGCCTCCCATTGGAAAGCTCCATTTGCTTTTGTTGATAGCAAAACTGCCTAGAAACGGATTTCAGAGCCCTGGGTGAAATGCTGCATAATCAGCAACTACTGTTTCAAATCAGATCCCAGTCCTAATGGGAGGACTGACGCAATGTGGCTGCAGTGTGTGTGCTGTCTATAAGATGCACTGCAACGACTCACCAAGGTGTCTTTGGCAGCACTCCTGATTAGGCTGACTGGCCTGTGCCGTATATTCTATGCAATCCTATGTGTTACAGGCATGATTTGTGACACTTAATGACACAGTCCTCTGATGCTCCAAAGTCTTCCTAATGTTGATTTTTGAATCAAATGTATTAAGCATGCATAAGGATGCAGGGTGGCAGGGTGGTTAGCACTACTGCTTGGGTCACTGTCTGTGTGGAGTCTGCACATTCTTCCCGTTCCGCTTGAGTTTCCTCCAGGTGCTCAAGTTTCCTCCCACACTCCAAAGATGTGCAGATTAGATGGATTAGCCATGCTAAATTCTCCCTTAGTGTCTCAGCGTAATATACAGACTAAAGCTCCCTCTACACTGTCCCTCCGTCAAACACTCCCAGGACAGGTACAGCACAGGGTTAGATACAGAGTAAAGCTCCCTCTACACTGTCCCCATCAAACACTCCCAGGACAGGTACAGCACGGGGTTAGATACAGAGTAAAGCTCCCTCTACACTGTCCCCCCATCAAACACTCCCAGGACAGGTACAGCACGGGGTTAGATACAGAGTAAAGCTCCCTCTACACTGTCCCCCCTCAAACACTCCCAGGACAGGTACAGCACGGGGTTAGATACAGAGTAAAGCTCCCTCTACACTGTCCCCCCATCAAACACTCCCAGGACAGGTACAGCATAGGGTTAGATACAGAGTAAAGCTCCCTCTACACTGTCCCGATCAAACACTCCCAGGACAGGTACAGCACAGGGTTAGATACAGAGTAAAGCTCCCTCTACACTGTCCCCCATCAAACACTCCCAGGACAGGTACAGCATGGGGTTAGATACAGAGTAAAGATCCCTCTACACTGTCCCCCATCAAACACTCCCAGGACAGGTACAGCACGGGGTTAGATACAGAGTAAAGCTCCCTCTACACTGTCCCCCATCAAACACTCCCAGGACAGGTACAGCACGGGGTTAGATACAGAGTAAAGCTCCCTCTACACTGTCCCCCATCAAACACTCCCAGGACAGGTACAGCACGGGGTTAGATACAGAGTAAAGCTCCCTCTACACTGTCCCCATCAAACACTCCCAGGACAGGTACAGCACGGGGTTAGATACAGAGTAAAGCTCCCTCTACACTGTCCCCATCAAACACTCCCAGGACAGGTACAGCACGGGGTTAGATACAGAGTAAAGCTCCCTCTACACTGTCCCCATCAAACACTCCCAGGACAGGTACAGCACGGGGTTAGATACAGAGTAAAGCTCCCTCTACACTGTCCCCCATCAAACACTCCCAGGACAGGTACAGCACGGGGTTAGATACAGAGTAAAGCTCCCTCTACACTGTCCCCCATCAAACACTCCCAGGACAGGTACAGCACGGGGTTAGATACAGAGTAAAGCTCCCTCTACACTGTCCCCCCATCAAACACTCCCAGGACAGGTACAGCACGGGGTTAGATACAGAGTAAAGCTCCCTCTACACTGTCCCCCCATCAAACACTCCCAGGACAGGTACAGCACGGGGTTAGATACAGAGTAAAGCTCCCTCTACACTGTCTCCCCATCAAACACTCCCAGGACAGGTACAGCACGGGATTAGATACAGAGTAAAGCTCCCTCTACACTGTCCCCATCAAACACTCCCAGGACAGGTACAGCACGGGGTTAGATACAGAGTAAAGCTCCCTCTACACTGTCCCCCCATCAAACACTCCCAGGACAGGTACAGCACGGGGTTAGATACAGAGTAAAGCTCCCTCTACACTGTCCCCCATCAAACACTCCCAGGACAGGTACAGCACGGGGTTAGATACAGAGTAAAACTCCCTCTACACTGTCTCCCATCAAACACTCCCAGGACAGGTACAGCACAGGGTTAGATACAGAGTAAAGCTCCCTCTACACTGTCCCCCCATCAAACACTCCCAGGACAGATACAACACAGGGTTAGTTGAAGCTCCCTCTACAGTATCTGAACAATATATATTAAGCTGAACCTGATAAGGAAACCACCTATGCAATATTTTTCTATCGCACACAGTAGCTATCCTTCTGGCTTGTGGGAATGATATTGTAAATTTAATCCAGATTTATAAACACTTTTTCGTGGTTGGTTCACAAGCAGCTTTGAGAAGGACTGGGATGCAGCTTGTCTGCGTGTTTCCTCGGTCATAGCTGGTACAGAGAAAAAAATTCAGAAACAAACCCTTTAGCAAAAGAATCACTTCTAAAACAATGAATGGGTCTATTAGTTTATGCTGTTAATGTACATTTCTTAATTACCCTTCTTAGACGGATGATCATCCTTCTCTGAGCGTGGCTGAATTAAATCGCCAGATTGAGAAACTCAGTAAGGTGAGTGATGTAGAATGCTGAAGGAATCCATACATTCTGTTTTACCAATAGAT
This sequence comes from Sphyrna mokarran, assembly GCA_024679065.1. Taxonomy (NCBI): domain Eukaryota; kingdom Metazoa; phylum Chordata; class Chondrichthyes; order Carcharhiniformes; family Carcharhinidae; genus Sphyrna; species Sphyrna mokarran. Next base: position 8,521,216 of record JAGIQG010000038.1, on the reverse strand, counting down.
TGTGATAGAAGATTCTCCATTCTCATCACCCAGTGGAACAAACTATTAATGTTTATTCTTTTATAATCCTCCATAACCTTGAAGTTCTCTCTTACCTATGGTACTGTATATTCAACACTAATTGGACAGATTTTTGATGGCCAAGGAAATCCAGAGATATGGGGGACAGTTAGGAAAGTGGATAAGCAGTGATTTTGAGTCACAGAGCAGGCTTGAGGAGTCATGTGGCCTATTCCTGCTCCAATATCGAATGTTCTTACTGTCAGGTTACCCCTCAAATCTCAATGGTCCAGATAAAAATATCCTTACCTTCTCAAATCTCTTCCTTGTAACATCCTAGCGAACTTACAATGTCTTTTCTGTTGCATATCTATCCTTCCTATAACCTTGCTCCGAACACTAGAATCTTTAATAAGTTGTTGTCACAATTTGCCAAATACCCGAACTTGGCATCAGTTAGCAGATTTTGACTATATTTCTGTTGTAATCAATCCAGATCAATTGTGTACGCAGTGGATGAGAACAGGCCTAACGTACAACCCACCAGAACGTCACTCATCACATCTGAGACAGTTCCCTTTATCTCTACCATTTGTTTTCTGTCCTTTGACCATTTCTCTATCTATGTGACTACATTGCAGCACAGTAGCACAGTGGTTAGCACTGCTGCTTCTCAGCTCCAGGGACTTGGGTTTGATCCCTGGCTTGGGTCACGGTTTGTGTGGAATTTGCACATTTTCATCGTGTCTGCGCGGGTTTTCTCCAGGTGCTCTGGTTTCCTCCCACAGTCCAAAGATGTGCAGGTTAGGTTGATTGGCCATGCTAAAATTGCCCCTTAGTGTCCTGAGATGCGTAGATGAGGGATTAATGGGTAAATGTGTAGGGATATGGGATAGGGCATGAGTGGGATTGTGGATGGTGCAGGCTCGATGGGCCAAATGGCCTCTTTTTGCACTGTAGGGTTTCTATGATTCTATTCCCCTCAAGTCCATGTTGTATTATCAAGAACCTGCAAAAACCCTTTGAGCACATGTGCACATACACATACGTACATAGACACACATGCACATGCAGGGACACAGATATACGCACATACACATGCATGGGTAGACACACATGCACAGATATACACACATACACATGCATGCATATTCACACAGATGCACAAAAATATGCACATACACACTAAATTTTATTTCCTTTGTCTGTTGTCTATGTTTTCATCCCTGTAAAGTGATCTGAGATTTTTCCTTTACACAGGAGTGCATTAGCAATGTCTGCCATTGCTGTTTGTAACCAATGTCGCGGTTGCTTGTTTCCACAGCGACAGAGCTTTTTTGCACGGAAGCTGCTTCAAGTCTCCCAGACACTACGTGCCTTGTTACTGGGGCAGGATCGTTTCAGGCGCCGTTACTGGGTTTTTCCTCACCTCTGCGGGGTATTTGTGGAAGGCTCTGAGGCATCATTAGGTAAGACTGAGGAAGTTCACGCCTCTGGCTAAAAAATCAAGGTATTGCAGTGCAATACTATTTCTTATTGATGTTTTTCTACATTTCCACCAAAATCCATAATCTAATCAGCTCCATTTTCCTCCCAGTATTCCTGTGCTTCCGACTTCCCTTTCCCTCCAATCCTATGGGCAAAAACACAGCCTCCTGTGAGGAGTGCTTCTACATGTCCCAGCAAACCTCTCACTGCCCATTTACTATTTGTGACAGTTAGAGAATCATTATGATGGAGAGGGAGACCATTTGGCCCCTAGTGTCCATGCAGGGTCTTGGCACAGTAAGTGCTGATGCAATAGCAACTTTGGGAGACATCAGAATTAACCCGATTCTGACCTAAACCAATCTCCAAGCATGCACATCTTTCAAGATCTCTTCCTATTGCACTATGTTCTGGCATGAATCATTGCTTTTGGCAAGGGAGGGAAGACAATTGAGAAGAACTGAAGGAAATGGCAGGTTTGGGAGTGAGGGGGAGGGAATTTGGGGTTTTGAGACTCTAAAATACGTATTGGACATATTCAATCGAGAATATTTATAGGCGGCAGGGTGGCACAGTGGTTAGCACTGCTGCCTTACAGCACCAGACACGTGGGTTTAATTCCAGCCTTGAATGACTGTGTGGAGTTTGCGCATTCTCCCTGTATCTGCATGGGTTCCCTCTGGGTGCTCCAGATTCCTCCCACGGTCTGAAGATGTGTAGGTTAGCTGGATTGGCCATGCTAAATTGTCCGTTAGGGCCTGATTTTACCATTTTGATTCGAAGTGCCAAACCTGGATGTAGTACAGATCAAATTCAGAAATCTGCTTTCAGGCACCCCCCCCATATGCTCTGAACCATGTCCTGTCCCATTTGCACTGTGGGAGGTACTTAGCGCTGCTGGAACGATGGGAGCTCTGAACTGCGCAGATGCAGTTAGAAAAAAAATTGGAAAAAGCATGCCTGTGTCAGATTGCTCCCGAGCCACAGAAAGCAGAGAAAGTGGCCTGGGAGCGAAAAGTGGAAGTGAGGGTGTATCTCAGGGTGGGGAAAGGGGGCAGATGGATCTCTGGTGGTGGGAGCAGGGGGTCTGCTGCCATTCTGTGGGCAGGGAGGAGGGGGCAGGGATGGCGATCGGTCAGTGTTGTGGGGATGTGGATCGGGGGGGGACAGTGCTGTGTGTGAGTAGTGAGTGGGGAGGAAAAGGGAACACACAACATCACTGCCCTCTTATCCACCCCCCCACTACCCAGACCGATTGCCACCCTGCCCCCCTCTCCCCCACCGATTGCCCACAGAGTGGCAGTGGAACCCCCGGCCCCTCCCATTAGAGATCCATTTGACCTCACTCCCCTCCTCCCCTACCAGACATCAGTCTGACCTCACTCCCCTCCTCCCCTACCAGACATCAGTCTGACCTCACTCCCCTCCTCCCCCCCCACCAGACATCAGTCTGACCTCACTCCCCTCCTCCCCTACCAGACATCAGTCTGACCTCACTCCCTCCTCCCTCCCCCCCAAGACATCAGTCTGACCTCACTCACTCCCCTCCCCCCCCACCAGACATCAGTCTGACCTCACTCCCCTCCTCCCCTGCCAGACATCAGTCTGACCTCAATCCCCTCCTCCTCCCCCACCAGACAGTCTGACCTCAGTCCCCTCCTCCCTCCCTACCAGACAGCAGTCTGACCTCACTCCCCTCATCCACCATCCAGCCAGAGAATTATCTGATCTGCCTCCACCAGTCTCTGTGTCAGAGAGTCCTTGGAATCACTGAATATACTCTCCAGAGGCTGGAGCACCCAACTCAGACTTTTACTCAGCAGATCCCTAAAAGTATACAGTTCCGGATCGGCAAACATGGTAATAACGGGGGAAATGCTGATAGAGTTGGATGGCAGTTCATTAATTCAATTTAAATGCATTCAATTGACTCCGTAAAGTCGCGATTTGCGCAGACTCAGATGCAGATCGTGATAAAGGCCTTACACTCGATTTTACCATGATTTCGCGCCCAAAAACAGGCACAAATTGTTGGTAAAATCGGGGTCTTAGTGTCCAAAGATGTGTAGGTTAGGGTGGATTGGCCATGCTAAATTGTCCCTTAGTGTCCAAAGATGTGCAGGTTAGGGTGGATTGGCCGTGCTAAATTGTCCCTTAGTGTCCAAGATGTGTAGGTTAGGGTGGATTTGCCGTGCTAAATTGTCCCTTAGTGTCCAAGATGTGCAGGTTAGGTGATTTGGCCATGCTAAATTGTCCCTTAGTGTCCAAAGATGTGTAGATTAGGTGGATTGGCCATGCTAAATTGCCACTTAGTGTCCAAAGATGTGTAGGTTAGGTGGATTGGCCATGCTAAATTGTCCCTTAGTGTCCAAAGATGTGTAGGTTAGGGTGGTTTGGCCATGCTAAATTGTCCCTTAGTATCCAAAGATGTGCAGGTTAGGGTGGTTTGGCCATGCTAAATTGCCACTTAGGGTCCAAAGATGTATAGGTTAGGGGGAATTGATCATGCTAAATTGCCCTCAGTATCCCAAGATGTATGGGTTACTGGGGTAAATACATGGGATAATGGGAATAGGGCCTGGGTAAGATACTTTGTTGGAGAGTTGGTGCAGGCTTGATGGGCCAATGGCCTCCTTCTGCACTGTAGCGATTCTATGATTCTATTTACCTCTCAGCATTTTGATTTGTACAATGCATTCTTGATGAAGAAATGTCATACTTCAATCTTTGATCTCCATTAGGTACAGAAGAGACAGAAATGAACCAATTCAAGCACGTTGAGAGTGCCCCAGTTAAAGTGGAGTTGATCGATGTACCAGATGGGAAGCCAACCACTCTGGCTCAGCCAGCAAATAAGTGGCAGGGAAAGTATGACACTGAACTGGTTAACTCAGAGAACCCAATGTGGCACCGCATTGCTGCAAATGCCAAATGTTATGGTGACACTGTCCAAGACTCGCATTCCACCAGTCAGACTCATCATAACGTTGACCAGTCGGGTGTATTTTTAGCCTGGCTGAGCGTCCTACAGAACTCTGTGTCAAATCTCTCCCTTCCAACGCCTCAGTGCAGCACCAGCAAAGATGGCCCGAATGCTATCTCCCCAGAAATGCTGCTGGCCAGCAATCGGAAGCTGTTTGATCTCAGTGTCCCAAACTCGGAGCAAAAGGTGAAAGAATGTGCCGAGAAACACGGACAGTGGTTCAGCCTTCTACCCAGAACCCCCTGCGATTCTTCTTCTCTTACCCACTTACCATTATCTTCACATCACACATTGCTGAATCAATCCCAGAAACTGGATTCAGATCCAAGTCAACTGAACCACAGTGCACTAAAACCGCTCGCCTGTACTGCTGTTGCAACATCACAGGTATATGATTTGCTGCTTTTGGGTGCAGGAGGAAAGAGGGAGGATCTGAATTGAAAGAGGGGTTTTTAAATGGTGACAAATTCAGGGTGACCTTTGACCTGTGAGCCTCGGATTGACTAATGACTGCCAGATGAACTGAATTTGGGCTGTCAGTTCAGTTCCTCATGGGCTTTATAGAATTACCCACACTTAGTGACCGACCTCACTCAGCCAAGCTGCAGGAAATGGAAAATGCCCGATGGCTCAGTAGTAGGTGTTTATTTAAGCGTGAAATGTTGTTAAGACAGAGTCCAGTAAATTTTACCAATGCACTTTGAAAATCATAGTACGATCAGACAAATTTAGCATGGTTTACAAAAGGGAAATAATATTCGACTAATTAATCAAGAGCTATTTTTAAGAAAGTTAGGGAGATAAGAGGGAACCGATACCCTTGGATTTTCAAAAGGCGTTTGATAAGGTGCCACACCAGTGGTCAATACACAAGATAAGGGTTTGTGGAGTTGGGGCTAATATAACAACGTGGATTGAGGATTGATCAGCAGAGAGGAAGCCAAAAGGTGGAGGTAACTGGGGCCCCAGTTAGTTGGCAGGCTGTAACTAATGAAGTGCTACATGGATGGGTGCTGGGGACTTCTATCTAGAAGGACAAGGGCAGCAGATAAATGAGAACACCCCCACCTGCAAGTTCTCCTCCAAGCCACTCACCATCCTGACTTGGAAATATGTCGCCATACCTTTGCAGTCACTAGGTCAAAATCCTGGAATTCCTTCCCTAACAGCATTATGGGTCAACCCACAGGGCATGGAATTCAGCGAGTCAAGAAGGCAGCTCACCACCATCTTCTCAAGGGCAGCTAGGGTTGGGAAATAAATGTTGGCCCAGCCAGCGATTCTCATGTCCCACGAATGATTAAAAAAAAATTGGATTGATATTCTCTGGAGTTTAGGAGAATGATAGGGAATTATGAAGAGACATAGGATTCTAACTGAGTTCGACAGGGTGGACACTGACAGGTTGTTTTACCCTGGCTGGGGAATCTAAAACATGGGAGCACAGTCTCCCATGATAAGGAATTAATCATTTAAGACTGAGATGAGAAATCTCTTCACTCAAAGGGTTATGAATCTTGGGAATTTGGTTTGCGGATGCTCTATCACTGAATATATTTGAGTCTGGAATAGACAGATGTTTGGGAATTTCGGGATATGGGAAGCAGGAGGGAAAAGTGAAGTTGAGGCCCAGGATCAGCCATGACCTCACTGAATTGCAGAATGGGCTTGAGGGGCCAAATAGTCTCCTGTTGCTCCAATTTCTCATGTTCTTATGTAACTAACGTACAGATTTGACCTGGATACATGACTGACGCTGGGATCAAAAAGCGGGAAGTGTAACTTAACCCAGTACTGACACCTTTTACCTGATTTTTAACAAAGAAACTGAGTTGTTACACAGTGGCGATGATGAGATACTGTACACATGGTGGCACAGTGATTAGCACTACTGCCCCACGGCGCTAGGGACTCAGATTCAATTCAGGGCATGGGTCGCTGTCTGTGCGGAGTCTGCAAGTTCTCCCCCTGTCTGTGTAGATTCCTTGTGGGTGCTCCAGTTTCCTCCCACAGTCCAAAAGACATGCTGGTTAGGGTACATTGGCCTGCGAAATTCTCCTTCAGTGTACCCGTACAGGTGCTGGAGTGTGGCGACTGGGGGATTTTCACAGTAACTTCATTGCAGTGTTAAAGCCTTACTTGTCACACTAACAAAAAACAAAACTGTAAAAACAGGCTGATTTCCTATGCATAAATCAAATCTCTGATTTGATATTATGTGGAATTATTCAGAAAAGTGTTGAAATTTAAACGCAACTATAGGGCAGTGGCACGTGCTGTGAGGAGTATGCCTTCTGGAACTGCTGCCTTGTGGAAGTTTGCTATATAAACGCGATGGCTAGTGACTATTCTCGTGATCCATCCCTCTTGATAAAGGAGTGAATGCAGAGCAAATACAGTCCAGAACTGAGTTAACTTGTTCTATGATGAGAGGTTGAGTAAATTCACCAAAGATCCTTCCATCTTCCATCTAGAAGAACAAGGACACATGGGAACACTACAAGAGATATAACTGAGTTAACCATCTCAACCAGGGAGTGTAGGAAGAGAAAATGGAAATTCAGCTCCTGACCACTGTCTAGCAACCCCTGCTGGGAAGAGTGAATGATATCAGTCCGAGATTGATACAGTTCTTTGACCACGGTGTCTGTGCTGCCTCTCGGGTGATGAATAGATTTAATAGCAATGAGGCCATCAACCCTGATAACACCTTACTGGGTAAACAAGGCATTGCCACAGAACAGGAATTGCAACAAAGAGTTAATCCCTCCAGGAGAGAGGTGGGAGAAAGGTTAATAAGGAAAGGTACTGGGAGAAGTGGGAGACAATGATTTGGAAGCAATAGTAGACGGTCAGTGGAAGTTGGATGTGCTCTTGTGAATGTCCGTTGTTGGTGCCCCGTACACCCCTGCATCAAAGCCTGGTACACTTGAGCTGAGTGAGCTTCATGCTGACGCTGGGCTGAAAGATTCAGAGAGTGTTCCACTCCCCAGTTGTTACTTTGATTTCTTTTTCCTCAGACGGCAGTTTGTCCTGGTCTGATTCCTGACTGGAAAGTGGCCTCAAAGACTGTCTCCAATACTTTGTTTAAAGCATATTCTTTCATGTGATGGGGGCATGGTTGGCTAGGCCAGCACTTAATTCCCCACTCCTAATTGCCCTTGAGAAGGTGGTAGTGAGTCGCCTTCTCAAACTGCTACGGCAGCAGATTTTGTGGTTAGGTACACCCACAGTGCTGTTAGGGAGGGAGTTCCAGGAATAGTAATGTATTTCCAAGTCAGGATGGTGAGTGACATGAAGGGGAAACTTGCAGCAGTGCTATTCCCCATGCATGTGTTGCTTTTGTCTTTCTAGAGATTCTGGGTTGCTGTCTGAGGAGTCTCGGTGAGTTCCCGCAGTGCATGTTGGAGATGATGCATACTACTGCCACTGGGTGTCAGTGGTAGAGGGACGGAATGTTTAAGGTGGTGGATGGGGTGCCAATCAAACAGGGCTGCTTTGTCCAGGATGGTGTCAGGCTTCTTGAGTGTTGGAGGTGCACTCATCCAGGCAATTGAGAGTATTCCATCACCCTCCTAACTTGCACCCTGTAGACGATGGACAGGCTTTGGGAAATCGGGAGGTGAGTTATTCACCGCAGAATTCCCAGCCACTGACCTGTCCACAGCATTTATATGGCTCGTTCGTTTCAGTTTCTGGTTAATGGTGACCACCCAGGATGTTGATAGTAAGGAATTCAGTGATAAGAAATGTCATTGAATATCATGGAGAGATGGTTAGATCCTCTCTTGTCGGAGATGGCACTTGAGTGGCACGAATATTACTTACCATTTAGCAGTTTAATCCTGGGTATTGTCCAAATCATTTGAACATGAACTGTTTCAGTATCTGAGGAGTGGCAAATGGTGCTGAACATTGTGCAGTCATTGGTGAACATCCCTATTTCTGATCTTATGATGGAAAGAAGGTCACTGAATCATAGAATCCCTACAGTGCAGGTGGAGGCCATTTGCCCCAGTTAGTCTGCACCGACCACAATTCCACCTAGCTCCTATCCCCATATCCCAATTAACCTGAAGGAAACCCACGCAGACATGGGGAGAACCTGCAGACTCCACACAAACAGTGATCCAACCTGGGAATCAACCCTGCTCTCTGGTGCTCTGAGGCAGCAGTGCCAACCACTGTGCCACTCCTTGATGAAGCAAATGTTGATGGTTGGGCCTAGGACACTAATCCTGAGGAACTCCTGCACTGATGTCCTGGAGCTGAGATGATTGACTGCCAACCGCCACAACCCATTGTCCTTTGTGCCAGACATGACTCCAACCAGCAGAGGCCCTTCCCCCTGACTAACAGTGACTCCAATTTTGTTTGGGCTCCTTGATGCACACTTCAACCAAGTGCCCATTTATGAGATTTCAGTGCAGCTGAGCCAGAATCACCGTCACAGCTAATCCTTCCCCATATCCTCATACTACCCAAAGCCACTCTCACCCACATTGACTTTCCACAAAGGCCTTGCTGGTAACCTCCCATTTGGTAGCCATGCCTATTTGCCCAATGTGGCGTGGTGGCACAGTGGTTAGCACTCCTGTCTCACAGTGCCCGGGATCCAGGTTCCGTTTTGGCCTTGTTCAGTGGCTGTGTGGAACTGCACGTTCTCCCCATGTCTGCATGGGTTTCCTCCAGGTGCTGTCCAAAGATATGCCGGTCAGGTGGATTGGCCATGATAAAATTGACCTAGTGTCAGGGGGATTAGCGGGGTAAATGTATGGGATTTTAGGAATAGAGCCTGGGTGAGATTGTTGTTGGTACAGACTTGATGAGCTGAATGGCTTCCTTCTGTACTGCAGGGATTCTATGAATATCACCTTCTTGAACCATGGCAGGCATTTCCAACATAGTTCCCCACACCTGACTGTGATCTCTCCATTCCCCAGGCCCAAGGCACTGAGGTCTCTACTGCTGATCGGTGAAATGCGATGGTCAAAAGTAGTTTTTCAGTGACGTGCAATGCAAACACTATGTGGCTCTGCTGACTATTCTTTCCAATCTCCTTTGCTTCCTTCCCTGCTGTGTACGTTGTGCTTGATGAGCAGTCCACAGACTCGTTGACTACGCCTCACAAGACCCCAATTGCAGCATGTGTTGAAGCCAACTCCACTGCGACCAAAACGAAGGGCAAGTCTCGCCATTGTGACAGTGCCCCTCAGAAGGAATGCCCGTTGCCACGGGTACCAAGGCGCCGTGGGCGACCATCAAAATTGCAGAAAGAGATGAGTCAGCGCCAACTGAAACCTATTCCAGCAGGTGAGATGCTCACACACAGCTGAATGTTACTTTGTCTTATTCCCATGACTGGGAATACTGGTGCACACTTTTTATCTCTTTACCAAAGGAAGGGTGTATTTGCTTTCAAGGGAAAGCTGTGACGTTTCACTCGACTGGTTCCTGGGGTGAGAGAGTTTTCCGGTGAGCAGTGATCGAGTTGAACAGGCCAATATTCCCTGGAGTTTAGAAGAATGAGAAATGATCACATTGAAACATTGGAAATTCTTAAGGGGCTTGCAGGGTAGATACTGAAATGATCTTTCTCCTAGCCTCTGGCTGGAGAGCCTAGAATAGACTTGTCTGGCCGTTTCCATTGCTTCTTTTCCAGCAGATTACGGAGAGATACATTCATCTCAAAGAGAAAGATTGAGGATGGAGGAAAGAACCAACTTGCTGAGCAAAATAAAAGCAATAAATGAATATCTTTAAAAATTAATGAACATGACCATTGGAGGTTGAGAGTGTGTGTGTCCGGCTTACACCGAGTCTCAGAGTTTACTCACTCACCCTCACTCACTGGGAGAGTAGCAGTGAACACATTAGTTCACTGTGAGGGTGAGTGGGAAACAGAGACTGGAGGGTGAGGCAGGTACATACACAAACGCATTCTCCCTCACTCACCCACACTCTCCCACACTCACTTACTCTCTCCCACACTCACATTCCTACACACACACTCATTCACTCACATGTATTCACTCACCACCCACATATACCCACTCATTCACTCTCTCCCACATTCACTCACTCTCCTACGCGCACACATTCATTCACTCACACATACTCACTCACCACCCACACACACTCACACATTCTCCTACACACCCACTCTCTCCCACACTCACACTCTCCTACACGCACACTCAGTCACTCACATGTACTCACTCACCCACCACACACACGTACACATTCTCCCACACTCACTCTACCCCCACACACAGATATAATCTCCCTCTCTCACACACACACTCTCCCTCTCTCCCACTCCCTCTCTCATACATACTCTCCCTCTCTCTCTCTCTCACACACACACACTCTCCCTAACCCAGAATCCTGAGTGATATGGTACTTGCCAGGTAGAGACAGATAGTTGTTTGGATACAAAGAAATATGTGGGAAAGTGGGATTGAGGGAAGATCAGAAATGGTTTATTGAATACTCTTATTTATATTGTTCTTTCATGACCTCAGGACATTCTAGTGCTTTCGCCAGCTAATACAGGACTTTTGAGGTGTAGTCACTATTGTAGTGTAGAAAAATGGCAGCCACTTTACACATAGCAATGACCCAGAATAGGCAATGTGATAAAGACCAAACTATTTTAGTGATGAGTTTGAAGGATAAATATTGTTCTAAGACACTATGGAAAACTCCATATTCTTCTTTGAGACTTGGAATCTTTTACATCCACCTAAAAGGGCAGGTGGGAATTTAACATTTTATCTTGAAACAGTGCCTTTGATAGTGCAGCCCTCCTTCAGCCCTGCACTGTGTTTTGTGCTCTGGAGTGGGCATTGAACCCACAGCCTATGGACTCAAAGGTTGGAGCATTACCCAACTGAGCCACTATGAATACACACGGCTGTGTCATACTTTCCTCCACACTTTCCGGATAACACCTGTGTTATATAACAGCATAGCCTTTGGCTCACTCAGAGCATTTCCATGTCTTCAGTCAGCATATGTTATATGAAGGCATATTCAAAAATGTGTTTTCACTTTTCAGTGTCTCTGAATTTGCATATGGTGGAACAGAATTTTGTGCACAAAATTAATGATCAGACTTTATGTCTTTAACCGCTTTGCTGGGAATGTTTTTACTTTATTCTCAAAAACAGGCAAACTAAATGGTTTGTGCTAAGTCCAACTCCGCCATCATTTTTGATTTTGATTTAATGTGATTTATTATTGCCACACATATTAGTATACAGTGAAAAGTATTGTTTCTTGCATGCTAAACAGACAAGGCATACTGTTCGTAGAGAAGGAAGCGAGAGAGTGCAGAATGTAGTGTTATAGTCATAGCTAGGGTGTAGAGAAAGATCAACTTAATGAAAGGTAAGTCCAGGGAAGAAGCTGTTCTTGAGTCGGTTGGTACGTGACCTCAGACTTTTGTATCTTTTTCCTGATGGAAGAAGGTGGAAGAGAGAATGTCCGGGGTGTGTGGAGTCCTTGATTATACTGGCTGCTTTTCACTGCCAATACCTGTTGCTAGAGCTCTCTCTATTGGAAGATAGTAATATAACAGCTCTTTAACATCAAACTAGCCTGTGTGCTTCAGCGCCATATCTGCTGGTGAGTTTATCACAAAGCTATTTGTCAGACCTTTGGATATTTAGAGAATAATCCTTTGACTGCCATACAGTAATTCCCTTGCAGAGGCTATGCGATGAACAAGGAACCCAAATGCAGCAAATTGTCCACAGCAATAAGTCTTAAGTAACCAAATTATCATTATATCGAACAGTGGAATTATAGGCTAAACTGCCTCTGGTATTTATTTCTAATATAAACTACATATAGAAGCATCAGGAGTGAAACTAGGCAAAATACTTTCCTTTGTGTATAACAGCAAAAGTTCATTAAAGCATTGAACACTTTTCTCCAGCAGAAATAGTCTTTTGTTCTTATAACTCTCTCCAAAACTCCATCTATGCTGAAAAAGTGAATTGGATAAACACTCGAAAGAAGCAGATTTTGCAAGGGAAAAAACAGAGGGAGTGAGGCTAACTGGGAAATTGCCCAAATATGTCCTGTACACAAAAAGCAGGACAAATCCAACCTGGCCAATTACCTGACCTAATCATTCTACTCTCAACCATCAGTAATGTAATGGAAGGGGTCATCAGTGCTGTCAAGCGACACTTACTCAACAATAATCTGCTGACTGATGCTCAGTTTGGGTTCCATGAGGATCACTCAGCTACTGACCTCATTACAGCCTTGGTTCAAACATAGACAAAAGAGCTGAACTCCAGAGGTGAGGTAAGAGTGACAGCCCTTGGCGCAAGGAGCCCTAGCAAAACTGGAGTCAGTGGGAATCAGGGGGAAAACCCTCTGCTGATTGGAGTCATACCTAGCACAAAATAAGATTGCTGTGATGATTGGAGATCAGTCATCTCAGCACCAGGATGTCATTGCAGGAGTTCCTCAGGGTAGTGTCCAAGGCCCAACCATCTTCAGCTGCTTCATCAGTGACCTTTCTTCTGTCATAAGGTCAGAAGTGGGAATGTTCACTGATGATTGCATAATGTTCAGCACCATTCGCCACTCCTCAGATACTGAAACAGTCCATGTCCAAATGCAGCAAGAACTGGACAATATCCAGGATTGGGCTGACAAGTGACAAGTAACATTCACACCACACAAATGTCAAGTAATAACCATCTCCAACAAGAGAGAACCTAAACAACAACACTTGTCATTCAGTGGCATTACTATCGCTAAATCCTCCCCTATCAACATCCTGGGCATGAGCATTGATCAGAAATGAAAAGGATTAACCATATAAATACTGTGGCTTCCAGCGAAGGTCAGAGATTAGGAACCCTGCGGCGAGTAGCTAACTCTTGACTCAGTCAAAGTTTGTCCACAATCCACAAGTGTGATGGAATACTCTGCAGTTGATTGGATGAGTGCATATCAACAACACACAAGAAGTTTGACACCTTGCAGGACAAAGTAGCCTTCTTGATTACCAGCCCTTTCACAAACATTTAATCCCTCCAACCGCCACACAGTAGCAGCAGTATGTACCTATTACAAGATGCACTACAGGGACTCACCAAGACTCCTTAGGCAACATCTTCCAAACCCATGACCCTGACCATCTAGCAGAACAACAGCAGCAGATATCGGGGAATTCCACCCGGAAGTCCCCTCCAAGTCACTCTCCATCCTGACTTGGAAACGTATCAGCCATTCCTTCACTGACGCTGGGTCAGAACCCTAATAGCACTGTGAGTGTACTTACATCTTAGGGACTGTAGCGAATCAAGAAGACCACTCACCCACCACCTTCTCAAGGGCAATTAGGGATGAGCAATAAATACCAGCCTAGCCAACGAAGCCCATATTCCCATGAATGAATTCTAAAAGCTGGATAACTCTTTCAAAGAGCCAGCACAGGCACAATGGTTGAATGGCCTCCGCCTGTGCTGATATCATTCTGTGATTTGGTGCAACCAAAAGGTTATCCTTTAAGCTCAAATTGTCTTGGTTGCCAGAATTGCATAGCCAAGCAGCAATACAATTTATATATGGAACAAAATACAGGATAAAATAATACGATAGGGTGCAGTTGGGACCTTCACACATTACTAAGAACTAGGAGCAGGAGTAGACCATCTGGCCCCTAGAGCCTGCTCCAGCATTCAGTAAGATCATGGCTGATCTTTTTGTGGACTCAGCTCCACTTATCCGTCCACTCACCATAACCCTTAATTCCTTTACTGTTCAAAAATTTATCCATCCTTGCCTTAAAAACATTCAATGAGGTAGCCTCAACTGCTTTACTGGGTTCAGTTCTGACAGTCACCAATCAGTCACCATAAAAAGTATTTATTTGGCTGTAAAGTGTTCTGGAACATCCTGAGAAGTTGTGAAAGGCCGTAAAGAAATGCAAATTTTTTTTACTCCACATAATTTCACACTTTCCACCATGTTCTGAAGGTGTCACATAGATAGCCTGGAGCCTGTAAGCCATGTTGGATGTTGCAGAAAGCTGGAATGAACCTGGTTTAACTTCACATACATTAGATTTGGAAAGCTAACGGTACTGTAGTATTTATTTACAGCTTCACCAGCATGTGGCTGCATTAGGATTAAAGGGCAACACTTCAGCGTTATTCCCAATGTTGGATGAGCTCAGGTCTGCTGCTCCAATCACTCACTGATTGTGTGTGTTTTTCTTCCTTTTATAGAGATGCAGAAAGACTGGTGGCACATTGACAACCTAGAGCAGTTAAATTGCCTGCTCAAAGCACTTCATCCGCGGGGGATACGGGAAAAGGCCTTACACAAACAACTCGTCAAACACATGGACTATGTCAGCCAGGCTTGTATGAGAGAGAAAACAGGTAGGATTCTGATTGCCACAGTTTGGTGTGATGGTTGTGGGCGCAGTTTTCTTCAGGGCAGGTTTTGTATATTGGTACACTCAGTAAACCAGTGTATTGTTTGTGAGCTCTCTCTATACAGTTCTTTCAAAATCTTGTTTTCCAAAGGTACTGACTAATACAGGCTGCAGCTCCCTCGCTGCCAAGTGTCTCACCCATTGTTCCTATGCCAGCCCTGGACAGCAAACGTTGGCAGCCAGTTTATCTGGGGCAGGATAACTGAAGAGCTATCCGAAACCAGATTCTGAACTAACACACAGCTATTGAATTGAGTAACAGTCCTGAGGTCTTCATAACTCCGTATTTATATCCCCAACTATCTCTCCTTTTTCAGATTCCATCTTCTGCAATAACGACAAGGAACAGTCCGTTACCAAGGAAATGGTGGAGAAGTGGAAGCCGGAGAAGTGGGCATTTCCAGCCGACCTCGCTGCTCTGCGCTACCTTGAGGCCCTGGAGCAGAGAGTAATATCTGCAAGCCTGCAGGTGAAGGTAAGAAAGTGCTGACAGACCTGGGTATCGTCGAGTGACTACAGTATGTCCCTGGGCACACTGGTTGATCGTACACTGAATGAGACTGGCCCACCAGCCCTTACAGTGTACAAAGTTAAAGGCTTGTCGCTGTGTGAGGCCAGATTGCTCATTAAAGCGTTCCCTAGTTCTCAATCTTCTTTTCCAGTTTTGAAATAGTGTATTCCCCATGCAACCACAACCCGCCTGGATGGGTTTTTGGAGGGGGTGCATGGGGTTATGGGTTCTGAAGCAGATATAAAATGGCTGAAGGATTCATACAGAGGGTATGAGCAGGGAGGTAGAGCTGGAAGAGATTGCTGAAGGTGAGGCGGAGTGAGGCTATGAAGGAATTGTAGACAAGGCTGACCGCTGTGAAGTTGACAGTTCAGGTGAGCAATGATCAACGTGATAGGGGAATGGTGCAGGAGAGAGAGAATGGGGTCAGTGGGGTTCTGCATGAGTGGAGTAGAATGGGTGAGAGGACAGAGGGAGAGGGCTGCAGAGTGTAATAGGCTTAATGGCATGAATTAAGGTTTTAGTGACAGTGGGATGGGGAAAAGGTGGCCATTGTCTAAGAGGCAAACAACATTGACAGTGGAGAAGACGTAGTTCAGCTCATAGCCAAACAGGACACCCAAGCTGTTTGATTGATCTGGAGTGAGAATCCAGGAAAGGGGAGAGAATCGGCAGCTGAGATGCAGAGTTTCTGGGGATACTGCACAAGATGGCTTCAGTCTCGACAGTTTGAGCTGCAGGAAGCTTGGGTTCAACCACACTCCAGCAGGAGGTTGTGCACAGTAATTTGTTCAGGATAAATCCTATTGAAAGGACAGGACTCTTGCTGTCATGGTTGAAAGGTCAAGGGCCTTGGTGCCATGGTTGAAAGGTCAAGAGCCTTGGTGTCATTGTTGAAAGGTCAAACCCTGTGGTGTCCCATAATTAAGCAGAACATAAGGTAAGTAAGGACACAAATTTGAACTTTTTAAGAGTCTGTGATTGTAGGGAAGACTTATTAGGAATGGGTTAACATTAATCCTAATTTAATGTCAATTATTCAATAGAAGTCACTCATATGTAAAAGGGTCACAGGTGGCACTGGATGTTGGTGAAGAATTGTGTGTAGAGTTGGATCAAAGAAATGAAGATATTTTGTGTAGAAGCAGAACTCATGTCTCCTTTACAGCAGCTGAGAAGTTCAAACAAGACTATGAGAGATAAGGTGTTCCACAGTGTAGAGAATTGGTATGAGTAGGCACTGCTAATGATTGCAGGACTCTGAGCATTGGTCATTCCTTTAACATGATGGAATGGAGTGGGTAGAAAAAATATGGAGGCATGTGTTATGAGGTCCAAGGAAAGAGCTCTTTCACATTGCATGGACGAATAGCCATGATGTGGAGATGTCGGCGTTGGACTGAGGTGGGCACAGTAAGAAGTCTCAGAACACTAGGTTAAAGTCCAACAGGTTTATTTGGAATCATGAGCTTTTGGAACACTGCTCCTTCATCAGGTGAGTGCTATGCCATAGGTTAGGTACTGTGAATGTTTTGTTCTTGCAGGATGCACTATCCCCAGAACACATTGGCTGACTTCCCTTGTAAGTCCACGTGAGCACTGAGCGATGCCTTTGATTTGCACAGGGCTGGACCAGTCCAGACACTGACTCCACTCGAGATGACCTGGTGTATTTTGATCAGCAGTGGCTCACCTCGGGTGGCGGGAAAGTGAAAGGCGAGGAGGAAATGGAGTTAATGCGGCGGAATAACAACCCCCTGGATTTGGCTGTAACGCGCTTGGCAGCATTAGAGTTAAACCTAGAGCGGCGATATCTGAAAGAACCGCTGTGCATCCCGCTCTCAGGGAAACTGGAGAATGCAGGGACAGTGAATGGTACCCCAGCAGAGGGTGTTAATGATGGAAAACAGCACAGGTAATTTACATTGTCTATATTCATTGCAATATCTAGTTACATTCTCAGCTAAATTTCCTAAGTACATGTTGGCAGTTTGGGATCCTTTGTGTTGCCAGTCTGTATGGAATGAGAGCCTGGCTGGCAGTTTCTCACAGAAACCCTACAGTATGGCCTGTCAAGTCTGAACCGACCACAATCCCACTCAGGCTCTATACTGTAACTCCACACATTTACCCTGCTAATCCCCTGACACTAAGAGGCAATTTTAGCATGGCCAATCCACCTAACACACACATCTTTCAGACTGTGGGAGGAAACCAGAGCACCCGGAGGAAACTCACGCAGACACGGGAAGAACGTGCAAATTGCACACAGTCTCCTGAGGCCGGAATTGAACCCAGATCCATGGCACTGTGAGGCAGCAATGCTAACTACGGTATCCACCGAGCTACTGTCCAATAACGTCTTTGGAGGGGGGCACATTAACCTGTGTTACCCATGGATTCTGTGGGTTGGGTCAGTGGCAGTTGTGGGCAGCATTCAGTGAAACTGTTCATGAGTGGGTTCCTTTGTGTCTCTCACACAGTAACGAAGGTCACATCTCTCCTGGGCTGAGTGTGTGGCGTGAAACTTTACTGAAATGTACAAACGCTGCACAAGTATTCATGTGCATCCAGCAGCTTGAGAGGGCCATTGCCTGGGAGAAATCCATCATGAAAGTGGTAAGTGTGAATCTAATATCAATCAAATGACATTCTGTATCTGTCTAGAATGCTCTGTCATCCACATGTCTGTCTCTATCTGTTTAGTCTATTGTCTCTCTAACTTGCATCTCTTTGTAGAATCATAGAAGCCCTACAGTGCAGAAGGAGGCCATTCGGCCCAGAATCTGCACCAACAACAATCCCACCCAGGCCCTATCCCCATAACTCTGTGCATTTATCCTAGCTAGTCCCCCTAATACTAATGGGCAATTTACCATGGCCAATCTACCTAACCAGCACATTTTTCAGACTGAGAGGAAACTGGAGCACCGGAGGAAACCCATGCAGGCACAGGGAGAATGTGCAAACTCCACACAGACAGTGACCCAAGCTGGGAATCGAACCCGATCCCTGACGTTTTGAGGTACCACTGTGAGGCTGCCACTGTGCTGCCCTTCACACTCACGTTGGCTGGCAACTTGTTTTCAGGCCTTTGCCAAGAATGTGAGCTTTACTTGCTAACCACCCCTTCCTCCACCATCCCCCCTGCCCTCTAAGGCCACATTTCCATTTGGCACCTGCTGATAGTTTGGCCTGGCTGATAGTTGAGACTGGGTACTTGTGACTGGCTGCGATCCCATTACTGTCCATGGGCAGCGAGTCCATATTATCCATATGGTCACTGTTGCTGTGAATCTGAGTGATCACCTGACTGTCCAGTGCAGTAAATGACTTTTCATCATGTGTAATCTGTTGAGAGGTGGGTCTGCTCAGTTGCTTCTTCTGCTGATTGTTATTGTTCTGCAGGCACACCCTTCACAGAACCATTGTTGTAAAGTTTTAAAGTTTATTTATTAGTGTCACAAGTAGGCTTACAATAACACTGCAATGAAATTATAGTGAAAATTCCCCCAGTATCCATTCTCTGACACCTGTTTGGGTACACTGAAGGAGAATTTAGCATGACCAATCCACCTAACACACACACCTTTGGATTGTGGGAGGAAACTGGAGCACCCGGAGGAAACCTGCGCAGAGACGGGGAGAATGTACAGACTCCATAAAGACCATGAGCTAAGCTGGGAATTGAACCCGGATCTCTGGCATTGTGAGGCAGCAGTGCTAACCACTGTGCTGCCCTTTGTTGTATGTGACTTCGGACAGAGTATGGTTCTGAGTAAGAAGTGGGTGTTAAATCTGCACCCAATCCTTCTCCCACCCAACACTAATACCTCATGCTGAGGCTGCAGATGTGACTGGATTGAAGCAGTGAAACTAAACTATCATGGTGCTATCCTGTCTTTGTCTTGCAGTCATGTCAGATCTGTCGAAAGGGGGACAAAGATGAGTTTTTGCTGCTGTGCGATAATTGTGATCAAGGATGTCACACCTACTGCCTCAAGCCCAAGATTGTTGAGATTCCAGAGGGAGATTGGTTCTGCCCGATCTGCACTGCTGCGGTAAGGAGCTTCTCGTTTGATGGGATTGAGATTCTGAATCAGTTCTTAGAGTCAGACACAGTCTCTTACTAAATTCCTTTGAAAAAAACACAACATTACAATACTCCTATATTGCAGACAATCCGGTTTGACCTTCCCAGCAAGCATGTATTTCTTGCTGGTTTTCTCTCCCTGCCTTCTCCCGAATGTAATGCCCTTTTCCTGTTCCATGGACCCATAATCATCTCCAGTCTCTTGAGCAAGGATCCACTCTTCTATCAGTAAAATGGACTGTGGGAGTCAGTAGGCAGTGTGGCTACAGAGTCAGAAGCAGGCCTGACACTATCCTCTTCCAAAACATCACATGTACATTTTCCAACAGGAGCCAGAGGCTAGTGAGGGAGAGGGGTGCGCCCAATCGATTGTGTTCCAGCTAACTCACCCCAAACAACTGTAACGAGGCTGCGGGGACACTGTAATGAGGCTGTGGGGGCTATGACCAGCTTTGTTTCTGTTTCTAGGCAAGCAGCCAGTCGGGCAGGAGTGGAGCACCCCAGAGACAAAGCAAACGGAGGAGAGACAGAAGGCATTTCACAAATAAAGTCAGTGACTTTGAGTATTTTGACCCGCACTGTCCCAGAAAATACCTGAAAAAAAGGAGAAGGAAGTGCCCAATGCAAGGAGGATCGCCGGCTATCAAAAGGAAGAAATTATCAAGCAGAGACCAATCCAGTGACCTCATGCTGTGCGAGTAAGGGCCGGGAGAACATGTCCCTGTTTTATTACTGACATTTTGAATCAATCCCATCATTCTGTTCCTGAGTATCAGTGAAAGCATGTTAATTTGGCCTTCTTGTTGGCCCTCAGGTCCATAACACCACACATCCTCCATTGCATGACTTCATGGTCATTCTTCATGGACTTAGACCATGATTGCCACTGGCCTATTGAACTGTGGGAGGCATCATCACCATGTCTCAGCTGTCACCAGTAAGTCGTCTCACAACACCAGGTTTATTTGGTAGCACAAGCTTTTGGAGCACTGCTCCTTCATCAGGTGACTTTAACCTAGTGTTGTGAGACTATTTACTGTGCCCACCCCAATCCAACGCTGGCATCTCCATGTCACATCTGCCACCAGCCATTGGTGACAGTAGGAACTCTGGTTCTTCCCCCACCTCCCCATTCCTCCATCACCAATATCTCGAATTGACTGTTGTATGCATACCTCTCATTGTCACACTCTGTGTCTAGTCAGGGACAAATCCAACTCCACAATTTGAGGTTAAAGTTTATGTATTTGTGTCAAGGCTTACATTAACACTGCAATGAAATTGCTGTGAAAATCCCCTAGTCGCCCATATCTTCACCCTGCTAATCTCCCTGATACTAAGTGTTAATTTAGCATGGCCAATCAACCTAACCTGCATGTCTTTCAGACGTGGGAGGAAACCGGAGCACCCAGAGGAAATCCATGCAGACACAGGGAGAATATGCAAATTCCACACAGACAGTGCCGGAATTGAACCTGAATCCCTGGCGCTGTGAGGTAGCAGTGCTAACCACTGAGCCACCGTGCACCCCGTTAATGAAGAAAATTATTTTCCGCAGGGTTATCCTCATGGAAATGGAAGCTCACAGCGATGCCTGGCCCTTCCTGCATCCTGTGAATCCACGGCTGGTGCCTGGCTACAGGAAGATCATCAAGAAGCCCATGGACTTCTCCACCATCAGGGGAAAGCTGATTAGTGGGAAGTAAGTGTCATCGCCTCTTTGATTGCTGGAGGTTAAAGGGAGAAACAATCAAATATAACAGATTCTGGGACAAAGCCTCCTGCCTCCTATGTTTGTGGATGGGAATTGATCAGGAGGTGAGGAGCAGCCTCATCATGAAATGTCATTCAGAGTGCTCACAAGGTTTCCATTCCCATTGTCAAATCTGCCCGAGAAAAACGGGAGTAAAAATCCCACTGTGTGTGTGTGTGTGTGTGTGTGTTTTGTGAGAGTATGCGTGTCTGTATGGACCACTCTCAAACACCGGTTCACACAGATACGCACACAGATTGTGCATGTCTGTATGGACCAATCTATGTGCGTATCTGTGTGAACCGGTGTTTGAGAGTGTGCGTGTCTGTATGGACCACTCTCAAACACCGGTTCACACAGATACGCACATAGATTGTGCATGTCTGTATGGACCAATGTGCGTATCTGTGTGAACCGGTGTTTGAGAGTGTGCGTGTCTGTATGGACCACTCTCAAACACCGGTTCACACAGATACGCACATAGATTGGTCCATACAGACATGCACAATCTATGTGCGTATCTGTGTGAACCGGTGTTTGAGAGTGTGCGTGTCTGTATGGACCACTCTCAAACACCGGTTCACACAGATACGCACATTGTGCATGTCTGTATGGACCAATGTGCGTATCTGTGTGAACCGGTGTTTGAGAGTGGTCCATACAGACACGCACACTCTCAAACACCGGTTCACACAGATACGCACATAGATTGGTCCACACAGACACGCACAATGTGTGTGTGTGTGTGTGTGTGTGTGTGTGTGTGTGTGTGTCTGTCTGTCTGTCTGTCTGTATGGACCAATCTGTGCGTGTCCATGTGTGTCAGTGTGTACTGATCTCTATGCATGCATTAACCAGTCTGTGTGTGTCTGTCTGTCTGTCTGTCTGAACCTGTGTGTCTGTGATGTGAAGATGCCAGCGTTGGACTGGGGTAAACACAGTCCATGCCTGACGAAGGAACAGCATTTCCAAAAACTTGTGGGTTTACTATCAAATAAACTGGTTGGACTTTAACCTGGTGTTGTGAGACTTCTTACTGTGTCTGTGTGAACCAGCCACATTGAACCATTATGTGAGCGATGCTGTCTCAAAGGTTTGATCCTCAATGTCTGTTATCTTTGCTAATCTCAGCTTCCTCCTGCATTTGGTGTTGGCATTTTTGTATGAGCAAAGTGTTAAAATCTGCTGCCAATCTCACTCCATGATGTGCAGATGTTGGCGTTGGACTGGGATGGGCACAGTAAGAAGTCTCACAACACTAGGTTAGAGTCCAACAGGTTTATTTGGAATCACGAGCTTTTGGAGCACTGCTCCTTCATCAGGTGAGTGACTTACCCATCTGGTATGGTGAGACTTCTTACTATTCTCACCCTAGATCACTCTATAACTCTCCAGAATTTCTTGTGTGTCGCCACTCAACGTGGACATGATTATGTTTGATATGATGCCTCTGTGGTCAACTGGCCATCTGCTGCTCACTGTCTCAGTCCAGACGTAAATGGTCCTATGGGTACAGTGCACGTACAGCAGATTCCAGCATGAACATCGATCTCATTTTCCCTTCTCTCCCTGGCTTGATGACATTGAGGCAAGCTTTTCTTTCAGAATGCAGCTAACCCTGGCTTTGACCAGGGATTGAACTTGCTGCTTTCCTGGTCTGTGTGGCTCTTGGTACCACACTGGGCAGTGGTCCCGCCAGTTGAGCTGCAAAATACACAGTGCTGTCAAGAGGAATATCAAGATCAACACATTAAACCTTTTTGAAATTTTTCCCTGGACAGATACTTGAGCTGTGAGGAGTTTGCTGAAGACACTACCTTGGTATTCGATAACTGCATGACCTTTAATGAGGACGAGTCAGAGGTCGGACGGGCCGGACACACAATGAGGAAATTCTTTGAGAGTCGATGGGCCGAGTTTTACCATTCCAGCTAGAGAATCCCCAGGAAACTGGGGCAAAAAAGAGCTCAAGATGAAGCCCAGCAACATTGCCCCTCACCACTGGAGCTCTGTACAATCTGAGCTTGGTGTGAATTGACAAAACTCACCTCTGGCTGTTGGCTGCTCAGCACTGGAAACGTAATAAGTTTTGGCAGTTTCCAATGGTTGGATGGTGGATTTGAATCCACAGTATTTAAAAAAATAACTCTATCCTTAATGTGTCAGTCTTAGCTTTTAGATGCCAAGGTTGAATATGTGGGGAATGGACATCACAACCAGGTGCTCTATAGACTGCTTGATACCATTAGAATTTGCTGCCAATCACTGCACTTCATCGTTCATTTCAAGAGGGGTGGAGGTAAGCTACTTCAAACTAGGACAGGCGCAGGTTAATTATCTCCCATCAATTTGTGGAGTGGGATTTAAACCTGTATTCTCATGTCCCCACTGTGACACCTTGAGAGCTTTCACTGAATTATTTTTAAGTACTCATTTGCCTCGCCCCCGCCATCCCAAGAGAGTCACTTATTTCCCCATCATAACATTTGTTATGCTGCCTCGTGACAGTGACGCGTTTATATTAGGAACGTGGCAGCCCAGCACTTGTTTGACCGGGCTTTTCAATTGGTTGGGATAAGGCTTTCTCCTTTCATTAAATGCTGAGGCTGTGTGAAGCAGTAAGCCAGATGAACGGTACAGTGAGAGCCGAGGGCTGCATGCCACAGACTTGACTCTGACCTCAGGTTGCTCAAGGTCGTGCAAGACGCATTCCATCTCTGTGGAACAGAGTAGCTGCAGAAACCCATCTTCAATCCAACATTCCAGACATTCTCTGAATCTTTCTTGTGCTCTGACCCTCTCTCCTGGCCCCAGCCTCCTTCCCTCCAATGCAGCGAACATTATCACACATAAGTGACATCAGCAGTACAAAGAGCTGTGCCTGTCAAGGACATAGTTACCTATCATGTCCAAATTTCACTAATATCTATTTATATGTGACATTTAGTAAATATTATTTATGTTTTTTAATTTTGCACTGAGCTACAGTACTGTACTACATGCTCAAGATGTTGGGGGGGTTGTATCTGGAGTGATAAATTCCCAGTCCAGACATCACAATGACCGCCAATAATTCCAGCTCTATTGAAATCCTGGGCCAACAATAACCATTCCTGGAAACATAGTTACAGATTTAACAAAGTGTCATCTGCAGCAATATAGCAATAATTTTTTTTGCCAGGAATACGAATGAATGTCATAGCTCATTGCTGAAAGTTGGATACGTACAGTTGAGTGAAATCCACATTGTCTTTCGCTACATCTCCAATTCTTCCACTCCCCCTTCCCACTTACAAAATGAAACAAAAATAAGCCAAATGAGAGAATGGTGCAGTCACGCAGCAGTGGGACCTATCTACCAAGTCGCAACACGTGGGCGCTTCCTTGTGCTCCTCAGATTTCTCAACACAGGTTGCAGTAAAGTTCAAACTGGCTACATTCCAAACACAGCATTCAGATGGCAAGGTCTCAGCCCAGGTATCATTTGCTGGCAATCACACTGTATGGGACTTAACTGGATGTTGGGAATAGATTCAAGAGTGAACGTGCGCGGTAAACTTCAAACCAGTTCTACAGACTGCTCTGTGTATGGTTAAACACTGCCTGACATACGTTACAAAATAGATGTGATTGTGCTTTCTGCTTTTGAGTAGGTGTGTTTTTAGTGAACAATTCTATGATTCTATCTGAATTATGCTCGTGTCTGACACACTCGCGACAATAGATAGTGTTGAAACTGGTTTAAGACAGGGACAAGGAAAACAATCATGTTTGCGGTTGTATGTGGCTGTACTGCAGCTGATAAATATTTTTTAAAAATGCCAAGTTATTCTGAGAGCTAAGATCAAAGATCAGTTTTCTGCAACAGTGATTGATCTGGGTTAAAGGAAGAGAGCAGTCTAGTCAACCTCTAGCTTCCACCTCTCAGAATTCATGTGCAAACCTAGACAAAGATACTGCTGGAAAGATCCAGGGAAAAAAATGAGTTTCCATTGTTTAGCTGAGTTTCCAACAGATAAGGGCCCATAGCACAGAATTGGCAATCTCATTGCGAAAGGCCACAATAGCCCATATGGACAATGGAAAAAAACTCTCCTTGGGCAGTATGGAGTATTCCTCTGAGGTTGGGTTAAGATGCGTTGGCCAGGATTCCACTGGAAATCTAGCCCGATCTTAGTGGATAATGATGGAATATTCTGTTGGTGGGATGGACCATCACTGCATCATCCTAACTGGGATTTCAATCCTTTCTATCCACTGTACACACACACTGAACTAAGGTCTCTGTCTCCATTGAATTTTCCTCCCATCTGCTTACCTCTTCTCAGAAGCGCCATAGGGAGTGCCGATGGGCCCTGGGAAATATTGGTAACATCCTTATGGATGGATCCAGCCTGGTTTCCCTCCGGTCTGACTCCAAACATTCATCAGCCAATAGTCTCCATCTCAGCTAAGATCTGCAGTGATTCCAATTTTTGGAGTACTTATGCCCCTTCAACTCACTGCTTTTGCTGGCAGGTTCCTTCACGAGGCTGGAATCTCATTGGAAGTGCGCCGCATATCTCAATGAAATAAGATAGGATTGGGCTGAATTTGGAGAGGTGGGTAGAGATTGCTGAGGGAGAGCTGCATATTCAGACATTTTACTAAAGCAAGATGTAGTCATTCCTTTCTTTCTCTGTGAGGTCAGAGTAGAAGGGACTGGCAGAGTGTATCATTTTTCAGAACTACAATCCCTCAACTTGATGGGCACAGAATTCACCAAAAATAAGTGTAGTTACAAACAGTTTTTAGAATTTATGAATTATTTGTCAAGGAGGAAACTTTAACCGGTGTGATACAGCCCTGGAAAGACCAAAATAATTTGAAATGTTAAACTGGACAAAGTGTTGTAACATGTATGCGCAATAACAGTGGAAGCTTTATTCCCATTCTAGTGCAGCCTCCAGAAACACTGTCTCGAGTTTTAAGAAGAGTATAAAGGAACGTTCTCTTTGCCTCCCACTCCCATATGTGTATGTAGCTATTGATGAAAGCTTAGAATTTTAAAAGTAATATCAGGTAGTATACAAGAAGCATTAAATCCCTGCTCCAGAGTATTGTTGGAAGTCGCAGTCATGGACAGGGCCCCCAGATGAACTTGTCAACATGTGTAAAACTTTGGGATCTGTTTAATCCTTGACTAGGGTTTTTAGGAATACAAGTACACCACACATACACCCACCTCTACACACATATATATAGATTACACACACTGGGTGGAATTTTACCGCCATGCTCGCCGCAGAATTGGGGTAGGCAAGGCTCCTGGAAAGGATCTTGTGAGACTCTCCTGAACGAGATCATGAAATACCAGCCACTTCCTCTCTCGCACAATGAGCCACCTCTGAACGTACACAACACTTGTTAAACACAGAGTGGGAGGGGCAAGAGAAGGGAGGGAAAATATCCCATCATCAAACACTACCAACCTTCACAAAAAAATTCATCAGAAAACAATATTCAAAAACAATAATTTGATTCAATGTGGAAATGAGGTTAGAGGATCAATCCCACAGAAACTGGACTGGTCCACATATGAAAGAACCCATTCCTTATTCCTTTTACATAAAAGAATGCCCTTTTATATGACCACCTTTGCCGTTGAGAACTGTTTTATAATGTACAGTTTTTTTTTGTGACTGAAAGTTCATTTGTTTCTATATATTTTTAGGACCAACAACCTTTCTAAAAAGAAGCTATTAAAAGAGATGACCTCTCTGAATCATGCTGTGACGGGTGTTGTAATGCAAGCGCAACTGTAGAATATATTGTGAGTTCAATAAAGGCACATTATACTGAGAAACACGTGGAATCTGAGGTTCAACGTTTTGAATGTTATTCTCATCAACATTTATTCATTTATCTCTGTAATCTACACAGGTATAAATTGCTTTGACAAAGGGTCATCTGGACTTGAAGTGTCAGCTCTTTTCTCTCCTTACAAATGCTGCCAGACCTGTTGAGATTATCCAGCATTTTCTCTCTTAGTTATAAATCGATTGTTTTTAGTGGGGAAGGTTGGTTGGCACATTGGGTTCAGATGTTTCAGTGAACAGCACTGACACAGCTTCATCATTAGGGTAGCATTAAAACTAAGTATTCCTTTTGTTAAAATAATTGTAAATGGGGTTCTTGAGCCTTTCTGCCCTGTCACCTTTATAAATCACAACTTGTCCTATACATTTCTCAGGGCTGACCCTGTTCTTTTCTAATTACTGAGTGGATGTGTAAAGCAGTTGATGTCTATGCTGCTGCCAACTTAAAAAACACTGATGTTAAATCATTCTCAAGCTTATTGGGATTCCCTTTTCAGTATCTGGAAAGCAGGATATGTGAACTTCTAAAGGAAGGCTGTAAGGTGAGTTTTGTTAAAATTCATTTAAGGGATATGGGTGTCCCTGGCTAGGCCAGCATTTATTGCCCACCTCTAATTACTCTCGAAAAGATGGTGGTGAGCTGTCTTCTTGAACCGCTGCTGCCCATGTGGTATAGGTACACACAAAGTGGTATTAGGAAGGGAGTTCCAGGATTTTGGGATTGGAAAAACTCACGAATGTGTGTGAATGAGGTTCTAATCAAGCGGGCTGCTTTGTCCTGAATGGTGTTGAGCTTCTTGAGTGTTGTTGCAGCAGCACCCATCCAGGCAAGTGGGGAATATTTCATTACACTCCTGACTTGTACCTACCAAAAGGTGGACTGGGGTGGGGGGGCAGGAGGTGAGTTACTCGCCACAGTATTCCTAGCCTCTGACTTACTCTTGCAGCCATAGCATTTATATAGCTAGTTAGTCTAGTTCAATTTCTGGTCAATGGTAACCCCCCAGGATGTTGATAGTGGGAGATTCAGCAATGGTAATTTCATAGGCAATAGTTAGATTCTCTCATATAGAGATGGTCATTGCCTGGCACTTGGTGTGGCATTAATGTTACTGGCCACTGGTCAATCCAAGCCTTGATATTGTCCAGCTCTTGCTGCATCTCGACATGGACTGCTTCAGTATCTGAAATGATTCCTGCTATTGTTCTCCATAAGAACATAAATAGGAGCAGGAATAGGCCATCCAGCCCTTCGAGCCTGCCCCACCATTCAATAAGATCATGGCTGATCTGAAGTGGATCAGATCCACTTTCCTGCTTTCTCCCCATAACCCTTAATTCCCTTGTGTATCAGAAACCTATCCATCCATGATTTAAATATATTAATGAGGTAGCCTCCATCACTTCAATGGGCAGAGAATTCCAGAGACTCACCATCTTTTGAGTGAATACGTTCCTCCTCGCCTCGGATCTAAACTCCCCCTCCCCCCTTATTTTGAGGCTCTGCCCTCTAGTTCTGCTATCCTTTCTAAGCGGGAAGAATCTCTCTATCTCTACCCTATCTAGCCTCTTCATTATCTTATATGTCTGTATAAGATGCCCCCTCAGCCTTCTAAACTCCAACGAGTACAGACCCAGTCTATTCAATCTCTCTTCATAGGCTAACCCTCTCATCTCCGGTATCAGCCTAGTGAACCTTCTCTGTACTCCTTCCAAGGCCAATGTATTCTTCCGCAAATGCGGCAACCAAAACAGTACTCCAGTTGCAGCCTCACCAGTGCCTTGTACAGTTGCAGCAAGACCTCCCTGCTTTTATATTCTATCCCCCTCGCTATAAAGGTCAACATTCCATTCGCTTTCTTGATCATCTGCCGCACCTGCAGACAGTTTTTGCGATTCGTGCACAAGGACCTCCAGGTCCCTCTGCACCGTCGCATGCTGCAGCTTTTGGCCCTTTAAATAATAATCCTTCCTACTATTATTTCTACCAAAGTGGATAACCTCACATTTGCCAACGTTATACTCCATCTGCCAGGTCCTTGCCCACTCACTCAGCCTATCCACATCTCTCCACAGACTTTCCGCACCCTCCACACAATTTGCTTTTCCACTCATCTTCGTGTCATCAGCAAATTTCGTTACCCTACACTCAGCCCCCTCCTCCAGATCATCTATGTAAATGGTAAACAGCTGAGGCCCCAGCATCGATCCCTGCGGCACTCCACTAGTCACCAATTGCCAACCAGAATAGCACCCATTGATTCCAACTCTTTGAACAAAGAACAAAGAGCAACACAGCACGGGAAACAGGCCCTTCGGCCCAACGAGCCCGCGCCGCCGTCCTAACGTCTTAATGACATATCCATGACTTTAGGCTATGTCTATTGTGGAAGATTCCCATATAGGGACCAATATAGGGACAATTTGTTACCCAATCAGCCTAAGAGCACATTTTTGGGATGTGGGAGGAAACCGGAGCACCCGGAGAAAACCCACGCAACCACGGGGAGAACGCGCAAACTCCCGCAGACACAGGCCCAAATCCATGTGTCTGCACAGCAACAGCGATAGTCTCTGAGCTGTCATGTTGCCCATCAGATGGTCCAGTTAAAGCATACACTAACGACTTGAAGCACTAGGCCACTCCTGAAGTAACATCCAAGAGCAGCCCTCACACGACCTGCCGAATTCTTGCACCTTGTTGGTCAACTGGGTCAAATCCTCTGGGATCTCACCTGTGTCCAAAGAAGAGACAAAGATTTGCGTCAGAGGCCCAGCAAGGTCATCTCTCACCTCCCTTAGCAGCCTGGGGTAAATGCCATCAGGCCCCGGAGCTTTATAAGTCTTTATGCTGCCTAAAAGCCCCAACACCTCTTCCCTCGTAATAATTATTTCCTTTAACAGGTCCTCAAATTTCTCAAAGCCGGCACCAGACATCAGGCCCCTCTCCCGCGTGAATATCGACGCAAAGTATTCATTCAGGATCTCCCCCATTCCCTCAGGCTCTAAGCATAGTTCCCCTCCTCTGTCCCTGAGAGGTCCAATCTTCCCTCTAACCATCCTTTTGCTCCTTACATAGGAGTAAAATGCCTTAGGATTTTCCTTAATCCTACCTGCCAAAGCCATTTCGTGGCCCCTTTTTGCCTTTCTGACACCCCTTTTAAGATCCCGTCTACACTCTCTATATTCTTCCAGCGCTGTCTCTGTCCCCAGTTGCCTAGATCTAACGTACGCCTCCCGCTTCTTCCTGACCAAGTCCTCAATATCCCTAGTAACCCACGGTTCTCTAATCCTACCTTTCCCATCCTTCCTCCTTACCGGCACGTGTCTTTCCTGCAAAGATTTTAGTTTTCCCTTGAAAGACTCCCACATGTACAGCGTCGACCTACCCTCGAACAGCTTATCCCAGTCGGTATCCTTAAGATCCTGCCTAATCTGGCTGTATCTAGCCCTCCCCCAGTTTAACACCCTCCCTTTGCTTCCTATTAGACAACCAATCCTCTATCCGTGCTAACACCTTATCCCCAACTCTGTACACCCTAACCTTCTGCAGCAACCTTTTGTAAGGCACCTTATCAAACGTTTGGAAATCTAAAAACACCGTATCCACTGGTTTTCCTCTGTCTACCACACTAGTCACATCCTCATAGAAATCCAATAAATTTGTTAAACACAACTTCCCTTTCACGAATCCGTGCTTGATCTGCTTGATCAAACCGTTCTCTTTCAGGTACCTCGCTATTTCTTCTAAGATCATTGTTACTTCTTTCCCCCTTGTCCAGAGCAACTTTTAGGAATCTGACATGAGCCCCATCCATACCACTAATTAAACGTCACAAAATGTAGGCCAGAATTCTCCAATGTCATTTGTTCTGTCACTGCTGCCAGTGAGAATGGAGAATTTGGAACTCAGCCTAAATAACATTGACAGCAGCAGGACAAGAAAATCCCAGCTGTAGTATATTTCTCGCCACAGAATTAATTCATTTAAAGCCTATCTGTGTAGCACATTCTTTTACAACCAGCTTTTCCAACCATTTGTTAGGTCAAATCTTAACAATGGCCTCATGGGTTTGTTCCTAGTTGGACTAGTCTGTCATTGTAGCAACCCTTCTAACCATGACTGATAAGAGACCTCGGCAAATAGAAAAATGATTTCGAAGGATTTTTGAACATTAGCATGGAAATAAATTGATTAAAAAACATTTAAAGTATTCTTTACACTGTTGATCCTGAAAACAAAGACTTTATTAGAAATGCCCCCACCTCTCATTTGGGAATTGTCATCTGTAGGAGTGTGTTTCGATATAGCTGGAGATAACAATTTCTGGTCAATGGTTAATCCTCTCCCCAGGATGTTGATAGTGGGAGATTCAGCGATGGTAGTTTCATGGGTAATAGTTAGATTCTCTCAAATAGAGATGGTCATTGCCCATTCTAATTGTCCCTTGAGGAGGTAATGGTGAGCCCCTGCCATCTGGAAGTTGCTGCGGTCTGTGTGCTTTATCTGAATTTTTTTAAAAAAACATAGAAAATGCTGGAAAAGCACTGGTGAAAAATCCCGGATTTAACCTAGTGGAGACAGTCGGAGAGCGTTAAAATTGGGCTTGAGGCGCGTGACGTTTACCCCGTGACCTTTGCCCCCTTTGCTGGTTGTTCGCTTTACCTCAGCGGGAAGTCGGTGAGTAATGGCGAAGCTTCTCCTCTTTCTAAAGCGAGATCCGAGTTCAAGCCGATACTTTCCCTGCTCCGGGCCGCAGGAGCAGTAGCTGGCCTAGTGCTGGGGCCGCGGGCAGAGAGATTCGGGACCTGGACTCGGGTCTGGAACTGGCCCCAAGCCCGGGGCTCGGCTCAGAAACGTCGCCCGTTTATCCACGAGATCGGAGCGGCTTCGTCTGCTGCCCCAGCCCTCCCTCAGAGTGACCTTAAAAAAGCTTCCACCGGCCTAGCAACCCCGGAAAAGCCGGGCCCCGGGTTAGACACTCGGACCCGAGTCCGACACTGCTCCGGGCCCGGGTCAGGCACTCCACCCAGCACTACATTGGCCTCCGTGCCCCTCAAATGAATAGTCTGGTTTTACTGCTGCTTCCTGGCCGTTACAATGGGGCGATGGTGGGGAAGGGATTGTTCAGCTCAGGCTTCCCTGGTTTTGATTTGAGATTTTTGGTTTGGTTTGATTCGATTTATTATTGTCACATGTATTGAGATACAGTGAAAAGTATTGTTTCTTGCACGCTTTACAGATAAAGCACACTGTTCATAGAGAAGGTTATTGTTCTCTGGAGCAGAGTGTTTGGAAGTGCTGGTGGCTGAGTGTGAAAAATTTTCAATTTGCTTTTCTTTTCTCTATTTTTGATTGCTGCCGTAGTTAGGCGTGGGGGTAGCTGGGAAGGGAACTGGGGAGTATAAAAAGCGGGCAGTGGAGCGAGCACAGTGAGATTTGAGGGCTTTGGCTTGCTAGGCGCTACTGGTTTTCCAATTGCGTTCACACCTCCAAAGGTGTTCGTGACAATGGCAGGGATTAAGGGAAGACGCCTCTTCTGTGTATGGTGTCATATGTGGGAGTTCCTGGAGGCAAGACCTCTCCTGAAAGTCCACATGTGTGTCAAATGTTTGGAACTGCAGCGTCTGAGGGCTCGGGTCAAGCACCTAGAGCAGCGATTGGAAGATGTATTTTTAGTCAGGGAGACTGAGGCAATAATGGAAGAGAGGCATAGTAAGGAGAGCCTGGGGTGGGGGTGGGGAGATCCTGACCCTGACCCTTACAGGTGGATTACTGTAAGGAAGGGGAAGAAGGAGAGGGGCAACAGTCCAAAGACTTCCCCAGTGGCAGTCCTCCAAAATATTGAGGGTGGAGGGGTTAAAAAAAAAGGTAAGGCAGGAGGACCAGAGTACTTCAAAGGGGAGGAAGGGGGCTAGAAGGGAGATAGTGGTGGGGGATTGGAAGGTTAAAGGAATAGTTAGGTGATTCTGTGGTCAAAGGTGGGACTCCAAGATGGTAGTTTGCCTCCCTGGAGCAGGGGGTGCAAGATGCCTCTGACAGGGTAGAGGGCATTTTGAAGGGTGAGGGGAGCCAGGTGGATGTGATTATTCACATAGGAGAGAAGGATGTAGGAAGGAAGAGCGGGGAGGATATACAAAGACAGTTTAGGGAATTGGGGTAGGCTGAAGAGTGGGGCCTCCAGGGTGCCGATCTCAGGGCTGCTACCAGGGCCAGGTAACAGTCGGGCTAGAAGAAATGAGATCCTATGGGTGAATGTATGGCTGAAGGATTGGTGCAGGGCAGAGGGTTTCATATTTGTGGATAACTGGGAAGTATTTGTGAAAGAAGGGCAACTGTACAGAAGGGACAAGAAACCCTTAAATGGGAAGGGCATGAATATCTTAGCTGGGAGGTTAGCTGGAGTGTTTCGGCAGGATTTATACTAATGGGGAGGGGATGAGACCGATAGCTGGGTAGGGAGTGAGATGGGAGATAGAGTAAGATTGGATGAGAGGAAATACACCAGGGAGAGGGAGGTTCCAAGTGGGCTTGGAGGTCTGGAGTGTGTCTGTTTCAATGCGAGGAGCATAACAGGAAAAACGGATGAACTTAGGACCTTAATGTTTGTGAGGAACTTGGACGTGGTTGCCGTGGAATATTCCTGGTAATAAGTGTT
This sequence comes from Sphyrna mokarran, assembly GCA_024679065.1. NCBI lineage: Eukaryota > Metazoa > Chordata > Chondrichthyes > Carcharhiniformes > Carcharhinidae > Sphyrna > Sphyrna mokarran. Next base: position 8,487,403 of record JAGIQG010000038.1, on the reverse strand, counting down.
TCAGGCGTGACAGAGGAGGGTCCAGAAGAGGTGGAGGAGTGGCGTTGTTAATTAGGGAGAGCATCAGAGCAGTGCAGAAGGAGGATAATATAGAGGAGTTAGAAGTGGAGTTGAGGAATAGGAAGGGGGCAATTACTATGCTAGGGGTGTATTATAGGCCACCCAACAGCCCGGGGGCAGTGGAAGAAGGCATATGTAAAGACATTTTGGATAGGTGCAGAAAGAACAGAGTCGTTATAGTGTGAGATTTTAATCTCCCTAAGGTGGATTGGAAGGTACCTGGAGCTGGGGGTTTGGACGGGGAGGAATTTGTAAAATGTGTACTGAAAGGATCGTTGGAGCAGTATGTGGCTAGCCTGACTAGAGAAGGGGCTATATTGGATTTAGTTCTGAGTAATGAGCCAGGGCAGGTGGTTGATGTTGTAGTAGGGGAACATGTGGCTAACAGTGACCACAATTCTGTCTACTTCAGGATACAGATGGAAAAGGATGCTTGTTGCCCTAGGGGGAGGGTGCTGAATTGGGGGAAGGCTAACTTCAGTCAGATTAGGCAGGAACTTATGGAAACTGGGAACGGTTGTTTGAGGGTAAGTCCACACTAAGCATGTGGGATTCTTTCAAGGCAAAACTGAAAATGTTGCAAGAAAGATATGTGCCGGCTAAGAGGAAAGATGGGAAAGGTAGGATTAGAGAGCTGTGGATTACTAGGGATATTGAGGACTTGGTTAGGAAGAAAAGAGAGGCGTATGTTAGGTCAAAGAGCTGGGAACGGAGAGAGCGTTGGAGGAATATAGAGAGAGTAGGAGGGAGTTCAAATGGGGAGTTAGAAGGGCAAAAAGGGGGCATGAAATGGTTTTGGCGGATAGAATTAAGGAAAATCCAAAGGCTTTTTACTCCTATGTTAGGAATAAAAGGGTGGTTAGAGGAAAAATCGGATCTCTTAGGGACAGAGGAGGGGAACTGTGCTTAGAGCCCAAGGGAATGGCGGAGATCCTTAATGAATACTTTGCGTCGGTACTCACAAAGGAGAGGGGCTTGTTGACCGGTCCTGTCTTTGAGGGAGCTGTCGATCAGTTGAGGGAAATATCCATACCGAGGGAGGAAGTGTTAGAGCTTCTAGGTAGCATTAAAACTGATAAATCTCCGGGGCCTGATGGCATTTATCCCAGGCTGCTTAGGGAGGTGCGAGGTGAAATTGCTGGGCCTCTGGCGCAAATCTTTGTCTCTTCTTTGGACACAGGTGAGGTCCCAGAGGACTGGAGAATAGCTAATGTTGTACTGTCGTTTAAAAAGGGTAGTAGGGATAACCCTGGAAATTATAGGCTGGTGAGTTTGATGTCAGTGGTAGGGAAGCTATTGGATGGAGGGATTCTTAGAGATAGGATGTATAGGCAGTTAGAGCATTGCGATCTGATTAGGGATACGCAGCATGGCTTTAAGGGGAGATCGTGCCTTATGAATCTGGTAGAATTTTTTGAGGTGACAAAAACGTTCGAAGGGTGAGCCATTGATGTCGTCTATATGGATTTCAGTAAGGCGTTTGACAAAGTCCCTCATGGGAGGTTAGTTGAAAAGGTCAAGGCTAATGGGATACAAGGACAGGTAGCTAGATGGATAAGTAACTGGCTTGGTAATAGGAGACAGAGAGTAATAGTGGAAGGGTGTTTTTCTAGCTGGAAGTCGGTCACTACTGGTGTGCCGCAGGGCTCGGTACTGGGACCTCTGTTTGTAATATATATAAATGACTTGGAAGAGGGAGTAAGTGGAGTGATCAGCAAGTTTGCAGACAATACAAAGATGGCTGGACTTGCGGATAGTGAGGAGCATTGTCAGGCGATGCAGCAGGACATAGATAGGCTGGTAGCTTGGGCAGATAGATGGCAGATGGAATTCAATCCTGATAAATGTGAGGTGATGCATTTCGGGAGAAAGAATGTAGGGGGGAGGTATATGATAAAGGGTAGACCTATTAAGAGTATAGAAACGCAGAGGGACCTGGGGGTGCAGGTGAACAAGTTTCTGAAGGTGGCAGAGCAGGCGGAGAAGGTTGTGAAGAAAGTATATGGTACGCTAGCCTTTATAGGAAGGGGTATAGAGTACAAGAGCTGGCCTTTAATGTTGCAGTTATATAAAATGTTGGTTAGACCTCGTTTGGAATACTGCGTCCAGTTCTGGTCGCCTTACTACTGGAAGGACGTGAAGACTCTGGAGAGAATGCAGAGAAGGTCTGATTTACAAGGAGAGGTTAGGCAAATTGGGGCTGTTTTCCTTAGAAAGATGTAGACTTAGAGGAGATCTAACAGAGAGGTGTACAAGATTATGAGGGGTATAGATAGGAAAAAGCTTAACCCTGTTTACTCTAGGATGGACTCAAATAGCACGATGCTAGAGGGAGTTTTTTCCACAGAGTGGTGGGGGTATGGAATGCGCTGCCAAGTAAAGTGGTGGAGGCAAGTACTCTGGAGTTATTTAAGAAATACTTAGATGGGCACATGAACAGAATGGGAATGGAGGGGTATACAAAACTTATTTAAAATAGGGATCATGAGCCTTGGGAGTTCCCTAGGCTACTGGGGAGGGGTCAGGCAGTGAGGGGAAGATTCCTGAAGGAATCCTGAAGGAAGTGTGTAAATAGACAATGATATTGATATATTTGTTTTATCCTACAGGTACTTCGGTCCGCCTTGTCTAACAAGGGGCATACACGCGAAGGGTCGTGAGAGGGCTGCTCTTGGATTTTTCGAGAGTAGCTTAGTGCTTCACGTCGTTAGTGTAAGCTTGACCTGGACCATTTGATGGGCAGCACAACAGCTCAGTGACTATCGCTGTGCTGTGCAGATATTGGGCCTGTGTCTGTGGGAGTTTATGCATTCTCCCTGTGCTTGCGTAGGTTTTCTCCAGGTGCTCCGGTTTCCTCCCACATCCCAAAGATGTGCTCTTAGGCTAATTGGCAGAACAAATTCTCCTTTATTTGTCTCAAATTTGGTTCTAATGCATAGATCTATAAACATTGACAGGGATCATGGGTAGAAGTGGGAACATCGAGGTGGCGGCGCAGGCTCATTGGGCCGAAGGGCACAGTTTCCCGTGCTGTTTTGTTCTTTGAAAGGAGACAGTGCAGAATGTAGTGTTACAGTTACAGATAGGGTGCAGAGAAAGATCAGTTTAATATTTAATCTATTATTGTCACGTGTAACAGAATACAGTGAAAAGTATTGTTTTAATATGTGCTATACAAAGCATCCTGCTTGTAGAGTACAGGGGAGAGAAAAAGAGGAGAGAGTGCAAATGTAGTATTACAGTCATAGCTAGGGTGTAGAGTTTATCTGAAATAGGAACAGGAGGGGGCCCCTTGAACCTGCTCTGCCATTCAATATGATCACAGCTGATCGTCCAACTCAATATTCCTGATCCCCTTCAATTCAAGAGCAATGTTTAACTCTTTCTTGTAATCAGATAATGTTTTGGCTTCGACTGTTTTCTGTGATCATGAATTCTACTCTGTGAAGAAATTTCTTCACAACCTCTGTCCTAAACGTTTTATTCCTTTTCCTCAGACTGTGACTCCTGGTTCTGGACATCTCCACCATTGAACATCCTTCCTGCATCTACCCTGTCTAGTCCTGTTGGAATTTTATAGGTTTCTGTGAGACCTCTTTCTCTCCTCCTCCCTCCCCTATTCTTCTAAACTCCAGCAAATATAATCCTACCTGACTCAATCTCACCTCATACATCAGTCCTGCCATCTCAAGAAACAGTCTGGTGAACCTTCTCGGCATTCCCTCTATAGCAAGAACATCCTTCCTCAGATAAGGAGACCAAAACTGCACACGCTATTTCCAGGTATGGCTTCCCCAAGGCTTTGTATAATTGTACCAAGACAACCCTGTTTCAGTTGAAACCTCTGGCTATGAAGGTCAACATGCCATTTGCCTTTTTTACCGCCTGCATGCTCAGTTTCAGCGACTGATGTATAAGGACATCCAGGTCTCATTGCACGTTCCCCTTTCTCAGTCTATAGCCATTCAGACTATCTCCTTTCCTGTTTTTGCTATCAAAGTCGATAACCTCACACTTATCCACTCAAGAACAGCTTCCTTCCTGCTGTCATCAATTTTGAATGGACCGATTTCATATTAGGTTGAACTTTCTCTATACCCTAGCTATGACTGGAACACTACATTCTGCACCGTCTCCTTTCCTTCTCTATGTACGATATTTTTTGTGTGTATAGCATGCAACAAACAATACTTTTCACTCTACTAATATTTGTGACAAATCAAAAACATCATGCTGCATCTGCCATGCATTTGCCCACTCACCTTATCCAAATCACACTTGAAGCATTTGTGCACCCTTCTCACAGCTCACCCTCTCACCCAGCTTTGTGTCATCTGCAAATTTGGATCCATTACATTTGGCTAAATCATTAATTATGTGAAAAGCTGGGGTCCTAACACTGAGCCCAACAGTACCCCACTAGTCTCTGCCTGGCTTTCGAAAAAGATCCGTTTATTCAGACTCTTTATTTCCTGTCTGACAACCATTATTCTATCCATCTCAGTACACTACCCCCAAGGCCATGCGCTTTAATTTTACACATTAATCGCTTATGTGGGATTTTGTCTAAAGCCATCTGAAAGTCCAAATAAACCATATCCATTAGCTCCCCCTCATCAATTCTAATTTTCCATCCTCAAAGAATTCCAGTAGATTTGTCAAGCATTATTTCCTTGTTGTAAATCCATGCTGAATCTGTCTGATCCTGCCAATGTTTTTCAAGTTCTCTGCAATGAAATCCTTGATAATTGCCTCTAGAATTTTCCCCATTACTGATGTCAGGCTGACTGATCAATAATTCCCTGTTTTCTTGCTACTTCTCTTTTTAAATAGTGGGACTACGTTCGCTACCCTCCAATCGTAGGAACTGTTCCAGAATCTGTAGGATCTTGGAAGATGGCCACCAATGCATCCACTATTTCTGGGGCCATTTCCTTAAGTACTCTGTGATGTCGATTTTCAAGCATTGTGGCTCTATCGGCCTCCAATCCCACAATTTCCCAATACAACTTCCCTACTAATACTGATTTCCTTCAGTTCCTCCCTCTCACTAAATCCTGTGTTCCCCAGCGTTTCTGATACATGTTATTATTAAAGTCATGATTAATTTTAGATGTCCATTCTAACCAACTAACAAGCCGTTGATGTCGTCTACATGGATTTCAGTAAGGCGTTTGACAAGGTTCCCCATGGTAGGCTGATAAAAAAGGTGAAGGCGCATGGGATACAAGGCCAGGTATGTAGATGGGTTGAGAACTGGCTTGGGAGGAGGAGACAGCGGGTAGTAGTGGAAGGCTCTTTTTCCAACTGGAGGTCAGTCACTAGTGGAGTGCCACAGGGCTCAGTACTAGGACCTCTTCTATTTGTGATTTATATAAATGACTTGGAAGAGGGGGTAGGTGGTGTGATCAGCAAATTTGCTGATGACACTAAGATGCTTGGATTGGCGGGAACTGAGGAGCAGTGCCAGGCAATACAACAGGACATAGATAGGCTGGTAGATTGGGCAGATAGATGGCAAATGGAATTTAATCCGGATAAATGCGAGGTGATGCATTTTGGCCGGAATAATGTAGAAGGGAGTTATAGGATAAAAGGTAAAACTATCCAGAGTATAGAGATGCAGAGAGACCTGGGGGTGCAGGTTCACAAGTCTCTGAAGGTGTCAGTACAGGTGGAGAATGTGATAAAGAAAGCGTATGGTATGTTAGCCTTCATAGGAAGGGGTATAGAATACAAGAGTAGGCGTCTGATGTTGCAAGTGTATAGAACGTTGGTTAGGCCTCACTTGGAGTACTGCGTCCAGTTCTGGTCGCCGTACTACCGGAAGGATGTGGAGGCCCTGAAGAGAGTGCAGAGGAGATTTACCAGGATGCTGCCTGGTATGGAAGGGCTGTCTTACGAGGAAAGATTGAACGCACTGGGGTTGTTTTCCCTTGAAAGACGTCAGCTGAGGGGGGATCTATTAGAGGTATATAAGATTATGAGGGGTATAGATAGAGTAAATGGTGGTAAGCTTTTTCCACCATTAGAATCGAATAGAATGAGGGGTCACGGCCTTAGGGTGAGGGGGGCTATGTATAAGATGAATATTAGAGGGCATTTTTTCACACACAGGGTAGTGGGGGTGTGGAATGCATTACGAGTAAGGTGGTGGGAGCAGGCACGCTAGGGTTGTTTAAGGGTCTCTTGGACAGCCACATGAGCGGTCTGCAGATAGAGGGATATAGCAGGACTGTCTAAATACTTTATTTGTTTCCACAGGCTATTCGGTCCACCTTGTTGACCAACAAGGTGCATGCATTCGGCAGGTTGTGCGAGGGCTGCTCTTGGATGTTACTTCAGGAGTGACCTAGTGCTTCATGTCGTTAGTGTATGCTTAAACTGGACCATCAGATGGGCAACATGACAGCTCAGAGACTATCGCTGTTGCTGTGCAGACACATGGATTTGGGCCTGTGTCTGCGGGAGGTTGCGCGTTCTCCCCGTGGTTGCGTGGGTTTTCTCCGGGTGCTCCGGTTTCCTCCCACATCCCAAAAATGTGCTCTTAGGCTGATTGGGTAACAATTGTCCCTATGTTGGTCTCTATATGTCACTAAGACGTTAGGACGGTGGTGCGGGCTCGTTGGGCCGAAGGGCCTGTTTCCCGTGCTGTGTTGTTCTTTGTTCTTTGGTTCTAACCAGTGTGTGTGGGTTTTATCATTGCACTGTAGATTTATATATACGGTTTCATATTCAGAATATGGTGGTATTCAGTGGACTTGGGTGGCTCAGTGGCACAGTGGTTAGCACTGCTGTCTTATAGGCCAGGGACCTGGGTTCAATTCCCAGCTTGGGTCGCTGTCTGCACAGAGTTTGCACGTTTTTCCTGTGTCTGCGTGTGTTTCCTCCCAAAGATGCGCTGGTTAGGTGCATTGGCTACGCCAAATTCTCACTCGGTGTACCCGAACAGGTGCTAGTGTGTGGCAACTAGGGGATTTTCATAGTAATTTCATTGCAGTGTTAATGTAAGCCTACTTGTGACACTAATAAATAAACTTTAAAACATGAAGTGCAGTCACTGTAAGGAGCAGACAATTGGAGAAAAAAAACATACCAGCAACTCTTTACCCACCTGAAAAAGGTATTCTTTGAGCAAACAGAAGAGTAATAAGGTTGTGAGGTGAATGGTGGTAACAGCTTGATCCTAGTTTGCTTCTAGTGCTTTTTCTCCACAATAGTGTCAATTGTGGCTCAGTTTGTTGCACTGTTGCCCAAGTCAGAAATCAGAGAGTTCATGTACTAGGACCTGAACATAAAGATCAAGGCTGAGCCTCCAGTACAGTACTGAGGGAGTGCTATATTGTTAGAGGTGCCAATTCTTGAATGAGATATTAAAGAAGGCTCCATCTGCTTTTCCTGGATGTCAAGGATCCAACAGTACTAATTCAAAGAAATTGTGCCTCTTTTATTAATAATACTTAGAAAATGATATGCTTTATTAACTATGCTGTCAATCAAACCTGCTGCTTTCAATGACTTATGCAGGCAACAAAATGTAATAGCTCAAAGTTTGCAGATGATACCAAGTTAGATGGGAGGGTGAACTGTGTAAGAAGTCTGACAACACCAATTTTAAATCCAACCAATTTATTTGATAGTAAACTTGCAAGCTTTCGGCCTTTGGAGCCTTCCTTGCCTGAGGAAGGCTCCAAAGGCCGAAAGCTTGCAAGTTTACTATCAAATAAATCGGTTGGATTTAAAATTGGTGTTGTCAAACCTCTTGTTGAGTTTACCCCAATCCAACACCGGCATCTCTGCAGGGTGAACTGTGACAAGGATGCAGAGATCCTTCAGAATGATCTGGACAGGTTGGGTGAGTGGGCTAATCGATAGCAGACGCAGTATAATTTGTATAAATGTGAGGTAATTTACTTTGGAAGCAAAAAACAAGGCAGCAGATTACTACTTGAATGGCTGTAAATTGGGAGAGGGGAGTGTGCAGCAGGACCTGGCTGTCCTTATGCACCAATTACTGAAGGTAAGCATGCATGAACAGCAGGCAGTAAAGAAGGCAAATGGCATGTTGGCCTTCATTGTAAAAGGTTTCGTGTATTGGATACAAAAATTATGAGGGGCCATGGGTTTAGAGTAAGGGGGTGAGATATAATTCAGATGTTAGAGGGAGATTTTTCACACAGAGGGTGGTGGGAGCTTGGAATGCACTGCCAAGTAAGGTGGTGGAGGCAGGCACATCAGAGTTGTTTAAGGCTTACTTAGACACATGAGTGAACTAGAGATGGAGGGATACAGGAGACTTTCTAAATAAAGATCAAGAGCCTTAGGATGTCCCTGGGAATCAATTGATTGCTATGGACCTTCCAACATCCTTCATGGCTCACCTTGTTTTACTTCTGAGCTTCTGGGGATTCCATAAATGTCTAAGTTGTGCATGTTTATTGATGTTCTTTTTACTTCACAGGTGATTCGGTCCGCCTTCTTGACCAACAAGGGGCATACACGCGGTGGGTCACCGAGGGCTGCTCTTGGATGTTGCTTCGAGAGTTGCCTAGTGCTTCATGTTGTTAGTGTACACTTAAACTGGACCAATTGATGGGCAACATGACAGCTCAGTGACTATCACTGTTTGCTGTGCAGATACATGGATTTGGGCCTGTGTCTGCAGGAGTTTGCACATTCTTCCTGTGATTGTGTGGGTTTTCTCCAGGTGCTCTGGTTTCCTCCCACATTCTAAAAATGTGCTATTAAGCTGATTGGTGTAACAAATTGTCCCTAAATTAGTCTTCCCTCAATCTTCCTGAATAGGCATAGACAAAGGGTCATAGGTGGAGGAGGGCACTCACAATGTTAAACTGGCAGCGTGGGTTTGTTGGGCCGAAGGGCCTGTTTCCCGTGCTGTTTTGTTCTTGTCCATGTCCTTTATACACCACTTTTCTCATTGTTCATAATACTTCCAAGTGTCATATCCCCTGCATATTTTGGAACTGTGCCCTGTACATTAACGTTTAGATTATTAAATATAGGAAGAGCACTGACTCCTGGAAATTCCACTACAAGCCTTCCTCCAGCCTGAAAAACATACATTAATTATGACTGTTTCCTATAACTTGGCTAATTTTGTTTCCATATTGTGACTTTCCCTTTTATTCCCTGAACTTTACTCTCAAATCTGATGTATCAAATGCCTTTTGAGGCATCAGAGACTGAATAGGCTAGGTTTGTACTCTTTGGAGTTTAGAAGGCTGAGAGGGGATCTAAGATAATGAAAGGGATGGATAAGGTAGAGGTTGAGAGATTCTTCCTGCTTAGCAAAAATAGCAGGACAGGGGGTGGGGGGAAGCAGTTCAGATCAGAGTGGAGGAGGAATTTCTTCACAAAGAGTGTTGAATCTTTGGAATTCTCTGCCTGATGAAATGGTGGAGGCTTCCTCGCTGAATATGTTCAAGACAAGAATGGATAGGTTTTTGATTGACAAGAGAATTAAGGGTTACGGGCGAAAGCGGTACTGAACCACTACAGATTAGCCACGATTTTATTGAATGGCGGGGCAGGCTCGAGGGGCTGGATAGCCTACTTCTGCTCCTATTTCTTATGTTCTAGAAGTCCATATACATCACATCAACAGCATAATCCCCTCTATTACCTCTTCAAAATACTCCAAGTTAATTAAACACAATTTCCCCTTAATGCTGGCTTTCTTTCATAAGCTGCATTTGCCCAAGTCACAATTCATTTTTTTCCAGAAGCTTTCCCCACCATCAAGGTTCTTGGGCTTACCTTTAACTCTTTAAACAAGGGTGCAACATTTGCAATTTTCCAGACCCCTGGCTCTATCCCAGCGTCAATGGTGAATGCCTCTACAATTTTCCCTCAATATCCTTGGAGGCATCTCATCCAGTCCTAGTGCTTAAGTGCAGACAGCCCATCCATTGAGGGATAGATGAATCAATCAGCATCAAATAACAGTTCTCCCATTGGCCAAGCTCCCCTAATGTGAAGACAATGAGCTGTCATTTTGCCTACATTATAGCACTTAAGTACTTCATTGGCTACAAAGCACTTTGAGACATCCTGCAATCATAAAAAATACTATAGCGACGCAAGTCTTTGTATCTAAAACTGTGTATTTCAGATCTGCCACAATGGTGTCCACTAAGAGGCTTGCTGACCTTGGCTACAGGATGTTCTCTGGCTCGATGATACTACTGACAGTCTATGGTGGTTATCTGTGCAGTGCCCGTGCATACCGTTTCTTCCAGAGACAAAAGACCTTAAAGGCAGCGGCTGAAGGACAAGTCGATGAAATTATAAAGGACTAAGGCTGTCCCTACCCTCAGGAGTAAAAGCCTTGATTGCCATCATGTGACAAAAATGAAAGATATTTATCATTATGTAGTGACCAGAAGCAACATTTTTAAACTTGTACATTAGAAAAATTAAGATATGGATAAAAAGCTATGTTTGAAAATTATTTTCTGCTGTCTTGTGTGTGGTGTAACTTTAGCTGTTAAAGTTTTGACATGTTAGCTAGCTTCTTTCTTTGACCAGAAAACTGAATTGCACACTATTCCTCACGCTTAAGCTAAATATTTCTACAAATGTTCAATTGAAACAAATTTTTTTATCTATTTATAGGCTGTGGGTAGTGCTGGCTAAGGACAGCATTTATTGCACACACCTAATTGCCACTGGAAGGTGGGGGTGAGTTGGCTTCTTGAACTGCTGTAGTCCATGTAGTGTCGTTAGACCTGGTCGAGAGAGTGTTCCAGGATTTTGACCCAGTGATAGCAAAACAACAGCAATATATTTCCAAGTTAGGATGGTGAGGGGCTTGGCTGGAAACCTCCCAGAGCGTTCCTGTGACTCAAGGTGGCTGTTGTTTGACATGGTAGTTTGAATGAGTGAAAGAATGGCAATTATAGTTCAAAGTCAAGATTGTGCAAGATATAGAGAGATACTTGCAAATAACTTGAGTTTTGACTGTCAATGTTTAATGGTAGTAGGTAACAAGTGTAGAGGATTGGCAATGAAGCACAGTGTTAAAATGGGCAGTGCAGGCTTGTAGGGCCAAAGGGCCTGTCTCCTGTGCTGTGTTATTCTTTGTGCAAAAAAGCAAAGAATGATGTTAAATTTGAACAATTTGTCACTCATTTCAACCAAGGTCACAAAAATCTCATTTTGTGTCTAACCTACCTCAATGACTAAGCAATCCTGATACAGAAATGAAAATTTCAGAAGGGGCTATATACTTCTATCCTGATCAATGGGCTACTTGGCCATCAAACATACAGAAGCTTTCTAGAATGAGGTTTCGGTTTAGATTCAAATCAATTGAGAGAAAATAAGATGGCAATATGCAATTTAAAATATTTAATGACACTTTTATTGCAATATATCCAGTAAAAAAACACATTGAATTAACAAGAACAAATAGAAGAACCTCCACCAACACATCCACAGCTTGTTATCTTGCAAACATTAGTCTGTATTGACAGAAATTTTGATGCATTAATTTAAAATGCACAACAATATTTATTTTGGTAATTATTAAAGTTGTCCTTCCCCAAATCACTCCCATTGCTAAAGCCACTCTGATCTAATTGCTCGAGTGCTTGTGACTCAATGTTTCTTTGTGATAGGCTGGCTAGGACTCAAGGGCACAGCAATCATGCTGCAGGGTTTGGAAAAAAAAAAGGCACAGTAAAACTGAAAAGTAATATTAAACAGTTCAACATGAAAACAAACCAAAACAGTTGGTGTCACATCCGACAAAGACCTAACTGGCTTTTCCTTCCCAGTTCAGGCATCCATTATAGTCAATTAACTATCTATCTAGTTCCACAACAAAGTTATATTCTACATGCTCTCAACAATTAGAACCTCCCCCACAAAATGGAAACACTCAAGGGTAATTGATGAGTGTTTGTTCTCACCTCCCAACAAGCTCAACTCTTGTTGGGGTACAGTTTTTCCACACACTCTCCATACCTTATTCTATAAAGCCATTCCTCCCACCCAAGAATTTCAATAACTTGGAAATTCTGACTGTTTTCTGCCTCCATTGCAGCACAGGTACCAGTTCTGCTCCTTTCCCTTTCTCCTCCAACACTATTTTGAGATTGGCTAATCCACTGATTGTGCTTGGCTCCATTCCACAGCAGGTAACAATATCACTGATGAGTCTTTAGGTTAAAAAAAAAGTCATTATATTCTGTTTTGGACCAATTAATTTATTTTCTCTTTAAACTTCTGGCTGCCTAATGACAAACTCCAAATCGTTGATAGTGTGGGACATCACAGATGTCGTGATACTAGGACGGGGGAAAAAAAAAGTCACTGCTTGTTTATTCACTGCTGAACCGTTTGCCTCAATGAAACAGCACAACCAGAATTAACCATGACATGTCCAGTTATTGCTCATATTTTTACAAGTTCCATCACTGAATTATGACTGGCCCAGATGGCATTACAAAAATTAAAGAGACCAGTCCATTCAAAAGATTGATTTAAATTGTAAATCTTTTAATAAAGTAAGCAACATTACATGACAAAGTTGCTTTATTTAAAATGATATCCAGTTTGCAATTTTGAAATCAATGCTATTGTATTTCCAGGATCTCCAGCACAGCCAGAGAATCCATTGGTCCCAACTCCATCCCAGCTTTTCCATACATTGTATTACACAGCTAACGTCTGAGTCAATGTAATCTAGAAACACCCAAATCAAATTATACATTGAATAATGACTTGGATGGCAACAGAGGCACAAAGAGTGGCACAGCACTAGTGCTGAGTCATGCCCAGAATTAGAACATGGCTATCATGAAGATCCCTCCACCCACTTTTCCCTTCAACAAAGGGAAAGAAAAATCAAAAAGGAGTCACACAATGAGAAATGACCAGACAGCAGGGCAACACATTGTTATTCTGTCACCAATTCATGCAAGTTATGGAAACTGGAGAATTTACAATGCAGTGAGAAGCTCAGGATCTCACTGTAAATTTTAAAGTATCCTCATATTTAAATCAATCATGTGATGCAAGAATAATTGCAACTACTTAAGTCACAGTACAGACACTTGCTGACAAGTGAACTTGACAAATCTTCCAGCAAAAGGGTGTCTGAAATCCAGAAATTTCCATGAACACAACTTCCACAGACAAAAACTAACACAACATGCAGAATAATAAAAGGCTGGCAGAGAATTATGAGGCTAAAGTTCAAACATGGCTCAGGTGAAGTCAAAAACAGAGCAAAAGGGAGACAATAATTCAAATTTGGGTTTTCTTCTCCAGTGCCTGATTGGTAGAACTCAGACTTAATCATTTCCTTCAGCTCAGGCTTTTTTTTTTAAATATAAAACTTGTTTTTATAAAAACACAAATAATACTCAGAACCAGAAAATGGGACTAAAAAAGTGAAAGGCACAGACTTGAGGTTATACATCACCTGACAGGTACTGCAATAACACTTTCCTACCCTGTATATGCCAGCAACATTCTGTATATACAAATACAAAAAGACAAAAGGTTTCAACAGGAAACTTTGTTTGGTAGTAGGCAGGTTGGAGGGAAGGAATAAAGAAGATTCTACCCACAAGAACGTTTGGGCTATTTTCTCTTTTTCCTCAGCAGAAGAAGCATTTAGTTGCTCTCACCTAAAGTCAGGCCTGCTACTGCAGGCTTCCTAGCCAGACTGCATGATGTATTTAATGGATTTACTTAATAAGCTTAGCACCAGCTCGCTTTAAACACGAGCTGTAGCCAGCCTCAACTTAGACAATATACGTTTGGAATCTCTTCTGGCTGAATTTTAAAAACTGACGAGGCATTTTACAAGCCTGTTTTTGCACTGAGGAAACATAATGTGGTATCTATTTCATCTGCAAAGAAATAAAGGAGGGATGTGAATAGATTACTTCATAAAGTATTTTTTGTTCTCCATTAAAACAACACTGTTCCCCTCAGTCCACAACTTTTTCAGGGTGAACTAGTGTACCATTTCTGCTGAGCCCATTTCAGCCAACTGGTGGTGTGATTTGCCACAATTTCATTCTGGTGATGTTTCATCAGTGCCAACATAAGTAAAAACACGTACTTTATTACAGAAATCAAATGTCCTGCATTACATGTCCTGATTGTAAACTCCCATCCAACTCAAAGCGTGGATTTGTTATATTATAACCCAAAGCTACATCATACTGCTGCCCCTAGAAAATTAAAAATTGGAGAATGGATTATGGAATCTCAACATTACAGGCTGTATATTTCAAGAAACTTCAGTGCTTTACAGACCTCCATGTATTGATGATTAGTTAAGAACCATTTTGTGAACTTGGCTGAAAGAAGACCATGCTATGTGGGGAAAAAACAGATCGCCTAGGTTACATGAGGAAGGAAGGGCAGGTTATAAATGTGCATTTTTAATAATGAGTGTGTCCCTCAGGCCAAAACCATTTGAAGTGCAGCTTTCAACAGAAATGCAAGTGGAACCAAGTTCTGGTTTCTGGTCATTTCCCATTATCCTCTGGGTTTGTCAGCAAGAGCACTGCCAGATGAGAAGGAGTTTCAGAATCAATTGTTTATTGGGTGAAATCACATAGAACTCATGTATTCTGTACATTTCCTGCACAAATTGTAAGAGTCCAGAGAGGCATCTTTTGTGGTCATTCCACATTAGGGACCTTAACACAGCCTTCAGATTCCAGAAATTAACACAAATTGGATGCAGAGGTCACATCCTTTAAAGAACGTCCCTGTCTATAAGGTTTAAATACAGCACAATGCAAGAGAAATTTGACTTATAAACACCATTCCTTTGTTACCCCATTGTATAAACCTGTTGATGCTGCATAAACTAAATTCTAAAAACAAAAATACAATTCCTCCTTGACACTATCTATAATCTCTTGAACCTAATAGCCAAAATGCTTTAATGCTTAATGGGAACTCGGTGGTTAACAATTCAAGTCTCTAGATCAGGGGTATTGTGAGAAATGGAGTATGGACCACTTAGGATAATTTGCAACTAACACAATGCATAATTTTACATCTAATATACACAGGGCAATGTTGAGCCAGAAATTTAGTCTATTCCCTTTCTAGCAGCACCAGAAAAGCCTCACTTTATACATAGCAAACTTAATTTTCCTGGTTGTGTTTAGCAGTGCTATGTGTGTAAAAATATACACAAGTGATTCTGATGAAACGTATCTGAACTCAAATGACAAAAAGCCACAAGTAAACACGAAGGGTTTCAGATTACCTATGCAATACGGATAATTACACCCCCTCCAGCAAACATCAGTACTTAAAACTGTCAATTTAATTCGGGCTTTTACACAGCTCTTTGCCTCAGACCTCTTTTTCAAACAGTGAGCAGTAATACATTACACCAGGTTAGAGATTTGATTCCCAGTCAGCCTTCATCAAATCAAGAACATAGAACACTACAGCACAAACAGGCCCTTCGGCCCACAAGTTGTGCCGATGATATCTCTACCTAGTAAGCTTACCTATAACCCTCAATCCTATTAAGTACCATGTACTCATACAGAAGTCTCTTAAAAGACCCCAACGAGTTTGCCTCCACCACCACCGACGACAGCCAATTCCATTCACTCACCACCCTCAGTGAAAAACTTACCCCTAACATCTCCTCTGTACCTATACCCAGCACCTTAAACCTGGGTTTTCTCATAGCAACCATTCCAGCCTTTTGAAAAAGCCTCTGAGAATCCACCCGATCTATACCTCTTACACACTTCTATCAGGTCACCTCTCATCCTTCGTCTCTTTAAGGAGAAAAGACTGAGCTCCCTCCACTTAACTTCATAAGGCATGCCACCCAATCCAAGCAACATCCTTGTAAATCTCCTCTGCACCCTTTCAATAGCTTCCACATCCTTCCTGTAATGAGGCAACCAGAACTGAGCACAGTACTCCAAGAGAGGTTTGACTAAGGTCTTATACAGCTGCAACATTATCTCCTGACTCCCAAACTCAGTCCCTCGATTAATGAAGGCCAGTATACCATACACCTTCTTACCACATCCTCTACCTGCGAGGCTGATTTAAGACTCCTATGGACCCAGACTCCAAATGCCATTAAACAAGTCAGTCATCAGGTCACTCTGCCCGAGGGTGCACTGGCTGAAATATATTGAGGGAATAGTATCCCAACAGCCAATGGCATTGATGCTGGTTGTAAACAGTTACTCAAAAGGTCTCCAATTTTCATATGATGGAACTGATGGTAGAGGGGAAATGAAGAGAAGATAGAAGAAAAAGCACGAGGCAGCATGGCAACAATCCCTTACAGCACCCAAGACTTCAGACAACCATCCGTGTGTGTGAACTGACCAAAAATGATGGACTTGGTGGTTAAATGACTTGGACCTTACATTTAGTTTGAAGAGTCACCAGCATTATGCTATCCTGATAAAGATCAGGCTGACAATAGCAGAGTGCAGAGGAGATTACTGAACAAGTGTTCACATAAAAATACCAAAACCCTTCCACCTCATTCTTGAACACTAACTTATTGACCCTGTACATTGACTGTGCGACTGGCCAACTTGAAACTGTGCTTCCAAACACTCTATACTCAGTAAACAAGATGTTACCATAAAGAACATTCTGACCAACACTACACAGTGACAGAAACCTGAAAGCTTACTTAAGATCTAACCCTCATGGAGAGGAATGTTTTGCTGGCAACAGAAGGTCTCGAGAAGATGGGTGAGCCAGATTGCAGTTTGACAGTCCAAACAGATACCAGAGCCAAGAAGATCAAGGCAGGCCCCAGTTTGATCTCTGGTCTGTGCCGAGTTTGCTAATCTAGCTGAGATAAGCTATGTGACTGACTTCAGTTTCCAGGCTACAGGGAAAAGCAGTTCTCTTTGCTCACCATCTTTCTTTTAGTGATCTCCGCATGTGGAGAGCAGGGAAACAATCCAGCCAAGCCCAGGCAAGAAATAGGACGCCATGGGCAACATTCTAAAGAGCTGCTGGAACCTTTGAAACGACTGCCCAGCAAGAGTCAACAACCCCAGGAGAGAATAAATGGTGGAGGAATAAACAAGGAAGGCTGCTCGGAATATCAGCTACAGACTGGAAGTTTGAATATGGGCTTCATCCCTTGCCAAAACATAGCAGCAGTGCTCAGAGTGCTGGGCACAATTCCACTCACCCTCCCACTTTCTTGACTGTAGCCCAACAGATGTTGGGGTGAGGGAGAGGAGGAGTGGTGGATAGTTAAAAAAAACTTTAGCCTCACAAAAATTTAAAACATGAAAATGGAAAAAAAATCTGAACAATCTAAAGCTGCAAGAGGAAAGAGGACATCAAATTCAAAAACTGCTTCCAGAGCTAGGTAATGAATTTTAAAAAGAAAAATACACCAAAATGGGATTGTACTGCATATTTGCTTCACATCAATAAAATTTACGTCTTCATTCGAAATACAAAAAAAAGCAAATCAGAGCTCAGAAATTCAATTTGCTTAAACAACTCTCATCTCCCTTGAACCAGTACTTCCATACACCCTGCTGGCAATATCACATGCATTGCCACAGAATCACAAGGAAAGACAAACTTTTTCCTGTTTCAGGAGACTGATTGCATAGCTGCAACTGCTGTATTCTTTTTTAAAGTTTAAAAAGATGAACTCTGCAACTTGCAAACAAACTGATCAGAACGGCTTTCACACAAATGCTCATTCACAGCAAGCTTGCCTGGAGTGAGACACATTAACAGCTATTTTCAGCAAGTATGGAAAAGTTTAAAAGCAGAGTTATTTTGAGGAATACACCAAGGTTTGGTAAGCCCAAGAGCAAATTCAAGCAACATCCAAACACCAAAGAGAAAAAAAAAAGAGAAACATTGGGTGGATTATTTTTCAAAGACAATTAAAAAAGAAAAATCAGTATAATTAAAAAAAATGTTCCACTCATTGAGATGTGATTTGACCAAAATTCAAAGAAAAAACCCCGCTTTAGTACAAGACAGCATTGAAATCTTTATAACCATGAGCCATCACAAGCTGGGGAGGAATTGGTTTCCAATCCAATCAATGAAAATTAAAATGAAAACATAGTTCAGAGGTTTGCTTGCTTTTTGTGACTGAAAATACAAAGGAATCATCATCATCCCTCTGATACACTGCTGTAACACCAGGGCTAATGGCTTTAGCTCTTCCAATAAACAGTCAATGAAATGTGGCACCTGGAGACTGCCCAGTATCAGCAATGTGATAGTTGTCTTTTGGTTCCACAAACCAGTGGAATTACTTTGTATCAAACAGAAACGAAATTAACTGACTGCTTAAAATACTACATATGAGACCAATCAGAAAGTTCGCTCCCTCAGCATCCAATTTATCAAGAGGATTCACAGTGTGCATTCACACACATACTCTCACACATGAACGTATACACACACAGCTGCTGACTATAATCTAAAGTTGTAATACAAAGCTGTGCTTCAACATTTGGGTCAACAGTGAAATGACACCACAAAAATGATAAATTTGGACCCATGCCTATAACTCCTGATTCTTTGGATTTATACATTACTCAATTCCTTTATATAAAATTCCCAACATAGTAGGGACGGTGAGACTTCAAGCACCAACACAACACCTGGAGTGACCTGCTTTGAAGACCCACCAGTAAAGACTGATAACGCACTCTTTTTAGTTTTTCTATCAGTTTTCTGGCTCTCTCTTGACTCAACTTTCACCGAGTTACAAAATATAGGATGAGGAAATACAACAATAACAGGCCTGAAACGTAAACCACACATTTAGCAATTCGACAAATTGCACAAAACCCATTTAAAGCACTGCAGGTTGTTAAATGGGATCAGCTAGATGGATAGACTCCTCAGTCTAGCTCCAGCCATTCCTATTTAAAAGCTGCATTTCAATTCCTCATATTGCTAAAGAACAATGAACGAGAATAAAGGGAAGATGCCTGTATGCTTTGCAGGTGTAAGTTACTGAACAGGCAGCCTGTCTCAGATCCCACGCCGCAATACCCAGTTTATTAAATTAAAAAATAAAACTGTCCAGTGCTTGGTTGTTTTCCGTGAGGCTGTCCCACCTGCACCTAACCCATGTTCCACAGTTCATGGAGACTAATGGTCTCCTGCCCATGACCCTGTGGTGAGGTGACCATTGGTTCCATTGGTGCTGTTGGCTCCTTTGGAGGGATTGTGGTGATGGAGTTTTGTGCCGTTAGTCATGGAATCGTCATCGTCAGAGCTGCTCTCAATGTCGCTGCGATCATCCTTCGAGACCTGCATTGAAGAGAAGATTTGAATGATATTTATGCATCATCGGGTCGTTACTCAGTTTGCCTTCTCATCGATCAATATCATTTTCAAAAGCTGGAATCGTACAGCTAAAAAAAAATACAAGTTGTCATCTGGGTCAAACTCCCACCTCTCCATTTGTGTTATTTACCTGCTGCAGCACCACACAGGTTCAGGTTTGTGGTCTCTAACTAGGCAAGCTTCTCACTACATTGGATCCATGCTGAGAAGGTGCTTAGTCAAGCTTGAAGCAAAGTGCTACCCATCCCCCCTCATAACAAAGAGAAAGAAAGAGGACACTTTCATGCAACCAGTCGTTGACATTCAACTTTGGGAATGGTGTACAATGTCAAAGCTTGAGGAGGATTAACATAAAGCACAATTCAAAAGATAAAAACTTTGCAAAATCCCAACTGTCCCACTTCCAAAAATTTCCCAAATGCAAAGAGTCGCTAAATTTAGAAGATAAGAATTGTCAAATTTAACTCGGTTAAATCTTCAATGGTTTTCTGCAGAATTGTGCTTTTCCCGGGCTATATACTGAGGGGACTGCAGACAAGGAGTTGCCTTATTCCTTGGCTTCCAGTGTTTTTTGGTCAGTCAGCCAGTTTGAGCTGGGTGGCAGTGGTGATTCCCTACGAAGGAAGATTTGGCCTCAGGCAGTGGCAGCGTGACTAAGATCAGGCGCTCAGTGGAGCGAAAGGGAGATTTGAAGCTGTATCCACTCACTCTTTGATGCCCTCTATTAGCTCCAGACCACTACCCGCAGATTAATAAAAATACAACAGCATCCCGTCAGCAAATCACAGAATAAATTTGAGTGTTAGGAGTCTGCAAAAGATTAGGTATGTAAGGTGTGAAGTGATTAAAGACAAGGAAATATAGTTGCCCTTGGACAGGGATGAAATGCCTTTGCACTTATTTGTATAAAGAAATCTTATCTGAAGTTATGAAATGGCAAAACTACACAAGTCAATTACAGCCTTGCCATCAGAACCATTTATAAATGTTGCACAAGTGAAAATCAAAGTTATTCAATTGGAATTGTTCTGTTAGAATTTGTAAACACCAACAAGGAAAGGGAAGCTTGTAGAAGTTACTGAGTCTAACTTACAAGGGAATTCCTGCAGCATTAATTCAGCCCCGTTCACTGTAGCCGGTCTCAAACGAAACAAATAGTGCATCGAACCAGGCAAAACATTCAAGAAATTAAATTACACTTATGTGCAAATATTGCACTCTAGAAAATAAAGTAAACTAAAGCCCAAAGCAAGATTGCCTTGGAAAGAAGCAAGTAGTTGGACCAGCAAACACTCACATACAATGCTAAAGGTCTCTTTAAAAATACGTTTCTGCTCAATATGTTTGGATATCAAGGCAGGTTAACTCTGGGCTGCTTACACACTTTTTAAAGTCATTCCCAAAAGTTATGTGTGGGGAGATATTGTTGCCAGACTTTGCAACTCTCTGTTGCAAAGAGGATTTCGCTTTTCAACAGTTACTGCCATTTTATGGTTTTGGCTTTGCTTTTCATCCGGCTCTCAGGAACAATGATCCTGAGCCAAGATTGCTCTCTCCCAAAAGGGCCCAGGGTGTCACCGCTGTCCACATATCCTAGAGCATTCCCAAAGGGATGCCTCACTCCCCAAGCTCCTGTAAGTTGTTACAAAGTCCCAACATTATATTGCCCCCAGACAATATGCTCCAGGGATATTTCTCTTTCCTCGTAGAGAGCTCCTGTGCTGTCCCCAGTAGCTGAGGAGAAGGGGCCAGCCATTCAAGACAGATGACGAGAACCTTTCTTCGCCATGAAGATTGTGAATTTTTGGAATTCCCAATGTAATTCACCTTGTGGTTGAATATATGGAAAACAGTTTTTTTTGGGTCCCAAAGGAATTAAGGGAATATGGGGATAGTGCAGGGACCTGAAATAGAAGATCATTCAGGATTGTATGGAATGGTGTGGCAGGCTCAATAGCTCATTGTCATAACCCACCTCCTAGTGTGTGGTAATTTTTCCATAATTATTGCAATTCCCAAATAACTCAGCAGGTGGCACCAATACTCCAAAAACAGAAGAAGCTCTAGACTTGGCCCCTGCAAGGGTGCTTTAAATAAAACTGGCTCCTGGAAATGCCCACCCTATCTGGTGATAGATCAAACATTGCTTTTGGTAGCCTCGCCACCAAAAACAAGTGTTTCTGATTTATTGGCGATTGAACCAAAATTATTTGTAAGTGATTAGAAAAGAGACCAAAAAGAAATTTCCCAGGAATGAATACTTGATCTATTTTTTTAAACTAGTGAAACAAAGTGATAGCCGTGCACCTTCCAACACCTCAGGGGAGCAGAACTTAACAGAAATGCTTCGGAGAAAAAAGTCCGAGAGCAGAGAGAAAAGCTGTCATTTGCAGGCAGAAATATTCACTACTTGCATTAAGCGTGTAACAGTGTACAGCATGTGTCTAACAATGCTGGGAATGTGGTTTGTAAGACAGCACACCAATTTGCCAAAAGGCTTCTGCACACCATCTAGTTTTGGATGAGCAGAGTTTTGAGATGCAGGCTTCAAGTGCTAAAATGTTTGGGTTTGAAAATGAGGGGAGGACAGGGGGGAAAAGTAATGCATAAAAGCATTGCTGAAAAGAGATTAGCCACCCTGTTAGACAACAGCTGTGATCGAAGTGGCTGTTGGAAAACTTGATCTTTTTAAAAGGAGGAGTTCAATTCATGAATATACTGTTTTTTTTAAGTTTCAGAAATGCAGGTCAATATTTAGAAGGGTAAAAAGTTTAAAAGGTAAAACAAAAGGAATGTGACATGAGAAGGAGGAGGAGGAGGAAGAACTGGATTGACTTGTAAACTCTTGTACGTCCCACCCACAAGACTCTGACAGTTAGGTTTCACCCGATAGGGGAGGTATTGCCCTCCCCTAAATTATACTGGATTAGGCAACCCGATGAAAGGGGCCAGCAACCCTTAAGGTACATTGCTGTAGAAAAGTACACTCCCCTCTCTCTCTTTCTCCACCTCAGTCAGTAAATGTTTGTACTGGCACATTAGATTTGCAGTGCAGAATAAATAAACTTATCGTTCTTCTTTTTTAAAAAAAAGCAGCCTAGTTACATTTGTTCAAAATAACATGAGCAGATATCAAAGAAAGCATGTTTACACACGAATGTACTTATGTCGATACCAAAAAAAAAATGCCACTTGAGAAAAGGTTCGAAACCTCGAGACTTTCACTTTTCTCTGGAGCTTCCTTTAGTCAAGATTAAAGGCAGCTGGCCAGCTCAGGTCCATTAATCCACAATGATGGTGGCAGCATAATACAAACACTTCAACATCTAAAAAAACTCACCAACTGAAAGAGCAGCTGAGAGAGAAATGGTGCCCATCTCTCAATAGAGGAGGTACCTTTCCATTGGAAACAAAAATCACATGAAAACCCCTCTTAATTATTCCTTCACAGGATGGGGGGGGGGGGTGTCTCTGGCTAGCCTAGCTTTTATTGGCCATCTCTAATTGCCCCTTAAGAATGTGGCAATGGGCTGCCTTCTTGAACCACTGCAGTCCATGTGGTATAACTACACCCATAGCACTGTTAGGGAGGGCATTGCAAGACTCTAACCCAGCGATAGCAAAAGGAACGGCCAATGTATTTCGAAGTCAGGATGGTGAGTGGCTCGGAGGGGGATTTGCAGGTGGTGGTGTTTCTGCTGCCCTTGTCCAGAATTCCAGATGGCAATGGTCATGGAGTTGGAAGGTGCTGTCTGCAACAAGCATTGGGGCAAGAGGCAGGACAAAGGGAACAAATAGCTCAGTTGTGGCTGTAAGAACTAAGAAAATGATAGAACAAAGTCTTACTGATTGTTTGTCTTTACAGACCGGAGGGTATTTCTGTACCACCTCAACAGCGCTTTTTCCAGAAATCATCCTGCCAGATGTGGCCTTCAGGGTTAATGACCTGTATATGCTCACATCTTTCCCACGTTCACTTGTAATAGATCCGCTCAAATGTGAAAGTTCTGTTCTTTTGTTTTTTTTTTAAAAAAGAGGGATGCATCATTGTCTCACTTAACCAGTCAATTCCTGACATTTCAAATGCCACAATTAGATCACTTTTTAACTTCCTCAGCTTCAGCAATATCAATGTAGCTCAGTGCCTTTGGCTCACTGGGGATCAGCTAAAAACATCAAATAGGCCTCCAATCTGTGGAGCAAGCCAGGAAGTTCAATTTCTCCTATCGCTTGCAGTTAAAGCCCAGGTTTGACAGTATATTGACAGTGAGATGCAAATGCCTTTCACAGCTTCAGGCTGGTTAAGGCAGCAAATGGGGGAGAGCAGCATGTTATTGAGTGGCAATAATCACAGTCTTTTATTGCACATTATTTTGTTAACTATTATCTCAGGCTGTTAAGACCATGCAAAGCAAAGGAAGCAATGGCACAGTAGAGCATTCCAATTAAGATACCATGCAAAGCAGAAAGAGTTGCAAAGAGAAATAACTCAGGGAAAGGGTTGGACTACTGACTCCAACAGTTGCAACACTTACAATCAAAAGGTCCCACTTCCCGGCGCACAGAGACAGAAAGTACGAAACACAAGGGAGAAAAAAAAACAGAAACAAAATGAAACCAAATCCTGTACCACAGAAAAGCTCGACAAGAAAATCTTCTTCAGTTTCAACTGTTTGAGACACACAGCAATACACAGAGGAGAAAGAGAACACCAACAACAGCTGTGGCTACAGTACCACCCGCAAACACAGCTGTCACATTATTCACTCAATATCTCAATCACTTTCTTACAGCTTCCACCCATCCCACATTTTACTGTGAAAACTCTTACCTTCTCAGGACAGAAAACAAATTCTGTAACTGATGCTGACTCCGGCCACATCAAAACATAACTCATGGTCATCCAAAATTGTAATCGGAAGTCATTAAGCAAAACAAGCCCTCCAAATAGTTAGAGGAGGAGAGTGTGGCACGCAAATGAGACAGACATGCACACATATATACAAACAGATACAAGACGCAGGTACACACAAGACCCTCTGACCATTTTGTTATAGCTCAGGGACTTCCAATCCCATCTTTGATGTCATTGGAATGCAAGAAAGTTTGGGCACCTGTGTTTGTAATGGATTCATCACCACCACACAAAAAGACTTGATCCACTTGGCAGATTTAAAAGCAGAGTGAAGAAAGAATAGTGGAATAGAGTAAACAGGACATGGAACAGTCAACGTGGCTGTGGTGCTCTGCTGTGAATTGTGATTGGGGAAGATTCGAGGGATCAGATCCAGGTTCATGTTACTAGAGAGCTGGTGTCTCTCCTCCCACCTCTCCTGGAGAAAGATACGGGTCAGGAATGGGTAAAACAGTTCTCCAGGGCCTCAACACAAAAAGTGTCTTGCAAATTTCCAGCAGTTTAAGAAATTTAAAAAAAGCTGCCAAAACCCAGCAGGTCTGGCAGCATGCATGGAGAGAAATTGTTAATGCTTCAGGGGCAACAGTCTTTCATTAGAAATATGATGTTGTGATGAAGGGACATAGACCAGAGGTGTTTATTCAGTTTCTCTCACCACAGATGCCATCAGATCTGCTGCACTTTTCCAGTTTTTGTTTTGTTCTCTTTCCACTGTCGTGGCTGGAATCAGATCACAAAGCGATTCCAAAGCACAAGACGAAGACTGGCCAACTTTGTTAGAGCATCCAACTGTCTTGCATGGAGGCATAGGGTGGCATAGTGACACAGTGGTTAGCACTGCTGCCTTACTGCGCCAGGGACCTGGGTTCGATTCCCAGTTTGGGTCATTGTCTGTGTGGAGTTTGCACATTCTCCCCGTATCTGCATGAGTTTCCTCCAGGTGCTCCAGTTTCCTCCCACAGTCCGAAAGATTTGCAGGTTGGGTGGATTGGCTGTGCTAAATTCTCCCTCAGTGTACACGAACAGGACTGTGGCAACTAGGGGAATTTCACAGTAACTTCATTGCAGTATTTAATGCTAGCCTACTTGTGACACTAATGGAGAGTATGCTCTCAAGTTGCAGACTGGTTTCAGTGCAGAATTCGCCCCTCCCAAAATAAAACAGGGTGCAGTTTCTTAGTCACGTATGTGACGCAGCTGCAAAAGGCCGAGTTTGTATCAAAATACCTAAAAGCACTTGATCATAAAGCCCAAAGCTTCCAGCATTCGATGGGCCAAATGGCCTCCTTCTGCGCTGTAGGGTTTCTGTGATTTCAAAGAACAAAGAACAAAACAGCATGGGAAACAGACCCTTCGGCCCAACGAACCCGCGCCGCCACCCAGATGTTCCCACCTCTACCCGCGATCCGTGTCCACGTTTATAGATCTATGGATTAAAAACCAAATTTGAGACAATTTAGGGAGAATTTGTTTTGCCAATTAGCCTAAGAGCACATCTTTGGGATGTGGGAAGAAACCGGAGCACCCGGAGAAAACCCACGCAAGCACGGGGAGAATGCGCAAACTCCCACAGACCCAGGCCCAAATCCATGTATCTGCACAGCACAGCGATAGTCACTGAGCTGTCGTGTTGCCCATCAAATGGTCCAGGTCAAGCGTACACTAACGACATCATTTAAGTCTGTATCAGAATTGGGTCACATGATTCCAGGAGGGCAGGTTTCACCCAAAAATGCACAAAGGCAGATTAACATCACTTCTAACAAGGGAAAGATTTTGCAAATGACATTACGATTGAAAATTAATTGACTTTTTGTCATTACAAAGGTCAGTGTTCTTAACCTTCATAACACAATATATCCTCAAAACTTTCAGTTTATAATCAGGCTACCATTATTGTGGTCCAAAGTTTATTATTTTGACTATGGGTGGTGAAAGTTGAAAAGTCCACAGCCAGTAAATTTCAGAAGAAATGACTGCATGAAAACCAATGCAAACACAAGTTTTTTTGTTTTTCCTCCTTTCTCACCACCTGGGAATTTGATTCACTGATTCTCCCAACTGGCAGCTGAATATGTCAATTTGTAAGGATTTTAAAATTACCTTTCCCTTGACGATAGCTTTATATGCGATGCATATAATGAGGTATGACCAGATACAGTGTAGAACCTGTAGTGTTAGTAACAGCAGATTGAAGAACCACCAGCTTGGATATGGCCCAATGATCTCCCAACTTTCAAACAGTGTTGTGTTTAAGATCCTGAAATTGAAAAGAAAAATAAGAATCAACCTTCATTTTTATAAACACTCTCCGGCATACAAGAGCTTTTTCCTCAACACAAGGTTTGACCGGAACCTTGACCATATATCCACTCCAGCTCCTCACATTCCTTCCATTCCTCCCTCTCCCAGAACTAAGATAGGGTCCCCTTGTCTTCCCTTCCCATCCCAATAACTTCTGTATTCAAACAATTATCCTCCACCATAATCCCACCCCCAAACACGTCACACTTGTCAGCATTTGGGACCATTCTCTCCATGACATTCTGGCTATCCCAATCAGCCTCTCCCATTCCAACACAATGCAGTACCTTCTCTGTTACCTCCCCTCTTTGCACTGTCCTAGGTCCCCCAAACATTCAGAGGTTAAAAAAATGGTGATTTACAGGAATAAAGGAGATCAAAAGCAGACGAGATGATCACTTGGTGGAACATCTCCACTCCGTCTGCAAGCCTGACCCCCCAACTGTGCTGGACATTTAAAATCTCTGCTGCACTGATACCTCTTTCCTCGGCCTTCTGCTGTGTTAAGTACAGCACCTCATCTTTCTGTTGGGCACTGTACAGCCTTCCAGACTCAGAGCTCAACAATGACAGGTCATAACCAGCCTATTATTTTTTCAGTCGAGTTCTGTGATTTCTCTATTCACACCTCCTCTAAGCCCATCTGTGGTCTCTACTCGCCTGTTACAATCCTTTTTCTTTGCATGATCATCCAGTGTCATTTCATCTCTCTGAACATCCACCTCACCTTTTGTTCTGTTCCCTCCTCCTCACCCCCTCTCCCTGCCTCTGTACTTGTATGTCCAACAGAAAGTCATGGATGGGAACTATTAACTGCCTTTCTCTCTCCACAGATGCTATCTGACTCGCTTGAGTATTTCTAGCATCTTTTGCTTTGGAATTTCAGATTTGCAGCAGTGTTTGTAGTGGAGGCTAATGTTCCGGATGTTTGGAGAGAGCTTAACACTCCCAGGGTCCTTTTAAAGTCACAAAGTGTCTGCCTGTCTGTTTACCATTTGCAGAGGCCCGGAATTGAAAGAACACTGAAAATTACATTACAGACTAGGGACTCAGCACCGCCAACCCTGCCGGGTTGTTCCCAGCTAGTCAGCTCTGAGGCTCGGTTGAAGTTCACTGTTTGGATTCCAAGACACATAAAAATGATCCCTATTTAGAGCTGGACATACACAAGCATCTTTGAAGTGTTGATAAAGTTTATTTATCGGTGTCACAAGTCAGCTTACGTTAACACTTCAATGAAGTTACTGTGAAAATCACCACACTCCAGCACCTGTTCGGGTACATTGAGGCAGAATTTAGCACCGCCAATCCGCCTAACCAGCTTTCAGGCTGTGGGAAGGAACCAGAGCACCCAGAGTAAACCCACACAGACACAGGGTGAACGTGAAGACTGTACACAGACAGTCTGTGTTCAATTCAAGCTCGGAATTGAACTTGGGTCCCTGGCGTTGTGAAGCAGCAGTGCTCACCACTGCACCATCAGCCCACCCCAGGGGTTGAAGTTTCTTTTAAAATATAAAAACAAAACACCTGGCAACAGCATCACTTCCTTTCATTTGCAGGACAGTTCCAACCAAAAAAGTCCGATCTTTTCAGGAATAAACAGGATGTCAGAGACATTTCAAGAGAATAACTCAAAGTGCTGCCATATTTAAATGCAACCAAAACCCCACCCAAACCACTGGGACTAGAACCAGCCAGATTAACAAGTCAAAAAAATCAGCAAAGAGTGTTATTTGCTGCTAAAGCTGCAATTGCTGAAAGGGTTCAGGATCATTCACCTGCTTATTCCTCAAAGCCCATAAATCCCATATGCTGCATTGAAGAAAACATGAAGATGAGTTGGCACAGGAGAGGCAAGGTGTAGGTTCAAGTCTCCATTTCCAAGCTCCTCAGCATTATACATCACTTATCCACCCAGCAACATATCTCAGCAGGATAATACAAAGAAGAAACTGAATGAAGCATCCAGAATTCATGATGCAAGCACTTTGACCCTCTCTTTTTACTTGCATGGAATAAATGAGCCATTGTTTGGATGACATGCAAATGATCATTTCCTTCCTTGTACCCGTCTGAATTGTTGGTGTGAACATACACAAGCTTATTTTTATAGATACGAAACAATTCCTGTGGGAACAAAGTTCCATCACCCACACCAATGAACTATTAGTTCCATCAGCCATAAACAATCCAAATGTCAGAGTTAATTTTCACCAATTTCTCAATCAAATGTTTAGTTTGCGTATCTTGCTATTTTGCAATTGCATGCCTGCAGCTGGTCAGGAGTGAAGTTCTGGAGGTATTTGAAAACAAGACTGAGAATTTTTAAAAACAGATATTGCTTAACTTGGAGCCAAGTCAGCAAGTATAGGTACAATCGAGTACAGGGTGGACAGTAAGAGTTAGGGTGGACAGTAGACCAAGTCAGCAAGTACAGGTATGATCTGAGTACAGGGTGGACAACAGAATATTAGATGACAGCAAGTTTACAGAGAGTGGAAAGCCAGCCAGGAGCAGGTTCGAAAAGTCTAGAGTTTACAGGGTACAGGTTTCAGCAGCAGCAGAGGTGCTGAGACAGGGTGGAATCAGGTGAAGATCTCTGGGTCAATTGCTGTGTTGTACTGTGTTAAGAGTCAGTTTTCCGTTCTAATGATGGCATTAAACAATACAGATCCAAGACGTCAGCCAGGATTTTACTAGCTCACTCAGGCAAGGCTAGTAAAATCCCGCCCGAGGCCAACAGAGCCTACATTCTATGAGCCTACCCACCTCAATTCCTAGACAGGTGAGGTAGTACAATTCCAGCCATCAGCTTTGATTCAGTCTGTACTGCATGAGCTGACTGCAGCTAGATTAACAATGAGAGGGAGGTGTTACTGCTCCCGACAGTTATTCAGTAATCTACTGTATGTGGACGAACAATGAGACACCAGCATTGGGGACCCTTATGATGCCTCCCACAACTGAAAAGTCCAACACCACTCACTTGCTTGGCCTAAACTTGGCTGTTGAGTAATTTCAGGTTTTTCAACTTTGGAATAGCCACTTGGGGCAGTGCCTCAAATTCACCAAGGCACACATACAGCATTCAAATTAAACAGAAATTAAGATGGACAAGCAACTTGCTGCAAAGCTGCAACATCAAACCACAAAGAAAAAAATTCACACACAGTTGTTATACACAGTTCATGGCCAGCCTGCCTGCAGCACAGCGCACACTGCCTTGTTTCAATTAACAATCGCTTTTTGTTGGTTATAGCGTAGACAGCTGCTGGATGCAGGTCAATCCTATTTTCAAGAAAGGGAACAGGGATAGTCCGGAAAATTACCGACTGGTGAGTCTGACCTCAGTGGTTCGTAAGCTGATGGACAGGATTCTGAGGGACAAGATTTATGAGCATTTGGAGAAGTTTAGAATGATCAGAAATAGTCAGCATGGTTTTGTCAACGGCAGGTCATGCCTTACGAGCCTAGTTGAGTTCTTTGAAAATGTGACTGAACACATTGACGAAGGAAGAGCGGTGAACGTGGTTTACATGGATTTCAGCAAGGCATTTGATAAGGTCCCCCATGCATGACTTCTTGAGAAGGTGAGAGGGCATGGGATCCAAGGGGCTTTGGCCTTGTGGATCCAGAACTGGCTTGCCTTGCTGACCTCCTCAGAAGACGAACACGGGACACGGTGGACAGAGTACCCTTTGTTGTCCAGTACTTCCCTGGAGCGGAGAAGCTACGACATCTTCTCCAGAGTCTTCAACATGTCATCGATGACGATGAACATCTCGCTAGGGCCATCCCCACCCCCCACTTCTTGCTTTCAGACAACCGCACAACCTTAAACAGATCATTGTTCGCAGCAAACTACCCAACCTTCAGGGGAACAGTGACCACAATACCACACAACCCTGCCACAGCAACCTCTGCAAGACATGCCAGATCATAGACATGGATGACATCATCAAACGTGAGGATACCATTCACCAGCTACACGGTACATACTCTTGCAACTCGGCCAACGTTGTCTACCTAATACGTTGCAAGAAAGGATGTCCCGAAGCATGGTACATTGGGGAGACCATGCAGGCACTACAACAGTGGATGAATGAGCATCGCTCAACAATCACCAGGCAAAACAGTTCCCTTCCTGTGGGCGAACACTTCAGCAGTCATGGGCATTCGGCCTCCAACCTGCGGGTAAATGTTCTTCAAGGGGGCTTTCGTGATACACGACAGCGCAGAGTCGCTGAACAGAGACTGATAGCCAAGCTCCGCACACATGAGGACGGTCTTAACAGGGATCTTGGCTTCATGACACACTATCTTTAACCCCCGTAACTTGCCTGGGTTAGCAAAAAACCTCACTTACTGTGCTGTCTGGAGAAAATACACAATTCTCTAACAATGCTCAGGATCCCCTTCACACACATTGTTAGCCACTTTAACACTTGAATAGCAGGTTAGATGTAAGGATTCACATTCTAATCAGCAATCTGTGACTGTCTGTTCTGATATGTGCGCTTTGGGAGACCAGAACACTGCATTTGCCTGACGAAGACACAGATTGTTGAAAGCTCGCAAATTTACTGTCAAATAAATTGGTTGGATTTAAAATTGGCGTTGCTAAATTCTTACTGAGTTCTTGCCTGCAGAAGGCAGAGAATAGTTGTGGATGGGTCTTTTTCTGCATGGAGGTCGGTCACCAGTGGAGTGCCCCAGGGATCTGTTCTGGGACCTTTGCTGTTTGTCATTTTCATAAATGACCTGAATGAGGAAATGGAGGGATGGGTTAGTAAGTTCGCCGACACTATGAAGGTTGGTGGTGTTGTGGATGGTCTGGAGGGATGTCAGAAGTTGCAGTGGGACATAGATAGGATGCAAGACTGGGTGGAGAAGTGGCAGATGGACTTCAATGCAGATAAATGTGTAGTGGTCCATTTTGGCAGGACCAATGGGATGAAGGAGTGCAATATCAAGGGTAGGAGTCTTAGCTGTGTTGAAGAGCAGAAGGATCTTGGGGTCCAGGTCCATAGGACTCTTAAATCGGCCTCACAGTTGGAGGACGTGGTCAAGAAGGCGTATGGTGTACTGGCCTTCATTAATCGAGGGATTGAGTTTAGGAGTCGGGAAGTAATGCTGCAACTTTATAAGACCCTTGTCAGACCCCACTTGGAGTACTGTGCGCAGTTCTGGTCGCCTCACTACAGGAAGGATGTGGAAGCTATTGAAAGGGTGCAGAGGAGATTTACAAGGATGTTGCCTGGATTGGGGGGCATGCTTTATGAAGATAGGTTGAGGGAGCTGGGACTCTTCTGCCTGGAGAGACGAAGGTTGAGAGACGACCTGATAGAGGTTTATAAAATGTTGAGAGGAACAGATAGGGTGGATTCTATGAGGCTATTTCCCAGGGCTGAAATGGTTGCTACGAGAGGACACAGGTTTAAGGTGCAGGGAAGCAAGTACAGAGGAGATGTTAGGGGTAAGTTTTTCACTCAGAGGGTGGTGAGTGAATGGAATTGGCTGCCGTCAGTGGTGGTAGAGGCGAACTTGCTGGGGTCTTGTAAAAGACTTATGGATGAGTATATGGGATCTAATGGGATTGGGGGTTACAGATAGGTCTACGGCTTGGTAGGTACTGATATGATCGGCGCAACTTGTGGGCCGAAGGGCCTGTTTGTGCTGTAGTGTTCTATGTTCAATCCATAGCACGTGTTGTGTAGCCTGAAGGTGGCGGGGGTGGAATCTAGTACATCCAGCTTGGTCAGCTCTCAAACTGGCTTTGCCTTCAGCATCCACCATAGTCAGGTAAACATTCTTGACATTCGCAAACCCAAAGGGGCTGTGTGGACACCCAGTTGTTGAGCAATTAAAAATAAGTAGCGGCACACATTTCTGCGATGCTGTACTCTTATAACTATGCTATGCAGCAGGTAAAGACTGAAATTCTGACAAGAATCCTCTATGCCACCAGTAAAGGTCATTTTTAAGAAACTGGGAAATCCCAAGAGGAAGCTGCCCTGAATTAGGTCAAAAGCAACTTTCTGCTGGCGAAGACTTGCCTCAAATACACATATGTACATAGAAATAAGGAGCAGAAGTCGGCCATTCAGCTCTTCAAGCCTGCCTCGCCATTCAGTCAGATCATGGCTGATCTCTCCCCATTCTCAAATCCACCTTCCTACCTGTCCTCACATCCTTTTTTCAAAAATTAGAAGATATATCTATGTCCCTCTTGAAATCATTTAATGATTCATTCTCCACTGCACCGTGGAGCAGTGAATTCCACAAATTCACCTTCCTCTGTCAGAAGTAGTTTCTCCCCATTTCAGTTTTATATTTACTGCCTCTCAACCTATAATCTTTTGTTCTAGATTGGCCCATAAGAAAAAAGTTTGGGGTGGGATTTCCCGGCCATGCTCATCCCAAGACCAGGAAATCCTGCCCAAAGTCAATAGACCTTTCCGTGATCTGTTTCTCCCCACCACCACCGGCTACAATCCCCTTAGGGAGCAGGACAGGAAAATTCCACTCCTGGTCTATGTTTAATTTTATCAATCCCTTTTAGTATTTTATATACCTGGATCAGATCTCCTCTCATACTCATTGGAGTTTAGAAGAACAAGCCCAAACTACTTAATCTCTCCTTGTATGCTGATCCTTTCATCCCCGGAATCGATCTGGTGAACCTCCTCTGAACTGCCTCCAATGTCGTCACATCCTTCCTCAAATAAGGAGACCAAAACTGGACACACTACTCCAGATGTGGTCTCACCAACACCCTATACAATAGCAACAACGCTTCTCTACTTTTACACTCCAGTTCTTTTGCAATAAATGCCAACATCCCATTTGCCTTTATTATTACATGCTGTACCTGCATGCCGACTTTCTGCGATTCATGAACACAGACACCCAGATCCCTCTGCCCAAACGTATTTTGAATCTACTTTCCATTTAGATAATAATTTGCCTTTTTATTTTTCTCTGCCAAAATGGATAACCTCACATTTATCCAAATTAAGCTCCATCTGCCAAATTTTGGACCATTCGCCTAGCTTATCCATATCCAACTGTAAACTCTTTTATACCCTCTTCACTGCCTGCTTTCCCATCTATTTCAGTATAATCCACAAATTTACAGTAACCGCTATGTTACACTGTGTCCCTGTTTGCAGATCATTTATATAGATTGTAAACTGTTGAGGTCTGGGATCTGACCCCCGTGGCACCCCACTAATTAGATCTCGCCAGCCATTTATCCCGACCCTCTACTTTCTGTCAGTCAGCCAATCCTCACTCCAAGCCAGTACTCTACCCTCAATCGCCTTCTGGATCAGCCTTTTACGCGGCACCTTGTCAGATACCTTCTGGAAGTCTGGATGCACAGCTTCCTCACTATCCACCTTGCTGGTTATGTCCTCAAAGAAATCAAGCAAGTTTGTCAAGCAAGACTTACCCTTCATAAAACTATGCGGACAATGGCGGACTGAGCTTTGTCTTTACAAATGCTCATTCCATCTCTTCCTCAATGATTGATTCCAGCAACTTCCCCACCACAGAGGTCAAGTTAATTGGCCTCTAGTTTCCTACTTTTTGTCTCTCTCCCTTTTTGAATAAGGGTGTCACATAAACGTGTTTCCAATTCACTGAGACATTACCAGAATCCAAGGAATTTTGAAATATCACAACCATTAGGCACAGGAGCAGAATTAGGTCCGAGTCTGCTCCACCATTCAATCATAGCTGATATTTTTCTCATCCCCATTCTCCTGCCTTTTCCCCATAACCCCTGGTCCCCTTATTAATCAAGAACCTATCTATCTCTGTCTTAAAGACACTCAATGACCTGACCTCCACAGCCTTCTACGGCAAAGAGTTCCACAGATTCACCACTCTCTGGCTGAAGGAATTCCTCCTCATCTCTGTTTTAAAGGATCAAGGTTGTTCCCTCTGGTTCTAGTTTTTCCTATTAGTGGAACACCCTCTCCGTGTCCACTCTATCCAGGCCTCGCAGTATCATGTAAGTTTCAATAAGATCCCCCCTCATCCTTCTAAACTCCAACAAGTAGAGACCCAGAGTCCTCAATGGTTCCTGATATGACAAGCTCTTCATTCCAGGGATCATTCTTGTGAATCTCCTCTGGAACCTTTCCAAGGCCTGCACATCATTCCTTACATATGGAGCGCAAAACTGCTCACAATATTCCAAATGGGGTCTGACCAGAGCCTTATACAGCCTCAGAAGTACATCCCTGCTCTTGTATTCTAGCCCTCGGATATAAATGCTAACATTGCATTTGCCTTCCTAACTGCTGACTGAACCTGCACGTTAACCTTAAGAGAATCTTGAACAAAGACTCCCAAGTCCCTTTGTGTTTCTGATTTCCTACGCATTTTCCCATTTAGAAAACAGTCTATGCTTCCATTCCTCCTTCCGAAGTGCATAACCTTACATTTTTCCACATTGTATCCCATATGCTACTTCTTTGCCTTCTCTCCTAACCTGTCCAAGTCCTTCCCCAACACGACCAACGTGTCCACTATTCCTGTTGCCATTTCGTTTAATACACTAGGTCCCAGAGACAACTTCATTTCACAGAGAATTGGAATCCTCTGCAGTTCTAGAGGCGATCATTGATGAAGAGGCAGCCTTAGCAGCATTTCCCTCTATTGTCACACATTTGGTACTCTAGAACAACAAAACCTTTTTCCCATATCCTCCCAAATCTTTACTGGACTATTTCACAAAATGGGCACAGTTCTCAACCATTTCTTTTCAGTTATGATGTCCCTTGTGTATAAAAATTGAAGTCAGCCATATAAGTTTTTCTTAAAAAGATCCAGGTAAACAAATATGGAATTCACACTAAGCCAGTAGCTTTCCAAACTTTTCTGTCAAGCTACCCAGTAAGGGAAACAACACTGGAAATGCAAGAAATCCCTAATCAGCATAAGAAATACTGAATAAATAGCACAGAGGTTAGCACTGCTGCCTCACAATGCTAGGATCCTGGGTTCAATTCCAATGTTGGGTCACTGTCTGTATGGAATTTGCATCTTCTCCCCATGTCTGTGTGGGTTTCCTCCAGGTGCTCCAGTTTCCTCCCACAGTCCAAAGCTGTGCAGTTAGGTGGACTGGCTATGTTGTCCCTCAGTGTCAGGGGGACTAGCTATGGTAAATGCATGGGATTATGGAGAAAGGGCCTGGGTGGGATCATGGTTGGTACAGACTCAATGGGTCGAATAGCCTCCTTCTGCACTGTAGGATTCTATGGTGAAATACAGTACCACGCTTGCAAGATAAAATGTAGAAAAGCAGAATATTTAAGACCTTCCCCCAGCGGACACCCACCTTGCCCGTCATCAGCTCAACTCTAGCCATCATCAGCTTGCCCATCACCAGTCACCACCCTGTCCATCAATGTCCAATTTTGAGATCCAATGCCATTTGTGGCTTTTACTTACCAGAACGGGTAAAGTCCAAGTCTACTGCCGACGAAGACAAAACCAAATATCACAAATAATGAATCGCAAAGTCTTTGATACTTGGCATAATTTGCTAATTTAGCAGCCTGCAAGGAAAAACAGCAAAAGAGCTCATGTGAAGAGAGAGATGAAATCAAGACAATCTTAGAAAATCGTCACAAAAACAAAAATCAATCCAGCTTCTCCAACCGTTGAAATAATGTTACCCTCTTTTCTGTTTACTAGATGTGGAGATGCCAGTGTTGGACTGGGGTAAACACAGTAAGAAGTCTCACAACACCAGGTTAAAGTCCAACAGGTTTACCTGATAGCACAAGCTTTCAGAGCGCTGTTCCTTCATCAGGTGAGTGGAGAGTTGGGTTCACAAACAGGGCATATATAGACACAAACTCAATTTACAAAATAATGGTTGAAATGTGAGTTTTAACAGATAATCAAGTCTTTACAGGTACACACAATGCGAGTGGAGAGAGGGAATCGCAGGTTAAAAAGGCGTGAATTGTCTCAAGCCAGGACAGTTAGTGAGATTTTGCAAGCCCAGGCAACTCATGGGAGTTACAGATAGTGAGATATGAGTGTCTGAGTTTGCAAATTCTCTCTAACTGTCCTGGCTTGAGACATCTCTTTAACTTGTGCTTAACCCTCTCTCCAGGGTACTGTATGAAGTCTGCATGTTCACCCTGTGTCTGCATGGGTTTCTTCCCACACTCCAAAGATGTGCAGTTAAGTGGATTGACCATGTTAATTGCCCCTTAATGTCAGGGGGACTAGCTCGGCTAAATGCACTGGAATAGGGCCTGGGTGGGACTGTGGTCGGTCTAGGCTTAATGGGCCAAATGGCCTCCTTCTGCACTGTAGGATTCTACGGGTGGGTGTGGGAAGAAAGGCAGCAAGTTAAGACATTTTAACACCATCGCGACCATTTTCCCAAGGCAAGTTTGATGAATGATGCTAAAAAATTTAAACCTCAAGAAAGCAAGTCAGGAGCTTCCCACAAATACTGTGATTTTCCAGATTCAGGAGATGTGAACCTTGAGGGGCAAGTGAGAGGGAAAACCACCTCTCAGCCTAGAGCAATGCGAGACTTTGTAAGGCAACATCTTGACAGAGGGGAAGCAATTCCTTCTCTGTTTGATCTCTGCATCAAGCAACTGCACAAGTGCTCAAAGTCCAACAGTCACAAGGCAAATCACTAATAACCTCATCAACATAGCAAATTTCCAAAAAAAAGATGATTCAATTGTGGACCTGTCAGTGTTGCAACAAATGGAACGGTGCTAACTACAAACACTTTGGGATGATAAAAAAGATTTGGATAGAATTAATCCAGATACATTTTCAGACAGATTATAAACAGTTGCTTGATCAGGGAAAATACTCTTGTCAGCTCAATACCAGTGAGATCAAAGCAATACTGTTTAACTCCCAGCAGCAGCTCAGTTTGGGCACTCACTCCATTACCTTCACTGGCTACTCATTCTGAACTTCAACAGAGAGAGATCTGGGTGTCCCATTCAAATCTGAACCCCACAACCAAGATCTTCCTCACCGCCCCCCCCTCAAAAGATATCTCGCTGCTCCCCCCTCTCCTTGCCCAGTGAAATTCTTCATGTTAGACACTGGCAGCCTCTTGTGCATCTATCAATCTGCAACTCCAATGTGGAGACCCAGAAAATAGGTCACACACACACCATTCACACTACACTATTTCCAGCCTCAAAATCCTCAACTCGGAATCTCTCAACGGTCTTTGCCTCTCCCTAGCCCTGCAGTGTTGAACCAAATTGATATTTCCCCAGTCCCTGTGCAGTGATCCCACCAACCTTCAGCCACTTGTGTAATGCCCATTCATAGAATCCCCACACTGCAGAAGCAGGCCATTCGGCCCATCAGGCCTGCATGGACCACAATCCCATCCAGGCCCTATTCCCCTAATCCCATATATTTATTCTATTAATCCCCCTGACACTAAAGGTTCAATTCACCTAACTGGAACATTTTTGGACTGTGGCACAAAACCCACATAGACACGGGGAGAACATGCAAACTCCACACATATGGTGACCCAAGGCCAGAATTGAACCCAGGTCTCTGGTGCTGAGGCGTAACAGTGCTAACCACTGTGCCAACCTGTTGCCCATGCCCACAATAAATGGAGGAGTGGGGGCAGAATCTTTAATCTACTTGCTGTTGTAGATTTCCCACTCTGGATTCAAATTAGGCAGCAGTTCTTCATACCTGCACCAAGCCGTGCACAGCAGTGAGAGCAGGAATATCCTTCAGTAACACTTGCATTTAGCAAGACAGTCAATGACGATTTCTGGAAGAATGCCAGCCCTCATTGGTG
This sequence comes from Sphyrna mokarran, assembly GCA_024679065.1. NCBI lineage: Eukaryota > Metazoa > Chordata > Chondrichthyes > Carcharhiniformes > Carcharhinidae > Sphyrna > Sphyrna mokarran. Next base: position 8,448,956 of record JAGIQG010000038.1, on the reverse strand, counting down.
TGTATTATTTAACCCTTTGAGCTCAGTTACCCCACATCATTTCATCAATGAAACGAAAAGAAGCTAAATGAAACTGTTTATATTCATCCTATTTAGAGCTCACCAGGGAAGGGTTAAAAAGAATCTCAACCTTGGGGCACAAAGCTAAAAAGGACCTTGAAAAGTAGAGTGACCCACTGTGAGAATGTTCAATGTCAAGCATTGGCTGGCTGCTGCTTTCTCCAGCACAGCATGGCCCACGTTAAATCCATCAGAAGGGATTATTTCAAGCTGTAGTGTACTCTGCCTCAAAACAGGCTCTGCCAATTGGCATTTGCAACCCCACAAGATCTCAGTCACATCTTGGCAAAAAGGCATAGAGCAAAGGCCCTTGCAGAGCTGCTCCCACATCAGACTTCGACAAAGAAAAGTACAGCACAGGAACAAGCCCTTTGGCTCTCCAAGCCTGCACTGATCATGATGGCTGCCTAAGCTAAGACCGCATACACTTACGTGCATGGTGTCCTGCTACTGCCATCTTTATTCATGGTGGCACAGTGGTTAGCAATGCTGCCTCATAGTGTCAGGGACCTGGGTTCAATTTCCAGCTTGGATCACTGTATGTGTGGAGTTTGCACATTCTCCCCATGTCTGCATGGGTTTCCTCTGGGTACTCCAGTTTCCTCCCACAGTTTAAAGATGTGCTGGTTAGGTGCATTGGCCACGCTAAATTCTCCCGCGGTGTACCCAAACAGGCACCAGAGTGTGGTGACTGTGGTATTTTCACAGTAACTTCATTACAGTGTGAACGTAAGCCTACTTGTGACTAATAAATGAACTTTAAACTTTTTATTCACGTATTCGTCTAGATGCCCCTTAAACGCCGCTATTGTACTTGCTTCCACCTCCTCCCCCGGCAGCACTTTCCAGACATTCACCACCTTTTGTTTAAAAAAAGATCTACCTTGCACATCTTCTCTAAAGTTTTTCCCATGCATCTTAAACCTATGTCCCCTAGTACTTCACTTGTCTACCCAGGAAACAGCATCTGACCATCCACTCTGTCCATGCCATCAATCTTGTAAACCTCTATCAGGTCACCTCTCAATTTCCGCCATTCCATTGAGAACAAATCGAGTTTCTCCAACCTTTCCTCATAGCTAATACCCTTCAGATCAGGCAATATCTTGGTAAACCTCTTCTGCACCCTCTCCAAAGCACCCATATCTTTCTGGTAGTGTGGTGACCAGAATTGTACACAATATTGTAAATGAGGCTTAAATGTTCTGTACAGCTGCAGCATGACCTGCCAATTTTTATACCCGATGCCCCGACTGATGAAGGCAAGCGTGCCGTATGCCTTCTTGACTACATTATCCACCTGCATTGCTACTTTCAGTGATTGGTGGACACGTACCCCCAAATCTCTGTCTGTCAATACTCTTAAGGGTTCTACCATTTACTGTATAATTCCTATATGCATTGGACTTTCTAAAATGAATTATCTCACACTCGTCCGGATTAAACTCCATCTGCCATTTCTCCGCCCATGTCTCCAATCGGTCTATATCTTGCTGTATCCTGTGACAATCCTCTTCACTATCCGCGCAACTCCACCAATTTTTGTGTCGTCTAATCTTGGGGGTGAGGGGGGAAGACAAGGGTCATAGTTATTTATACCAGCAAAGTTTAGTCGATTCTGGCACACAGTAAACAAGTCTCAAAATCAGGCCGAGGCGAGTGGAAACTATAAATCAGGTCCCACAGTGTAAGATGCTAACAGGTCAAATCCAAATTTTTCTTCAAGTTTAAGATGCTCATTTCATAAAGACTTAACATACAATCGAAATCTCTCACCTACATCCAACAGGTTATTAATATTGGAAAAGGTGGCAGCGGAGGGGTTTTAAAAAGAGTGAGCAAAAATCAGAGGCTGCTATTCGCACACAATCGCGTGTCAAGCTGCTTATAACCATTATTTGAATGATGAAATGCGATTTCACACTGATGGGGCTTATCTTCCTTCAATAATTTATAGCTTTACACTTTCACTTGGGGGTTTCCTTTGCAATTTTTTTGTTTTGTGCTGTGCTGACAACTGTTACAACAAATGTCAGTGCTTCCCACACCCTCCACCCCATGATTAAAAGCACTCAGATTGCTACTGTAAATTTATTAAAAACCAAACATCATTGATGCAAGCAGCCTTTATAGTCAGTGTCATTTATGTGGAGAATTACAAATACCCAGAAGGGATTATCAGACAATAACTCCCGTGCACTCTGCAATCAAATCGTCTCACCTCTAAAAATAAATCAGATGCGTCATGAAGGCACATGACAAGTGTCCCAACTCGCACCATGTTGTTGGCATAGGAAAATGTAATTAATCCAACTGTCGCAAGGTGATGGAGAAACATAATAAGAAAGTCCTGCAAAAGGTGAAATAAAGTGAGTATCAAATTAATGAGTAATTGGAACACTTTGTGTAGATACCATACCAGGTCTGACCCACACTCGCTGCTGGGTTCTCTCTCTTTCTCCCTCCTGCTGTACCTTTACTCTGGACATCAACATAACATACTGTGGAGTCACAGCAGAGGGTGGGCAAGAGGAGCATGATTCTCTATGTGCAGCATTTCAAATTTCAAATGTATCACACAAGCACAATCAGGACTCTTACTTCACATCTTTTAGAGGATGGTTACTGATAATCTAGGACCAGCTGACTAACTGGTTCTATTTGGCAGAGAGGAATATAGAACACAATAAATGAGGGATTACAACCAGATTCATCCCACAGTAGAGAGTCTGTCCCAAGATGTATCCCAGTGCAAACTGTGTGGACCCTATAGGTTACAAAGACAACTTGATTCACTCCAACAGCAGAACCCATAAAAGTATTGTGCACATGCAAGTATATACAATAAAAGCTGCTGACATTTACATTGTTCAGTATCAGAAAGATTAAACCAAGCAGCAGCAATGCCGAAATCTTAAATCATTATCAACTTAAAAACCAAATCTGGGGCTAAAATGTTTTACTAAAACTCCTGGCTTCCGAGCTTGAGCTAAACAACCCATCAAGATTATGGCAAGAGCCTCAACAAAAAGAGAACACAGGGAAATGTAGAAACTCAGCATTTATGTAACTGCTAGTCTCAATGGCATTATTCTGTATTGATGGATTCTAACAGCCAGCTGACGTAGATTAAGGGAAGCAAAACAATGACCATTTTCTCACTACTCCTCACTGTGAGAAAGCCAAATGGCCTCCTTTTGCACTGCAACAATTCTGTGATTCTGCAAAAAAAAATTTACAGCATGGCTAGTGTTCATTCCTAGCTTTCACGCAATTCTTTTCAACTCAGGTGACAAAACACATTCCCTCAGAGTTTGCCTTTGTTTTTTTCAAATCACAGTTCTATTCAAATGAGCAATAATGGCATCATGTGCAATTAGAACCACAAGACTGCAGGTGAGGTTTAGTCAATCTTTTGATGAAAAATGATTAAGTCTCTGATTAAAAATGCTTCCATTTTTTCCAAAACAAAATATGAACTTGACTCTAGGAACTCGTGCCATTTTGCAACAGGAAACCATGATGCAGAGCTGGAGGGCTTGGAAATAGCAAGGAGGATTCTCTTGGCTTATACATAAAAAAGAGGGCTGGGGGTAACTTTCACAGGTCTGTATTTTTTTCCTCACCACAGTCCAATTTACATAGAGTCTCTGGATTTGTACCATGGCTTATTGGCATGAGAAATGTTTGCCCAAAATTTCTCCACCATCTATTTTAGCAAAGGCATTAACTACTTAAAATAGAGGCAGAGCAGTTTAAAAGCATTATCTGAACCAGATCCCCCTGGATGTAGGGAAGAGCTAACCTACAAATTACCTTTCCCTAGGCCTTTGCAATGCTGCCTGGGAGATGGTTGAGAGAACTAGCACCTATTTGACACCTCCCACTGACAGCAATGCTATGAACTGAACAGATATATAACCTCCCACTCAATATATACACTAACTTCCCATCCATTGACTCTGTCTACACTTCCTGTTGCCTTAGAAAAGCAGTCAGCATAATCAAGGACCCCATGCACCTCGGACATACTTTCTTCCATTTTCTTCTGTCAGGAAAACCGACTCAAGAACAGCTTTTTCCCTGCTGCCAGACTTTTGAATATCCTATCATATGTTAAGCTGATCTTTCTCCTCACCCTATCTGTAACTGTAACACTATATTCCACACCTTCTCCTTTCCTTCTCCCCTATGTACTCTATGAATGATATGCTTTGTCTGTATTACGTGGATGAAACAATACTTTTCACTATATCTCAATACATGTGACAAATCAATTCACAAACATGCTGACTGCTCCAGTCCTTACAAAAAAAAGGAAAATGCCTCTCCCAGAAAATGTAGATCAAAATATAAATGTGCTGCAGTTGAAATTCAAATAACCATTGTCAATCTTGCAGTGATTGGTTTCAGCTTCCGGACAGCTAAATACGATAAGAAATCTAAGTCTTTCATGGTCGAGAGAGGCCCTTATGTCATGATAAGATGAAAAGAAAAAGGTGGTAATGAAGCTAAATATAAAATAAATAGGGAACACCACGAATGGGAAGAATGCTGGACAAAGCTCTGAGCACACTGCAGAAGCCCTGACTCCTAAACCAGCTGTCAGGCACAGCACGGTTAGTGCAGGCAGCCATGGCTGTCAGCAGTGAATGGACAGAAATGGAAAAAAACGCTGGCCATAAAGAAAACAAAAGGAACAGTTCAGTCAACAGCAGATGAAAGCATCAGTCAGCATGAAATGGCAGCAACATGCACAAATGGTGAGGTACAATAGATACAAGACAGAAATAGACCTGAATGTGACCAGCCACAAGGTACTTGCAACAAAAGCGGATTTTTTCTGTCTGCATTTTAAGTGCAGCTTATTAGTCAGAAGGTGGAAATAGTAAGAGCTTGTCAGCCATTTAAAACAACCTATAACATGTACATTTTTGCACCCCCACCCAATATGTCCCATCTGTTCTGCACAATTAGTGAGGACTTTCTTTTAAGATATACAAGACTAGTTTATCTCAGAAGCTCCTTTTTCTCAATAAAGGCAGTGAGACATCATCTCTAGAATCACCTACAGAGTGCCTCGCTGGGCTCTTCTACATTGGAACATCTTTTTCTTATCTACTACTATTTTTCTTAAATAAAGCCTTATTTTCCCAGTCAGAAGGGTGGTTAATCTGGTCTTCAAATATTCACCAATGTTTCTCTTCATCTTTCCTCTATCCTGGCTTTAGAGCAACAGGTGAGCAAAGACAGGTTCAGTGGATAAAAAAAATATGTTTCTCTGTCTTGTTGGAGCACCTGTTCACAGCACAGCGTAGTGGGGAGCAAAACTGCTGTATTTGCCATGTGCCAGATTCCAATCCCCTCTGCCCCATTTCAAGGATAAACTCAGTAAGAGGTCTGACAACACCAATTTTAAATCCAACCGATTTATTTGACAGTAAACTTGCAAGCTTTCGGCCTTTGTAGCCTTCGTCAGGTGAATGAGGTGTTCTGGTCTCCAAAAGCGCACATATCAGCACAGACAGTTTACAGATTGCTGATTAGAATGCGAATCCTTACGCCTAACCTGCTATTCAAGTCTTAAAGTGGCCAACAGCAGAGGTTAGAGGGATGTGTATTGTCTCCAGACAGCATAGTAAGTGAGGTTTTTTGCTAACCCAGGCAAGTCATGGGTTCATGTCACACTATCTGTAACCCCCATGACTTGCCTGGGTTAGCAAAAAAACCTCACTTACTGTGCTGTCTGGAAACAATACACATCCCTCTAACCTGTGCTCAGTGCTCCTTCCACTCACATTGTTAGCCACTTTAACACTTGAATAGCAGGTTAGGTGTAAGGATTCACATTCTAATCAGCAATCTGTGACTGTCTGTGCTGATATGTGCGTTATTGGAGACCAGAACACCTCATTCGCCTGACGAAGGCTACAAAGGCCAAAAGCTTGCAAGTTTACTATCAAATAAATCGGTTGGATTTAAAATTGGTGTCGTCAGACCTTACTGAGTTTACTCCAGTCCAACACCGGCACCTCTACACCATTTCAAGGATACCCAGATTGCAACAACTCACACTGTAAATGCAATATAAGCTACCAGACTTCACAAGCAATCACTGGGAGAACATCGTTTCACCCCACACTTCATCCCGTATAGTACATTGGGTCACACTTGTAACTGCAAACGATGTATTGTCTGTGGGGAGGAAGGCAAGAACCAGACACATTCAAGAATTGGATGTGGAAAAAGAGGGAAGAGTTGAGGAGGAGGCTAGGATTAAAAGGAATAAAGAGGCACTCCTGGCGCTGGTACTAGGTTTCAGACTCTATAGGGGTAACTTTCAATACCAGAGAACCAATAGCGAACTTGGGACAGCCCTGGGAAATTCAAGGGAGTGAGAAATTATTTTAAAAAGGACAGAAATAAAATACTTAAAAAGGATCAGTTTTTAGATGCACGTCACTTGCAGTCGAGCGCTATGAACTTTTGGTTTTAGATGTTAAATTCATCTGCTTTGGAAACATAAAATTCACACTGCACTAAAATTAGAAATATTAACTGATTACAACACTTCCAATTGAGAGGATTTTGACTCGAGCCAAATTTGGATACATCAGCTTAATTTGACAGCAACTGGCACTAATTAGACGTTAAACGACACCCAGGTACTTTTCAAAGAGCACAACCAGCTTGAAGCTAAGAACACACTTGATTTCGGAGCAGAGATCACTTGGCTTGCATATGGTCTTCAATCTTGAGCCAAGATAATTAATTTAATCAAATATTAAATTCATATGACTTTCAGCTGATTGGTCACAAGACTATTCCAAACCAAGAGCTGCTAATTTTTTTCTATTTAACCACTTCCGTTATTGGTTTAGATACAAATGCAAATTATCCATTTCAATCAATATCCTTTTGTGGTTTCATTTGCTCTGTACCTCGTTTCCATATTACCTGCCGAAAGGTTCATCTCAAAATCAATGAGGTACATCATGAACCAAAGCAGCCACAGAACCGAACCTTAAATCACTCCAGTACCTATCACCTCCAACCACTGAAAATTTGTCTTTTAAGATCTACGATGGTTCTCCTTTTTCAAAAATGTCATTTCCCTCAAGATTGTAATCCTTGCTCTAATTCTATAGACCTTAATCTTCTATAATAATCTCCCCACATGAAACCTTGTCTTCCTAAAAAGCTCATGGGCACTGCATTTATAGCATTTTGCTTCATGTTTGTTACACCCACAAAAAGGTTCATCAAGCACAGATATCTCTGCAGAGATCAACAAATTCAGTGCAGGCTCGGGGTCAAAGAGCAAAGAATAGTACAGTACAGCACAGGAAAAGTCCCTTCAGCCCTCCAAGCCTGCACTGACCATGTTATCCTATCTAGGCCAACCGCCTGTATCCCTCTATTCCTCGTCTATTCACGTGTCTATCCAGATAAGTCTTAAATGTCGCTAATGTGTCTGCCTCAACTACCTCACTGGGCATTCCAGGCCCCCACCACCCTCTGTGTAAAAAAAAATTTCCCCCGCACATCTCCACTGAACCTTTCCCCCCTTTCCTTGAACTTGTGCCCCCTTGTATTTGTCATTTCTGCCCTGGGAAAAAGCTTCCAACTGTTCATCCTATCCATACTCCTCATAATTTTATAAACCTCTATCAGGTTGCTCCTCAGCCTCCGTCTTTCCAGGGAGAACAATCCCAGTTTATTCAATCTCTCCTCATATCTAATACCCTCCATACCAGGCAACATCCTGGTAAACCTTTTCTGTACTCTCTCCAAAGCCTCCACATTCTTCTGGTAGTATAGTGATCAGATTTGGACACAGTATTCCAAATGCGGACAAACCAATGTTTTATACAACTGTAACATAATCTGCCAACTTTTATACTCAATGCCCTATCCAATGAAGGCAAGCGTGCTGCATGCTTTCTTCACCATCTGTGCTGCCGCTTTTACAGACCTGTGAACCTGAATGCTCAGATCTCTGTGTGTGTCTATGCTCCTGATGGTTCTGCCATTTATTTAATAGCTCCCACCTGGATTGGATCTACCAAAGTACATCGCCTTGCATTTGTCCTAATCAAACCTGAGGCCTTCCCGGCAAACACGACTTACCAAGTCACTGGTTAAACTGGAGTCAGCAGGAATTTCACCTAACATTTTTATGTCAGGAAAAGGGCTTTCAACATTTAACATCCACAGGAGTATATATATTGGGGAATGTAGTCACAGTCGAGTTACAACACTCCAAGCCATCCTCTTCCTAGAATTTACTGAACATTGTATTCAAAAACAACGCTAATTTCCTCAAGTGAGCCTCATAGCTAATGACATAACTCAGAAGAGTATGCCACTGCTGATTTTAACCTAAACTACTTCGTTGCTTGCTGCATTTTGCAGAAAAAAGATCATTTTAATTCAGAGCCAGACAATAAAGTGAGAAAAATATATTTGCTTGGAATTTAAGCTGTCAAATCAGAGTTTGCGCACACACTTGTTAAGGGTCCACCACTTTAACTACATTTTGTTTTGTTCTGAAGTTTCCAGAGATTCTGTTTGTTTTGACGCAGCACCCCCTTTAAGGAACTGGATTTTTAATCCATGTCACAAGTTTGTTGCTTTAGTTTATTTGGTTAACCAAAAGAAGCACATTTGCCAAGAGGATATACCATCTACGGCTCACACTCAAAACAGCAAAAATTGTAGGAAAAAACCCCAAGACGATATTTCCATGCTTTAACTAGGAAGCAATCCTTTCAAATCTAGAGCAGAGTAGGGTGCTTTGACACAGCACAGCTTGCTGTGCACAGGAGTTTGGATTAGGGATGGGATATTTATTAGTTAGTTAAAAGCATAGTTGTATTACAAAGCAGACAGTTCAAGAGAGAACAAAATAGTGGTGAGCAGCACTCAGGAAGTGTAGCTGAAAGCACAAGCTGTCAATTCCCTTCAAAAAAAAAACTATTCCTCCCATAGAAAGCCTCGGAAAATGACAATCCACAGCTCAATGCTAAAGATGCACAAATGTAACTAGCAGTATCCCACCCAGACTAGTCAAACTAGCCTGCTACATTCGGGGTTTGGAGACAAAAGCCCAAATCAAATTTAATCTGTTATAGCAATAGAGAAGCCACCTCAATCTGGCTATGTTACAGCAGCGGTTATTGTTATTGTTGAACTAATAACCCAGCCATCTGGAATAATAATCCAGATGACATGAATTCAAATCTCACCGTGGCAGTTAACAGAATTAGTTAATTCAGTAAATTTTATTTTAAAACTTAGCCACAAAGCTATCAGACTGTAATAAAAAGGAAACCTGCCTGATCTGGCCTATGTGTGATTCCAGTCCCACACCAAAGCGACTGGCTCTTAATGCCTTCTGAAGCAGTCTATCATCCCAAAGAAACAATAATTAAAAAAAAGTATTGTTTAAAATTCTTTCCAGTACCACAGCAATCCTAAAGAAGTCATACACAGCCATTAAAACTTGTATTTTATGAAGCATCTTTGGATGTTTTATTACACAAGAATGTTATATGCAAAATTTGCCAAACGGAGATGAAATCAGGACATATGATTGCAAGCTTGATCAAACAAACTGTTTTAAGCAGCATTTTAAAGGGGGTTGGTAGCAGAAAGGTTGAGGTAGGGACTCCAGAGCTTGCGGCCCAAGCAGCTGAAGGCACAGCCACCGATAGTAGAACAGTTAGAATCAGGGATGTTCGGAACCAGATATCTTCAGAGGATTGTGAGGCAGGAGGAGATTACAGAGATAGGAAGGGGCTGAGGCCATGGAGGAATTTCAAAACATAGCATCCCTACAGAGCAGAGAGAGGCCATTCAGCCCATCAAGTTTGCACCAATAACAATCCCACCCAGGCCTCATCCCATAACCCCACATATTCACCCTGCTAATCTCCCTGACACTAAGAATCAATTTAGCATGGCCAATCAGCCTAACCTGCACATCCTTGGATTGTGGGAGGAAATCAGAGCACCCAGAGGAAACCCACGCAGACACGAGGAGAATGTGCAAACTCCACACAGACAGTGACCTGAGGTCGGATTTCAACCCAGGTCTCTGGCGCTGTGAGACAGCAGCGCTAACCACTGTACCACCACAAGGGTGAAAATTTTAAACCTGAAGCATTGCTTTAACCAGAAACCACCTGTAGGTCAGCAAGCATAGGGATGTGATGGATGGAACAGGAGTCAGTGCAACTAAGGACACAGAGTTTTGGATGATCTCAAGTTGAGAGTAGACTGTGGGAGGCCATTCAGGAGCGTACTGGAACAGTCAGGTCTAGAGGAAAGAGCAAGATGAAGGTTTCAGCAGATAAAACATAGAACATAAGCTGAAGCAGGGCAGAACAGTTACGAAAGTGGAAATATAAAGTCTTAGTGATGATGCCAATATGTGGCCAAATTCAACACAAATTGCGAACAATCTGTTTCAGCCTCAAACAGTTTACAGAGAACAGGACGAAGTCAGTAGGTAGGGAATGGATTTTGTAGCAGGAATGAACGACAATGGGCTCCATCTTCCCAACATTTAATCAATGGGTTATCAGCAAGTAATGTGGGACGCTCCTCTGAAATAGCTGGGCACAAATGCAGAAAAATAATCAATTCCGTAAAAAATATATTGAAACAAAGAAGTTCTAGAAAAGGGGTACTAGTATTAAGGAACAGAAAAATATACGAACAGTATTTAAATAGTTAACTATAGCACATATGAATGGGACACAAGGTACAGTCCCCTTAAAGGTGCCTTCTATTTCAAACAATGAGGCTTTGAGAGTCATAGAAGAGTACAAGACAGAGGGGCCACTTGGCCCATCAACTCTGTACTAGCCCTTTCAAAAGAAAGGGCCACAAAGAAAACGTGCATGCCCGTGCTTAGTTTAGTAGTAGTTTTATGGTGGGGATTCATCACAAGACTGTGCATATCAGACCCGCTGTGCGACTTCTTGATCTATTTTGCAACTATTTTACAAAGGGTTATTTTTAAACAAATATAGCACTCCCAGGTTTGTTTCAGCGTGCCTAACTTGGCTATCCAACTCTGGTTCTGTTAACGTGCAATTCAAACTTTTTTTTTTTTTTAAATAAATTATAAATGGGAGCAGGATTTGCAACCTGGCCAATCTGGAAAATACACCACCAATGGTTGGAACTCAATAGCATGGCAGCTGCTTACCTTTCTTTTAATATCTGTAAACTGAGAAAACATCAATGACCAATAGAACGACAACTCCATTATGTAATAATAATACATGTCAAACATTAGTTTCTGCAAGGAAGAACATAAAAACCTAGTTAATTATCAATGTATAATTAGCAAATATAAGAAAACAAGCAGTAGAAATAATATGGCAGCACAACAGTTAGCACTGTTGTCTCAGCACCAGTGAGAATCTGGCAACAGCAATTTTAAATCCAACCGATTTTATTTGATAGTAAATCTGCAAGCTTTCAACTTTCGTCTTCGTCAGGCAAATGCAGTGTTCTGGTCTGCAATAGCACACGTATCAGCACAGTCACAGATTGCTGATTAGAATGTGAATTCTTACATCTAACCTGCTATTCAAGTCTTAAAGTGGCTAACAATGTGTGTGAAGGGAACCCTGAGCACAGGTTAGAGAGATGTGTATTGTCTCCAGATAGCACAGTAAGTGACACGGGACATGGTGGACAGAGCACCCTTTGTTGTCCAGTACTTCCCCAGAGCAGAGAAGCTATAACATCTTCTCCAGAGTCTTCAACATATCATTGATGATGATAAATATCTCGCTAGGGCCATTCCCACCCCCTCACTTCTTGCCTTCAGACAACCGCGCAACCTCAAACAGATCATTGTTCGCAGCAAACTACCCAGCCTTCAGGAGAACAGTGACCACAATACCACACAACCTGCCACAGCAACCTCTGCAAGACATGCCGATCATAGACATGGACGACATCATCAAACGTGAGGATACCATTCACCAGGTACACGGTACATACACTTGCAACTCAGCCAACGTTGTCTACCTAATACGTTGGAAGAAAGGATGTCCCGAAGCATGGTACATTGGGGAGACCATGCAGACACTACGACAGCGGATGAATGAACATCGCTCGACAATCACCAGGCAAGACTGTTCCCTTTCTGTGGGCGAAATCTTCAGCGGTCATGGGCATTCGGCCTCCAACCTTCGGGTAAATGTTCTTCAAGGTGGCCTTCACGGCACACGACAGCGCAGAGTCGCTGAGCAGAGACTGTTAGCCAAGTTCTGCACACAAGGATGGTCTTAACAGGGATCTTGGCCTCATGTCACACTATCTGTAACCCCCGTAACTTGCCTGGGTTAGCAAAAAAATCTCCCTTACTGTGCTGTCTGGAGACAATACACAATTCTCTAACCAATGCTCAGGATTCCCTTCACCCACATTGTTAGCCACTTTAACACTTGAATAGCAGGTTAGATGTAAGGATTCACATTCTAATCAGCAATCTGTGACTGTCTGTGCTGATGTGTGCTATTGCAGACCAGAACACTGCATTTGTCTGACAAAAGGTAGTAAAGCTTGCAGATTTACTATCAAATAAAATCGTTTGGATTTAAAATTGGTGTTGCCAGATTCTTGCTGAGTTTACCCCAGTCCAACACTGGCATCTCTACAATCAGCACCAGTGACCCAAGTTCGATTCTGGGCTCAGGTGACCGGTGTGGGTTTCTTCCCACAGTCCAAAAACGTGTAGATTAGGTGGATTGGTCATACTCAATTGCTCTTTAGTAAGTGCCCAAACATGTGTAGGTTGGGGGGGTGAGGGGGTGGTTTTGGAAATTAGCCATGGTACATGTGCAGGATTATGGGAGTAGGTGGAGGGGAGGGCCTGGGTAAGATGCTCTTTTGGCAAATTGGTACAGACTCGATGGGCTGAATGAGCTCCTTCTGCACTGCAGGGATTCTATGATACAACTGATTATAAATTATTATAAAATAATGAGGGGTACAAATCAGCTAAATAGTCAATGTCTTTTCCCAAAGATGGGGGAGTCTAAAACTAGAGGGCATAGATTTATGGTGAGAGGGGAGAGATACAAAAGTGTCCAGAGGGACTAATTTTTCCACACAGAGGGTGGTGAGTATCTGGAACAAGCTGCCAGAGGTAGTAGTAGAGGCAGGTACAATTTTGTCTTTTAAAAAGCATTTAGGGAGTTACATGGGTAAGATGGGTATAGAGGGATATGGGCCAAATGCGGGCAATTGGGATTAGTTTAGGAGTTTTCAAAAAAAAAAAAAAGGGTGGCATGGACAAATTGGGCCAAATGGCCTGTTTTCGTGCTGTAAACCTCTAACTCTATAACTGAATGAATCTTGTGCAGGCTTCCCCACCTCTTCAAAAATACATATTTTCAATCTATTCTGTTCCACCTAGAAACAAACAGAATGTAATTGTAGATGTAAACATAATTTAATGGTGGCACAGTGGTTAGCACCTCTGCTTCACAATGCCAGGGTCCCAGATTCAATTCCGGCCTCAGGTCACTGCCTGGGTGGAGTTTGAATATTCTCCCCATATCTGCATGGATTTCCTTTGAGTATTCTGGTTTCCTTCCACAGTCCAAACACATACAAGGTTAGGTGGATTGGCCGCACTAACTTAACCCTCGTGACAGGGGGATTAGCAGGGTAAATGTGGGGTTGCAGGAATAGGCCCTGGGTGAGATTGAGGTCAGTACACAGACTCAGTGGGCTGAATGGCCTCCTTCCATAGGTGGGGATTCTATGTAATTACAGAGCGATTTTATTACATGAAATAGTACAACAATTGGGGAATACATTTCCCAATTTGCCCGACATACACCTGCTTAGAAATTGAGTCCTTTGAAATAATCACCTGCTCAAAGCACGAATGAAGTGCTCCTTTCACAATGGGTGAAACTAGACACATAAAAAAAGGAAACATTACAAACTCATCTCTTGAAAATTACAGGGAGCTCCAATAAAAAGCAAGTCAGGGTCTACTGCTCAAACACCTCCAAAATAAAAACCAGCAAATACGAATCAGAATTGTTCAGCTCTCACCTGATACGGGTAGTTATACCAGCAGCGTCTTGTGTCCCAGAACCAGGGAGCCTAGAAGAAAGCAGAAGCAGAGTTATGGACGGCAGTGATCCTAACAGATTGGTGTTTTGTAGAAAACGTTTCAAAATGCTTCTTTCCACCGCCCCCCCCCAACCATCCGACCATCTCCCGCAACATTCTTTATTCTCAAAAAGAGAGCAACTCACAAATTAGGATCCTGTTCCATAGCCACTGAAGACTCCCGCACCTTAACCACCAGTCATTCCTTTTGCCACTAGTCTGAGCAGCAGGCTGGTTGACCATGGGTGGCATCGCAACTTAGGATAATTCATCATTGGATGGTCTATTTACAGCTGTCCAATGATCAGGAGTATGGACCTTGGCCCATTTTCCTCCTAACTCTTCGGGGCACTGTTAGAGTCCCTTTGAGAGCCATTAGCTCAGCACATACCATTAGCTGAATTGGGCCCTCCTCCTTCCTTTGTATTATATACTCCCATTCCACATGGTTGGATCATCCTCTGAACCAGAACAGTGAGATTTACACACTTGTCTTAGGATCAAAATCTCAAAGGGGTAAACTCCGTGGGTTAGCACTGCCGTCTCAGCACCATGGACCCGGGTTCGATTCCTGGCTTGGGTTACTGTCTGTGTGGAGTTTGCACACTCTCCTCGTGTCAGTGTGGGTTTCCTCCGGTGCTCTGGTTTCCTCCCACAGTCTGAAAGAATGCTGGTTAGGTGCATCGGCCGTGCTAAATTCTCCCTTGGTGTATCCAAACAGGCGCCAGAGTTGGGCGAGGTGGAGGGGGGGAAATTTTAGTCACTTCATTGCAGTGTTAACGTAAGCCTACTTGTGACACTAAAATAACTATTGTGCTTAGAAATAAAGAATAATGCTCCACAACTTTCAGATTTGTGTACACCCAACTCATTGCAGAGCTAAGAGCAAATCACAAGCTCTAGAAACTACTGCCAGTTTTGGTTTCACGTATCTACAGAAAGATTAAGACAATAAACACAAGCAGCCTCTGTGCTCAATTGAAAAAAAAACCCAATTGAACTTACACAAGTTCAGAGTCATGAGTTCAAGTTGTTTTTCCTTGACTGAGGGACACTCCACTGCAATACCAAGGGAGTGCTGCACTGTTAGAAGTGCTGTCTTTGGAATGAAATGTCAAAATAAGGCCTTGTCTGCCCCCTTGGGCACTGTTCAGAAGGGAGCAGTGAAGTCTGGTCAATATTTTATCACCAATATCAAAGATTATCTGCTCATTTATCTCACTACTATTTGTGGGAGCTTGTGGTGTGAAACTAGACTGCCACATTTCTCCACAATCATGAGCACATTTCAGAAGTACGGCTGTTCGTAGGTATCAGACACATACAACCTCATTTCTTGAAGACAGCAAACAAATGACTTTGCAGCAAGTGGTTAGGCTCAGACTGGTATTCGGGGTGCAAGGGCAGGGAGGAATGCGAAGAGCAGAACAGTTGTACAACTTGCAAAGTCAAACTAGTTTCTGGTGATTCAGCTGGGGCTTAGAGAGGTCCACCTTCACCAGAACAAATTCTTGGCTAACACTTTAGCACACTTTTTGATCTGCTTGATCAAAAATAGCAGCCCTTTTAGCAGGTGAACATCAGAAACCTACTACAGCAACTTAGCACACACATTATCAGATAAAGTTTGACACCAAACCACACAAGGAGATATTCGGTCAGTTACAAATGTTTGAGAAGTCTTAAAAGGGAAGAAAACATAACAGTGAGGTGGAGAGCTTCAGAGAGGGAATTCCAGCACAGCCACCAATGGCCGAACAATTAAAATCAGGACAGCACAAGAATTTAGAGTACAGCTATCATGGGAGAGTCGAGGTAGGGGATAGGGAAGAGGTAGGAAGGAGAGAGAGGCAAGGCCATGGAGAGATCAGAGAACAGGCAGGAATTTTTTAAAATATATATCCATTCATGGGACAGGGGCATTGCTGCTGGCCAGCATTTATTGCCTATCCCTAGTTGAGAAGATGGTGATGAGCTGCCTTCTTGAATTGCTGCAGTTCATGTGCTGTGGGTTGACCCACAATACTGATAGGGAGGAAATTCCAGGATTTTGACCCAGTGACTGCGAAGGAACGGCCAATATATTTCCAAGTTAGTTCAAAGGTAAGTATTTTAAAATCAGGACATGCAAAGGAGTAATAGGGGAGCAGGGCTTGCTGCAAATTAACACCTAGGCAGAGTTGTGGATGACCAAGCTTACAGAAGGTAAAATGTGGCAGGCTAGCCAAAATACTGCAGAGATAGGTCAAAGTTACCCTTGCATTTTACGAGCGTAGCTGACAGCAGGCTATGAGGTCTCCCTTACTCACCTTGACATCACTGTATCTGCCAACGTATGCCAAAACAGAAGGTATTGCAGAGCCACATAAAGGCACCAAGCTTGTCACAAGGGCAGGGTTTCAGGTTTCAAGCCCTCCACGTTTCTATAGAAATCACAGACCCACACCTGATGGAAACGATTAAAAAGGCAGCTGGCAAAGCAGCTGCTATCCCAAAACAGCAATTAATTCAGTCAATACCAACGTGCCTAACTGCCACAGGAAGCAGCATAGTGGCTGAACGCTCTGTATGAGACACCCACAAGAACAGCGGATCCCTTGGAAATCCAAGCAAACAATTGCACACAGATCGGTGCGCAGCAGGCTCCACGGGGGGAAAGGAGCAGGAAGCAACAGCATGCGATAACATGCTTAGGGACAGCATCCCTTCCAGGGTGAAGGAAGGGATGCAAGCTAAATCCCCATTTCCTGAACCCATGGGAGTGAGGCGGCAAACCAATTGGAACGATAATGGTCACTGAACTACACCAGGCAGGTGGGAAATCGGGAGCAGGTTGCCTGCATGCCTTTCCAGTGATTTCCAATTTACAGATCCTAGCACTGCTGCCTCTCAGTGTCAGGGACCCAGATTCAATTCCCACTTGGGTCACTGTCTGTGTGGAGTTTGCACGTTCTCCCCATGTCTGCACGTGTTTCCTCCAGGTACTCCAGTTTCCTCCCACAGTCCAAAGATGTGTGGGTTAGGTGAATTGGCCATGATAAACTGCCTCTTAGTGTCAGGGGGGAATAGCAGGATAAATATGAGGGGTTATGAAGATAGGGCTGGGTGGGTTTGCTGTTGGTGCAGACTTGATGAGCAGAATGGCCTCCTGCTGCACTGTAGGGATTCTAAGTGGCCAATTTGGCCCATTAAGTCCACGTCAGTATTTGGTAGAGCCATCTAATCAGTCCCATTCCCTGGGCCTCTCTCATTTCCTGCAAGTGCCAGCCAAGGCCCTTTTGAGGAATCATCCATTGTCTTTGCTTCTACTATCCCCATAAATACAGACCCGCTGAGAGATAAGGAGCTGGAATTCTTTCTTGCAGTTTTTCTGCATCCTTGTCCAAAATCTTAAAACGTATCCCCTAATCTTTGGGCTATCTGTTAATGGGAACTATTTTTCCAATCTTACCCCAGCTTCTCCCTGCTTGGATTGGCGGGGACTGAGGAGCAGTGCCAGGCAATACAACAGGACATAGATAGGCTGGTAGATTGGGCAGATAGGTGGCAAATGGAATTTAATCCGGATAAATGCGAGGTGATGCATTTTGCCTGGAAGAATGTAGAGGGGAGTTATAGGATAAAAAGGTAAAACTATCCGGAGTATAGAGACGCAGAGAGACCTGGGGGTGCAGGTTCACAAGTCTCTGAAGGTGTCAGTACAGGTGGAGAAAGTGATAAAGAAAGCGTATGGTATGTTAGCCTTCATAGGAAGGGGTATAGAATACAAGAGTAGGAGTCTGATGTTACAAGTGTATAGAACGTTGGTTAGGCCTCACTTGGAGTACTGCATCCAGTTCTGGTCGCCGTACTACCGGAAGGATGTGGAGGCCCTGGAGAGAGTGCAGAGGAGATTTACCAGGATGCTGCCTGGTATGGAAGGGCTGTCTTACGAGGAAAGATTGAACACACTGGGGTTGTTTTCCCTTGAAAGACGTCGGCTGAGAGGGGATCTATTAGAGGTATATAAGATTATGAGGGGTATAGATAGAGTAAATGGTGGTAAGCTTTTTCCACCATTAGAATCGGATAGAACGAGGGGTTACGGCCTTAGGGTGAGGGGGGCTATGTATAAGACGAATATTAGAGGGCATTTTTTCACACAAAGGGTAGTGGGGGTGTGGAATGCACTACCGAGTAAGGTGGTGGGAGCAGGCACGCTAGGGTTGTTTAAGGGTCTCTTGGACAGCCACATGAGCGGTCTGCAGATAGAGGGATATAGGAGGACTGTTTAAATACTTTTTGTTTCCACAGGCTATTCGGTCCACCTTGTTGACCAACAAGGCGCATGCATTCGGCATGTCGTGAGGGCTGCTCTTGGATATTACTTCAGGAGTGACCTAGTGCTTCATATCGTTAGTGTATGCTTAAACTGGACCATCTGATGGGCAACATGACAGCTCAGAGACTATTGCTGTTGCTGTGCAGACACATGGATTTGGGCCTGTGTCTGCGGGAGTTTGCGCGTTCTCCCCGTGGTTGCGTGGGTTTTCTCCGGGTGCTCCAGTTTCCTCCCACATCCCAAAAATGTGCTCTTAGGCTGACTGGGTAACAAATTGTCCCTATATTGGTCTCTATATGTCATTAAGACGTTAGGGCGGCGGCACAGGCTCGTTGGGCCGAAGGGCCTGTTTCCCGTGCTGTGTTGTTCTTTGTTCTTTGTTCTCCAACCTACCCCTGCAGCCAAAAATCCCTCATGCCCAGCATTCTGGTGAACCCCCTCTGCCCTTATTCAAATCTGAGCAGTGCAGCAGATGGGACACTAGAATTGGCCTCTGGATTATTTGGGCTGGCAGAACAGGGTGACAAAGCACAACTGCGAGAGCACTGCTTTCAATTCTCTCCCTTCTTCTGCTCTTCCACTTCGATGGATGGCACAGTGGTTAGCACTGCTGCCTCTCAACGCCAGGGACCTGGGTTCAGTTCCGGCCCTCGGGTTACTGTGTAAAATTTGCACATACTCCCCATATCTGTGTGGGTTTCCTCTAGGTGCTCCAGTTTCCTCCCCAAAGATGTGTGGGTTAGGTGGATCAACCATGCTAAATTAATCCTAGTGTCGAGAGTTTAAAAGGATAAATACGTGGGGTTACGGCAATAGGGCCTAGGTGGGATTGTGGTTGGTGTAGGCTCAATGGACTGAATGGCCTTCTTCTGCACTGTACAGATTCTACAGTCAATCATGGTTTAGCTTACTTGCTAAAAATGGCAGCAAGTGTCTGTATAATTGTACTACGTATTCCAGCAAGGGGAAAAGCAGCTGTAGAGAAGAGGGGAGTGAAGAGAACAAAAATGCATGCTTCAGAAATTAAAATACATCTTGCTCCTGTGCTTCAAAAGACAGCACAGAAAAGCAGTGTTGAATTTTTACACACTGCTCTAGTGTGCAAAGAATTTCAACTTGTGGCAGTTCCACATTCAGGTCTTGCAGTACATGCCTACCCCAGTCAGCCAGTGCAGAACTAAAATTAGTCAAAGATTTCCAATATAATTTGCACAGCCAATTCTGACTCACTGCAAAAGATGACGTACAAGATGAAAAATACCTCGTACGTAAACCTCAAACTTCAACGTTTGCACACAAGCCTTTTCTCATTGAAACAAAGGTGGTAAGATAATAGACGGTAGGGCGTGGGATAAAACCTGTCATTTTATTACGCAGATCTGGAAAGATCCTGGGCACAATCTCTGGTCAATAGCTGACATCAGATATAGCAACCATACATATATGCCCTGGCTTGCATGCCAGAGTTAGATGATAAAAGGCCATCCAGGTCTCCATTATCTATCATTAGGATGCATTTTGCTAATATGGATGACACTCAGATTTGTTGCCCTTTCCCAGGTGCCCTGGCCATTCTCCTTGAACTTGTGCCAATGGTTTTCCTTGCATTGGCAGAGAATGCTGACCCAGCAACAAAGAAAATGGCAACATGTACCCAAATTAGGATTGTGGGCAACGGGAGGTAATGAGTTCCTGTTCTTCTCTTTGGGCACAGTAGAGTTTACAGGCAATGGAGGTGATGTTGAAGTTTAATGAGTACAGTTCATTGCTGCAGATATAGTCCAACTACGATGGAAAGGATGGAAGACATACAGATCAAACACTAGCTTTCATTGAGCCAAGACAAAGTGTCATTATAGCTATACCAATCCAGGCAAATGGTGAGGACGCCACCAGATCCCTTCCTCAAGTCTTGTAGGTCATAGAAAACTGGAAGGAAGACAATAGCGTAGACTCTGTCTACATGGTGTTGAAATGCTCTCCAGCAGTCCCTCAAAGCAAGGAAAGTCTTAGAAACACAAGGAAGCTATTACACCGCAGCTACGTGGTTTCGGCTGATCAAGAAACTCTCCCGTTCTTACTGCCTGCTATAGACGCATCAGAAGAATTTACAGGTTGACAGTCCACTTGCTTGGTCATCAAGTCCTAGAGACTCAAACCCTGAGCTTCTACCTCAGGTGGTGGGTAGACACGCCACCTACTACATTGCAACAAACCCTCGTTATATTGGCACGACTGGTATAGCAAAGCTTCTGATGAATGGGGATTGGGGCCTTCATGCTAGAAGTGGTCATCAGCTCTGACACTTAGCACAAAATTTACTTAACACTGCCCATGCCCAAGTATTGGCAGGAATTATGAGGCTATCAGGCAGGAAATTAGAGACATAAACAGGAAAGAGGTTTTCTCAGGAAAATGTACAGAAGAAATGTGGCAAATTTTCAAGGAATATTTGTCTGGAGTTCTGCTCAGCAACATTCCAATGAGACAGGGAAGCTACGGTAGGTTACAGCAACCGTGGTGCATGAAAGCTATAATGAATTTAGTCAAGAAGAAAAGCAAAGCTTACAAAAGGTTCAAGGAGTGAGGTAATGTTAGAGATCTAGAATATACAGCTAGTAGGAAAGAAATTAGAAGAGCCAGAAGGGGTCATGAGAAGGCCTTGGCAGGCAAGATTAAAGGAAAATGCCAAGGCATTCTATAAGTACATGAAGAGCATGAGGATAAGATGCGAAGGAATAGGACCTAGCAAATGTGATGGTGACAAAGTTTGTATAGAAGTAGCAGAGGCACTCAATGAATACTTTAGTTCAGTATTCACAGTGGAAAAGAATCTTGACAGTTGTAGGCAGACTTGCAGCGGACTGAAAAGCTTGAGCATGTAGACATTAAGAAAGAGGGTGTGTTGGAGCTTTTGAAAAGCATCGAGTTAGATAAGTCGCCAGGACCAGATGGGATGTAGTTCAGGTTACTGTAGGAGGTGAGGGAAGAGATTGCTGAGCCTCTGGCTACGATCTTTGCTTCATCAATGGAGAAGGGAGAGGTTCCAGAGGATTGGAAGATTGCAGGATTGCGGATGTGGTTCCTTTATTCAAGAAGAGATAGCCCAGGAAATTATAGACCAGTGAGTCTAACCTCAGTGGTCGGGAATTTGATGGAGAAGATCCTGAGAGGAAAGATTTATGAACATTTGGAGACGTATAGTATGATCAAGGATAGTCAGCATGGCTTTGTCAAAGGCAAATCATGTCTTACGGGCCAAAGTGAATTTTTTTGAGAATGTGCTTAAACACATTGAAGAAAGGAGAGCAGATTAGTTTATACGGACTTCATCAATGTGTTTGATAAGGTCCCCATGCAAGACTTATTGAGAAAGTGAGGGGGTACGGGATCTAAGGCAACAATGTTTTGTGGATTCAGAACTGGCTTGCCCACAGAAGGCAAAGAGTGGTTGTAGATGGGTCTTTCTCTGCATGGAGGTCGGTCGCCAGTAGAGTGCCCTAGCAATCTGTTCTGGGACCCTTGCTCTTTGTGATTTTTATAAGTGACCTGGATGAGGAAATGGAGGGATGGGTTGGTAAGTTTGCCAATGACACATAGGTTGGAGATGTTGTGGTTAGTGTGGAGGGATGTCAGAAGTTGCATCGCAACATTGATAGGGTGCAAGACTGGGCAGATAAGTAGCAGATAGACTTCAATCCAGATAAGTGTGTGGTGGTTCACTTTCGCAGGTCAAATAGTATGACAGATCATAATATTAAGGGTAAGACTCTTGGCACTGTGGAAGATTAGAAGGATCTTGGGGTCCAGTTCATAGGACGCTCGAAGCAGCTTCGCAGGTGGAGGATGTGGTTAAGAAGGCGTATGGTGTACTGGCCTTCATCAATCAAGGAATCAGGTGCAGTTGTATAAGACCCTGGTCAGACCTCACTTGGAGTACTGTGCTCAGTTCTGGTTGCCTCATTACAGAAAGGACATGGAAGCCATAGAAAGGGTACAAAAGAGATTTACAAAGGATGTTGCCTGGATTGGGTGGCATGCCTTAGGAGGCTAGGTTGAGAGAGCTCGGTCTTTTCTCCTAGGAAAGACGACGGCTAAGAGGTGATAGAAGTGTATAAGATATTGAGAGGTATTGACTGAGTGGATTCTCAGCAGTTTTTTTTCCCCAAGGCTGAAATGGCTGCCACAAGAGGACACAGGTTTAGGTGCTGGGGAATTGGTACAGAAGAGATGTCAAGGGTCAGTTTTTCACTCAGAGGGTGGTGGGTGAGTGGAATTGGCTGCCGGCATTCTGATGGAGGCAAATTCGATAGTCTTTTAAGAAACTTCTGGATAAGTACATGGAACTTAGTAAGATAGAGGGTTATTGGTAAGACTAGTAGGTAGGGATATGTTTGGCACAACTTGTGCTGCAATGTACAGTGCACAAAGTGTTCAGAATCATAACTGTTCCAGAGTTCAGCCACAAAATTAGTAGGGAGAGAGAAGCAAATTAGTTAATTGCAACCATGCGACACCACTAACAACTACTCAAAATTGACAAATTATAACTTCCGATGCCTGCAAGTGTAATTGGCAGGCTGTCGAAAACATTTCGCAACCACATTGCCGTTACACAAAATAATTTGGAGGTAATCAGTCATCAGTTTTGTAATGCAAACTGATGACTACCACCAATACTGAAAAACCCTTATTTACATACAAGGGTCGTGAAAAACACAGGCTGCTCGACTTGCTCCACAAGGCTGATGAGAGCTTGGCTTTTAAATTCTTTTATGAAGCATGGGTGGCTTGACCAACATTTATTGCCAATCCCTCACTGCCCTTGAGAAAGTAGTGGTGAGCTGCCTTCTTGAACCACTGTGGACAGGCACTTCTGTAGCCACAATCGACTCCAGAATGGTGTGTTGCCTCCCTGATGCCAGAGTCAAGGACCTCTAAGCGATTGCAGGACATTCTTAAGGGGAAGGCAAGCAGCCAGAGGTCGTTGTACACATTAGTACCAACAATATAGGTGGGAAAAGGGATGAGGCCCTGAAATGTAATGTAGAGAGTTAGGCAGAAGGCTAATGCGCAAGACCTTGAAGATAGTAATTTCAGGACTATTGCCGGTACCATGTGCTAGTGAGAGTAGGAACAAGAGGATTAGGCAGATGAATATGTGGCTTGAGAGCTGGTGCAGGGGGCAGGGATTTAGATTTTTGGCTCATTCGGATTGTTCCAGGGAAAGGGCTGACCTGTTCAAGAGGGATGGGTTACATTTGAACTGGAGGGGGGGACTAACATCCTGGCCAGGAGATTTGGTAGAGCCACTCAGGAGAGTTTGAACTAGTTTGGCAGGAGGATGGGATCCAAAAGAGTCAGGAGTCAGAAGAGAAGTTTGAGGACAGCACAGAAGTTAAAGAGAGCACATTAACTCAAAGGCAGTGTCAGTAATCCTAGTACCAGGCAGATCAGACAGAGGACAGAAAGCAAGGGAGATTAAACTGCATTTATTTCAATGCAAGAGGTCTGACAGGCAAGGCAGATGAACTCAGGGCATGGACGGGTACATGGGACTGGAATATTATAGCAATTACTGAAACAGGGCTAAGGGAGGGACAGGATTGGCAGCTCAATGTTCCAGGGTATAGATGTTATAGGACAGATAGAACAGGAAGTGAGAGAGGAGGGGGAGTTGCACTTTTGATTAAGGAAAGCATCACGGCCGTACTGAGAGGGGATATATCCGAGGGTTCAGCCACTGAGTCTATGCCGGTAGAACTGAGAAATAAGAAGGGGGAAATCACTTTGACAGGGCTGTACTATAGACCCCCAAATAGTCAGCTGGAAACTGAGGAGCAAATATGTAAGGAGATTACAGATAGCTCCAAGAAAGAGAGTAGTAATAGTAGGGGATTTTAACTTTCCCAACATTGACTGGGACAGCCATAGTATTAGAGGATTGGATGGAGAGAAATTTGTGTATATTCAGGAGGAATTTCTCATTCAGTATATGGATGGCCCGACTACAGAGAGGGCAAAACTTGACCACCTCTTGGGAAATAAGGGCAGGCAGGTGACAGAAGTGTTAGTGAGGGATCACTTTGGGACCAGTGACCATAATTCTATTAGTTTTAAGATAATTATGGAGAATGATAGGTCTATCCCAGAAGTTAAAATTCTAAATTGGGGCAAAGCCAATTTTGATGGTATCAGGCAGGAACTTTCAGGAGTTAATTGGGGGAGTCTGTGGGAAGGCAAAGGGATGTCTGGTAAGTGGCATGCTTTCAAAAGTGTGTTAACCAGGGCTCAGGGTAAACACATTCCTCTTAAAATGAAGGGCAAGGCTGGCAGAAGTCAGGAACTTTGGATGACTCGGGATATTGAGGCCCTGGTCAAAAAGAAGAAAGAGGCACATGACATGCTTAGGCAGCTGGTACCAAATGGATCCCTTGCGTATAGGGAGTGTAGGAGTAGAGTTAAGAGTGAAATCAGGAGGGCAAAAAGGGGACACAAAATTGTTTTGGCAGATAAGGCAAAGGAGAATCCAAAGAACTTCTACAAATACATAAAGAGCAAAAGAGTAACAAGGGAAAGAGTAGAGCCTCTTAAGGATCAACAAGAGATGGGGGAGAGCCTAAATGAATATTTCTCATCAGTATTTATCTTTGAGAAAAGCATGGATATTTGGGAACTTTGGGGAAATAAATAGTGATGTCTTGAGGAGTGTACACATTACAGAGAAGGAGGTGCTGAAAGCCTTATAGCGCACCAAGGTAGCTAAATCCATGGGACCTGATGAAGTTTATCCCAGGATGTTGTGGGAGGCTAGGGAGGAAATTCTGGGTCCCCTAACCGAGATATTTGAATCGTCGATAGGCACGGGTGAGGTGCCTGAAGATTGGAAAGTGACAAATGTTATGCCTTGTTTAAGAAGAGCTGCAGGAAAAGCCTGGGAACTACAGGCCGGTGAGCCTCACATCAGTGGTGGGTAAATTGTTGGAAGGTATTTTGAGAGACAAGATCTACAGGCATTTAGAGATGCAAGGACTGATTAGAGACAGCATGGCTTTGTGAGTCTCATGTCTCTCAAATTTGATTGAGTTTTTTGAAGGGGTAACCAAGAAGGTAGATGAGGGCAGTGCAGTTGATGTTGTTTACATACTCTTTAGCAAGGTCTTTGACGAGGTACCGCATAATAGATTGTTGCATAAGGTTAAATCTCATGGGATCCAGGGTGAGGTACCTAAACGGATACAAAATTGGCTGCTTGACAGAAGCTAGAGGGCAGTTGTAGAGAGTTGTTTTTCAAACTGGAGACCTGTGACCAGGGAAGTGCCTCAGGGATCAGTGCCGGGTCCACTGTTATTTGTCATTTATATTTATGATTTGGATGAGAATATAGGAGGCACGGTTATTAAGTTTGCAGACGACACCAAGATTGGTGGCATGGTGGACAGCGAGGAAGGTTATCTCCAATTGCAGCAAGATCTTGATCGATTGGGCCAGTGGGCTGACAAATGGCAAATGGAGTTTAATTGAGATAAATGCGAGGTGATGCATTTTGGTAGCTTGAACCAGGGTAAGACTTACTCAGTTAATGGTGTGGCGTTGGGGAAAGTTACAGAACAAAGAGATCGAGGGATATAGGTTCATAGTTCCTTGAAAGTGGAGTTACAGGTGTACAGAGTGGTGAAGAAGACATTTAGCATGCTTGGTTTCATCAGTCAGAACATTGAATACAGGAGTTGGGACATCTTGAAATTGTACAAGACATTGATAAAACCAAACTTGGAATACTATATGCAATTCTGGTCACCTATGTAGAAAGGATACAAGTAAACTAGAAAAAGAGTGCAGGAGAGATTTATTAGGATGCTACTGGGACTTGTTGGATTGAATTGGGCAACACAGTAGCACAATGGTTAGCGCTGCTGCTTCACAGCACTAGGGTCCTGGGTTCGATTCCCAGCTCAGGTGTCTGTGTGGAGTTTGCACATTTTCCTCATGTCCACATGTCCGGTTTCCTCCCACAGTCCAAAAATGTGCGGGTTAGGTTGATTGGCTATGCTAAGAATTTGCCCCTCAGTGTCCAGGGATGCGTAGGTCAGAGGGATTAGTGGGTGTAATACGTAGGGATATGGGGGTAGGGCCTGGGTGGGATTGTGTTCAGTGCAGACTCGATGAGCCAATGGGCCTCTTTCTGCACTGGAGGGTTCTATGATGAGTTATAAGGAGAGGCTGGATAGACTGGGACTTTTTTTCTCTGGAGCGTAGGGATGATCTTATATTTGTTGGGTTGGGTGTTTTTTTGGGTGTTTGGTCCTATACTATCACCCCTTAATTTAGCCATTCCTAACCCAATTAGCTAAATCACCCTCTATTCCATACATCTGCATTTTCTGCAGAAGCCTTCCATGGGACACCATATCAAACGCCTTACTAAAGTCCATATATACCACATCAACCGCCTTACCCCCATCCCCTCTTTGTCACTTTTTCAAAAACTCAATAGGTTAGTAAGGCACGACCTACCCTTCACAAACCATGCTGACTATCCCCAATCAATTCATTTCTCTCTAAATAACTATAAATCCTATCCTAATAATTCTCTCCAATACTTTGCCCACAACAGAAGTAAGACTCACGGCCTATATTCCGGAAAGTCTCTCTTCCCTTCTTGAACAATGGGTTGTTTGTTTGTTGTGTGGTGGGGGTTGTCTCTCTGCCTCCGAGAATCTAGGGTAAATCCGTCGCCGGGGACTTATCTAACTTCAAACCCTCAAGAATATTGCACATCCTCCTATCTACTTCATATTTCCAGTTCAACCTGTACAGTGTTCTCAAACTACATTTCATCTCCCTGCGTGAATACCGAAGAGAATATTCAGTGCCTCTCCAATCTCTTCAGCTCCACGCACAATTCCCACTGCTGTCTTGACTGGCCCTAATCTTGCTAACCAATCTTCTATTCTTATTTGTTGGTTTTTTTTGGTTTTGTGTTTTGTTTGATGTCTATAAAATAATGAGGGGGATAGACAAGGTAGATAGTCAGTATCTTTTCCCAAAAAGTAGGGGAGTCTAAAACTAGAGAACATAGGTTTAAGGTGAGAGGGAAGAGATACAAGTGCTCAGAGGGACAATTTTTTCCACAGACAGTAGTGAGTGTCTAGAATAAGCTGCCAGAGTAGAAGTAGAGATGGATACAATTTTATCTTTTTAAAAGCATTTAGATAGTTACATGGGTACAATGAGTATAGAGGGATATGGGCCAAATGCGGGCAATTGGGATTAGCTTAAAAAAGGGGCAGTATGGACAAGTTTCTATACTGCAAACCTCTATGACTCTATGGTCCATGTGGTGCAGGTACATTCAGCGCTGTTAAGAAAAAGAATTCCAGGATTTTGACCCAGCAAGTGAGGAATGATGTAGTTCCAATTCAGGATAGTGTGTCATTTCTCCAGGTGGTGTTCCCATCCACCTACTGCTCCATCCTAGGTGCTAGAGGTTGTAGGTTTGCAAGGTGCTGTCGAAAGGAGCCTTGGTGAGTTCCTGCAGTACATCAGCGGTGGAGGGATTGAATGTTTATGGTGATGTAAGGGCCGCTAATCAAGCCAGCTGCTGTCTCCTGGATGATGTTGAGCTCCGAGTGTTGTTGGAACCATACACATTCAGGCAAGTGGATAATATTCCATCACACTCCTGACTTGTGCCCTGTAGACTGTGCAGTCCCATAGCCACTATATTTGTGTGGTTGGCCCAGTTCCATTCCTGATTGATGGTCAGTTGATATTGGAGGATTCAGTGACGGCCATTGAATGTTGAGGGTCAATAGTTAAATCTCTCTTGTCGGAACTGGTCATTGCCTGGCATTTCATTTGCCTCATCAGCTCAAGCCAGAATGTTTTCCAGATCTTGCTGCATTTGGACATGAACTGTTTCTGCATGCAAGATGGGGACCTTGTAGGAACTTATAAAGTTCTAACAGGGTTAGACAGGATAGATTCAGAATGTTCCTAGTGATGGGGGAGGCCAGAACTGGGGGTCATAGTTTGAGGATAAGGGGGTAAATCTTTTAAAACTGGGGTGAGCAGAAATTTCTTCACTATTGCTGGTATGTTATCAGGGCCCATTGCTTTTGCAGTATCCAGTGCCTTCAGCCATTTCTTGATATTATATGTAGTGAATCAAATTGGCTGAAGCCTGATATCTGTGACGTTGGGGACCTTTAGCACTTCTGGCTAAAGATTGTTGCAAATGCTTCAGTCTTATCCTTTGCACTGATGTGCTGGACTCCTCCATCATTGAGGATGGGGATATTTGTGGAGCCTCCTCCTTCAGCAAGTTGTTTAATTATTCATCACCATTCACAACTGGTTGTGGCAGGACCCCCAGAGCCTTGATTTGATCTGTTGGTTGTGGGATCGCTTAGCTCAGTCTATCGCATGCAAGCAGTCCTGTGTCATAGCTTCATCAGGTTGGCACCTCATTTTTGGGTATGTCTGATGCTGCTCCTGACCTGCCCTCTTGTACTCAAGCCAGGAGATCAACCCTGGTTCAGGGTAGTGGTAGAATGGCGAAAAGTCCTGGGCTATGAGTTTACAGATTATGGTCGAGTACAATTCTGCTGCAACTGACAGCCCATGACATCTCAAGTTGCTAGATCTGTTCTAAATCTCTCTCATTTAGCACGATGTAATGCCACAGAACACGATGCAGGGTGCCCTGAATGTGAAGATGGAACTGTGTCTTCACAAGGACTGCGTGGCAGTCACTCCTACCAATACTCTCACAGACAGATGCATCTACGGCAGGCACGTTGGTGAGGATAAGGTCAACTATGTTTTTCCCTTCACCTGCCACAGTCCCAGTCTAGCAATTATATCCTTTAGGACCTGTCACATTCTGTGCCCTTACCACCTCAGCAGTTCCTCCAATTGGTATTCAACATGAAGGAGTACAGATTCACCAACTACGGGGAACGTGGGGATCAGGAGATCTTCTTGCCCAACTTTGACTTCTTGGCAACAGACTTCATAGGATCCAGAGACAATGTTGGGGACTCCCTGGGCAACTCCCTCCTCACTGTGTACCCATCTCTACTGGTTCTATCCTGTCAGTGGGATAGAACGTACCCAGGAATTGTGATAATCTGACATGAATTACAGAATTCCCCAATCTTGTCCATGGTGGGATCTGTTGCAAGCAGGAACAGAAAACTTGGCATTCCAGCAAAGGCTCCTCTCAACATCACCAGCACCAGAAATTCCCAGCCACGAACAAGGACAGAAGATTTTGGTCATTATATGGTATGATTGTGAATAAGATTACATCAGGATGTTGCTGTGAAATAACTCTCCCAATCTGAACACAAACCCCCAGATGTCAGTAAGGAAGACTTTTGTAGGGTCGATATAGTGTTGGGTTTTCCATTGTCGTTTCAGGTGTCTAGGTTGATGCTGTGGGGGGTTGGTCTGTCTGGTTTCACTTTTGTTTAAGATTCTGAAGCTGTTTGATACAACCGAGTGTCTTGCTAGGCCATTTAAAAGTCAACCACATTGCTGTGGGTCAGGAGTCACACATAAGCCAAACCAGGTAATGGTGACAGTTTTGTGGTCACCACTAGACTAGCTTTTAATTCCAGATTTATCAAATTTAAAATTTCCCCAGCTATCATGGTGAGATTTGAACCAGAATCCTTACAGCATGACTTGGGCCTCAGTCTAGTGATATTACCAATATGCCATCCATCCCCTGCAGTTCAGTTTGAAACAGTAACTTTTAATAATGACTGGAGGGCAGGGGGAGGGAAGATAAAGATTCATTACAATAATACCACACATCAATGATATATTTACTGCAACATGAAATGCGCTACCATGCTGCAGAACTTAGCAAGCTCAAAAGAAAGTTGGTTAAACATATTTGCTGTAAAGTTAGGTGCCCATTTCAATATGCTTGTTGACAGTGGCCACAGCCACAACAGTCAATGTAAATCAGAAGACTTCGATGCCGCAAATAAAAAATGATTCCAGTCGCTTAGCAACAGATCGCAAGGTCTGGCAATGGTCCATCCAGTTATTAAAAACTTTAGATATATCAGATAATAGCAAATACCCAGGAGCCTCATTTCTATGCTAAACTGCAAAAGCAGATCCGTCAAATCTGCTTCCACAACAAACTCAGCACCTACATTCCACTTTCCCACAATACATCAGCCCAACAGCAATGCAGGGCCACATTTCACTTTGTGCTCAGATTAATACATTATTGCCTTCTGTTCCAATCATTTTGCTATGATTGACATTGAACTGTCTATCCAATGAACAGCTTTTTTTTAAAAAAATTCATTCACGAGGCATGGACATCGCTGGTTGACTAATATTTATTGCCTATCCCTAGTTGCCCTTGTTCAGAAGGCAGCTGAGTTGTCAATCACATTGCTGTGGCTCTGGAGTCACGTGTAGGCCAAACTGGGTAAGGACAGCAGATTTTCTTCCCCAAAAAGGGCATTAGTAAACCAGATGGGTTTTTCGCCAATCGACAACAGTTTCATGGTCATCAGTAGATTCTTAATTCCAGATTTTTTTTTATTGAATTCCACCATCTGCCACAGTGGGATTCAAACCCAGGTTCCCCAGAACATTAGCCGAGCGTCTGGATTAATAGTCTAATGATAATATCACTAGGCCATCGCCTCCCTTTGTTTGATCAGAAGAGGCTGCATAAATGAGACAAAAATGAATTGGGGTGTAGATAAAGCCCCAAAACTCCAATAGCATCATCAAATGACACCCACCTTTAATTAGTTAGATTTGCCATATTCATTTATCTGCCATATGTTGTACAGCCAAGTTGTTTGAACTGGGAGATTGAAATCTGGGATGAGTCAATAAGGTAAGCAACTGTACCTCCTTAACTTATCCACTTTGGCAAGATTGGAAAAGCAATATACTATTATACCCTGAGGCAGCACAGTGACATAGTGTTTGACACTGCTACCTCACAGTGCCAGAGGCCCAGGCTCAATTCCCAGCTTGGGTCACGATCTGTGCAGAGTTTGCATATTCTCCCCGTGCACACGTGGGTTTCTTCTGGGTGCTCATGTTTCCTCCCACAGTCCAAAAGACCTGCTGGTTAGGTGCACTAGCCATGCTAAATTTTCCCTCCATGTACCTGAGCAGACACCGGAGTGTGGCGACCAGGGGATTTTCACAGTAATTTCATTGTAGTATTAACGCAAGCCTACTTGTGGTACTAATAAACTAAAAAAATGATCTAAATTGAGAGAGACTGCAAAACTCTGTGGTACAGAGGGACCTGGATATGCTGACAAATGAATCTCAAGAACGTGTCTGCAGGTACACAAGTGAATCGGAAGGCACATGGAAGATTGATGTTTATTGCAGGAGGAAGAAAGTTTAGAAATAGGGTTCATTGCAAGGGGAATCGAGCATAGGAGTAGGGAAGTGTACAGAGCCCTGGTGAGACTATATCTGGAAATACTGTGTACAATTTTGGTCTCCTTACCAAAGGAAGGATATAATTGCAGTAAAGAAGTTCAGAGAAGGTTTGCCTGACTGATTGTTGGAATGAAAGGTCTTGTCTTATGGAGGAAAGCTTGAGCAGGTTGGGCTTATATCCATTGGAGTTTAGGAAAGTAAAGGGGATTTTATTGAAACATAGAAGATCCTGAGGGGACTGGAGAGGATGGATGTTGAGAGGATGCTTCTTCTTGTGGGGGAAACTAAAACCAGGAGACAATTCAAAACAAAAGGGGCATCACATTTTAGATCGAGATGAGAAACTCTTTTCCTCACAGAAGGTCATTAATTGGTAGAATTCTCTTCCCTAAGGAGCAGTGAAGAGTGGGTCACTGAATATATTCAAGGTTGAGTTAGAGTGATTCTGGATTGACAATGGGGTCAAGCACAGATAGGAAAGGAGTTGAAGCCACTATCAAATCAGCTATGATTTTATTGAATGGCAGAGCAGGCTAAACGGTCAAATGGCCTATTGTGTTGTATTTAATCAGATTGAGCAACTGTAAAGTCAGAAGCATATGTTCTGAATTAGGAAATACAAGTTCAAGTGGCTGAATTCAATGTCAAATCAGCCACAGGGGGAGGTAAGCTACAGTCTGTGAAAATCTACTTGTCACCACACTCTAGCACCTGCTCGGGTACACTGTGGGAGGAAACTGGAGCATCCAGATGAATCCCATGCAGACATGGAGCCAGCATGCAAACTCCACACAGACAGTGAAAATTCAATGTCGAATCCAGGGAGTGGTGGAAAAATACTGGACTTAGAGGCCATAGTTCAAAATACTGACCACCAATTTTCAAACACCAGGAATGAGGCACCACACTTGAAATGGGTAACTTACAGCATCAGAGAAGTTGTCTGGCCAGAGTTAACATATCATCCCCTTAAATAAAAGTATTTTGACTTGAAGTGACAACTTGATTTTATATAATCAGTTTTAGTACTGGAATTTCACACCATTCAATGCACTTGTATAATGAGTCAGACAGCAAAAAGCCATTTTCACAAAGCTAATGACAGCAGCAAATTCCCAGACAGAAACATTGATTTTTGTGCATCTGCCCTCAATTGAAGTTGCTGGGACATTTGCATGTGACTAATGACAAATGCAATTAGCCTCACTGTCCTTTTGACAGCAACCTTTGGGCTAATATACGGCTTTGTTCCTCCTACTCCTAAATCAAAGCCTACAGGACAGTACAATGGCGCCTGCCATGTCATGAATTCTGGAATGACTCCAAGAGTTAAACAAAATACAGAAGCCAGGCTCAATGAAACCATGAAAGCCCTGGGTAACGATGGAAGATCTTCTTCCAAAGTGAGGCTGTCATTTTGGGTGTTTGCCACTCAATGCTTTACTGCACAAACCAGTTGACACCAAGGACAGGGCATACAAAGCTTACAGCAGGAAGCCCATTAGAAACAGATACCCATGGGAGTTGCTTTGGCAAAGATTTATGGACTACTTGGTACAAATACACTTCAGTCATTTTATATTATGGCATAAAAGTTGGAGGAAGTCCAAACACGACCAGAGTGTTAAAATACATACGTGGTATTACTCGCAGCGATCGTGGGATGTGGGTTTTTTTTTAAAAAAAACAACACTCCCACACTTTGATTCCAGCTAATTTCTTAGTGAGCAGGTATGGAATATAACTTGACCAGCCCTTACAGATACACTAAGCATAATTGTTCAGAGTCAGTTAAAGGAATTAAAGATAATCTAGCCCAAAACAACAACCCAACAGCATCGGCACAGATACTCAAAACAGAGAATAACTTCAAATGCAACAAAACACAACCTCTACTGCTCGAACACAATAGAAGCTGGCTGGCATTGCTTCACCATTCCCATCAATTGCCACTAACTAACCAGCACCCTCTACTCAGTCAGGTGGTCAATCAGGTCGAACCTTACTCCAGAGGCACTCGAGCAAAACAAAACACTCCAGACACCAAACCACAGCTGTGCCTGGCCTTCCAGGCAAGATCCTGCTGCATTCTGACATGCAGACATCCTGACTAACATTTATAACCCAATCATTAAAAAAAAAAGACTACCTGGTTGTTTGTCTCACTCCGTGGGAGCTTGCTGTGCATAAATTGGCTACTATGTTTTCCTGTACTACAACGGTGATTACACTTCAGAATAATTTCATTGGCCAGAAAGCTTTGGAACGTCCGGAGGCAGTGAGCAGTAGTCTAGTAACAAAAGCATTTTCTTGGCCTTTGTATG
Organism: Sphyrna mokarran; assembly: GCA_024679065.1. Taxonomy (NCBI): domain Eukaryota; kingdom Metazoa; phylum Chordata; class Chondrichthyes; order Carcharhiniformes; family Carcharhinidae; genus Sphyrna; species Sphyrna mokarran. The sequence goes on along the minus strand of JAGIQG010000038.1, from coordinate 8,414,651 downwards.
TAAGCCACTCCGCCCCACCCCATCCCACCCATAAACCAGTAAAACAAACACTAAAAGATACTTCATTACAGACTATCACCTACACTACACATTTGATAACTCCACATCAGCACCTTGTAGCAACATTGCTGCTGTGAAGAGAATGGCCAACAATTTTGGATTAAGAAAAAAATTAAAAGAATACTTTTTTTTGGTGGGTGAGAGGAGGGGTGGGGCAGATGCCAATATACAGACAAACATTCACATACAGCACTTACCTTCCATAGAAATCTCACTCCATAGAAGAATATATAGAAATAAAATACAAGTCTCCACCTGCAAATAAAAAACACTTGAAATCAGAAAATGGGGGGGAGGGGGTGAATGGGAAAGGCTATCCCCATCAAATCTAAAAAAAAGGAGCTCAGTTGACCAGTCTGAATTCTAATCAAAAAAAATTAAGTTTTTAAATAGAGAGAAAATAATCAAATACTTTCTCCCGACCCACACCTATTCTATTCTGGTTGTGAGGAACTTCACAAGGACAGCCCAGAATAACTCTTTTGGCCTGTTTTCCCCTCCAGTTAGCAAGACTTCAGTCTTGCTTTATGCCTTTCAGAACACTGCTGCATTTAATGACTCAATAGGTGATGAAGGGTCATTGGCCACAAACTTCCCCAATTGAAAAAAAAGCCACTTCACAAAACATTGGGGGCAAGAATTGAAGAGAAAAACAGCTTTGCTTATCTTCCCTGTCACTGTGGCTGCAGAGCCTTTAACAAGAAGCTAGCGATTACAGAATAAAGCCAGCTTGCAAGCAGTCACACAGCCACTGCCATTAACAAGTAAATATTAGGAACCACTCACTAGTACCTCTCATGGTGCTGTACTTGGTCAGATTCCTTGAGGTTTCTCTACACAATCTGCAGCACTATTTTTTACACGTGTGTAATACACAACGAACACAGCCTCACAGGGCGAGCCTAGTTCACAAGCGAGTCAGCCAGATATCTGAATCACATTAAATGCTTCAGACTTGCCAAATTTTTCTACTTGGGAGCTTTTTAAGTGAAGTCATGAAACATAGACACATATCACAGTGAAGAGCTTTTGACCCTAAAACTTTATCCAACAGAATTTCAAGCAGGAAAGCTTAAAGTCAATTTCAATTTCTCTCTCAGGCAAGCCTAGAAAAGCCAAATTTCTGTCAGCCATAACAAGTGAAAAGTCATTTTGGGATAGTTTAATCCTTTTCACCAGGTCAAAGCCAGATTTTAGTTAGAACAACCTGGCCAATCTAACTGGAAACGTGGTGTGTGCACGCAAGAGAGAGAGAGCGTGCGCATGAGAGAGAGCGTGTGTGTATGTTCTGTGATTGAAAGAACAGAATCCCTACTGAGAAAGTTGCCATGCTTGATAACAACTCTCAGCCACTTGAACAAGATACCAAATAGGCAGCTAGTACCACTGATTCACATCTAGCAAGTCAACATCTTCAGGAGAGCAGGGGCGAAGCCAAAATGCAAATGACTGAAAGTTAAAGATCAAGGATTAATGATCTCATTCACCACCCCTTCCTTTCCATCAGTGCAGTCAATCGTTTGGGGTGGGCGGGGGGGGGGGAGCTGAAGATGCTGGGGACACAAAGTGGAGGAGTCATCGTCCAATAGTAAGACTTAACAATCTGAAGCAAAAAAAAAAGTTGAAAACCCAAATGAAAACCATATTTTTGGTTTCTTTTTAACCTTCAAAATCTGTGGGTTACTGCTCTTTGCCATGAAGGTGAATTTAAGTCCTTTGTAATGCAAGAGATGCACTGTCATGAGTCACAGTTTGCACAGAAATTAACTGCAGAATAAATATGCCAGACCAAAAAAATGCTGGTCAAACAAAGCAATTTCATTCTCATATTTTCCCTAGATGTGAATAAAAAAGGGAAATACATCAGAATGTTAACCTGTTTTTTTTCTTCTTTCAAAGACTGACTGATCTGCTGTTTACATTTCCAGTGTTTACAAAAAAAAATTTAAATCATTCATGAACAATTTAGAGTAGAGCAAGTCTCAATGCTATGGAGGCAATCAGCAAGGCAGTTCGATTCTGCAGGGACATCAGTTTTTGAAAACTGGAGTCTTTTGGAATCAACTGCAAATTATTGCTATATTTTAAAAGGAACAAACTTATTCCAGATTCTGCAAATGGAAGCCACCTAGTGCAGAGTGTGCTTGCATGTTGATGCACTCAGCACCAATTAATGATCACAAATCCCCACAAAAAAGTAAAAGCAGATGGGCTGGGGAGGAGGGAAAAAAAAAACTTCATCTGGGAACAATTCAATCTAGGTCATAGTCTCTTCCAGCAGGGAGAGGCTGCTTATGTGAATCCCAGAGGAATGCCTGCATGGGATCTCTGCAAATTGGGAAATTTCTAAACAAATGCCTAAAATAGTACTGCAAAACTCAGCAGTAAGGCCAACGCTTTTACACAAATCAGCACGTGAAAGTTAACTTGTGGTTCCACTACAGTCGTGGACCAGTATCCTGCCCCATCAACTTTCCTCCTTTGCCACTGGCTTTCAACATAATATTTAGGAAGTGGAACATACTCTATTCAGAGAGAAAAAACATGCACGAGAATAAGAAACTGTTTTTTCAGGAAAGGCTGGACCACAAACCCAATCTGAATTCTTTGAGGATAAGCTCGGTCAAATAAAATGCCAAACTAGGGAACATAACTGCTTCAACATTTCAGAGCTGGCCAGTGATGCAGCTGGAGATTAGTAAGAAATGCAGTCTTCTGTTGGACAATACATTATTCAAATATGTAGCAAGTGAATGTTTGAAATAATCTCTTTAGATCCTTTATATTCTATCACATCATTTAGATATTTCCCTCCCCTTTTAAGCCAAGTGGAAAGCTCTCTGAAAGAGAGTTGTTCTTTGTTCTTTGAGATTTAATTTTTTTTAGTACTGTAGATCATAGATGTTTAACAGCATGGAAACAGGCCTTTGGGTCCAACTTGTCCAAACTGCCCTTATTATTTTCTTAGGGGTTTTTAAGAAAAAAATAAAGACAGTTTGGACAAGTTGGACCCAAGGGCCAGTTTCCATGCTGTAAATCCCAACTGCCACATTTGGCCCATATTCCTGTATACTCATCACATCTAAATGCGTTTTAAAAGATAAAATTGTACCTGTCTCTACGACTACCTCTGGCAGCTTGTTCCAGACTCTCACCATTCTCTGAAAAAAAATTGCCCCTCTGGACACTTGTATCTCTCCCCTCTCACCTTAAACCTATGCTCTCTAGTTTTAGACTCCTCTCTCTTTAGGAAAAGATATTGACTATCTACCTTGTCTATGCCCCTCAGTATTTTGTATTATCTTTCCACAGGATCACCCCTCAGCCTCCTATACTCCAGAGAAAAAAGTCCCAGTCTATCCAACCTCTCCTTATAACTCAATCCATCCAGTCCTGGTAACAATTCTTCTCTGCACTCTTTCTAGTTTAATAATATCCTTTCTATAATAGGGTGACCAGAATTGCACGCAGTAGTCCAAGCGTGGCCTTACCAATGTCTCGTACAACTTCAACAAGACGTCCCAACTCCTGTATTCAATGTTCTGACTGATGAAACCAAGCATGCCAAATGCCTTCTTCATCACTCTATCCACTTGTGACTCCACTTTCAAAGAACTATGAACCTGTATCCCTTGATCTTTTTGTTCTGTAACTTTCCCCAATGCCCTACCATTAACTGAGTAAGTCTTGCCCTGGTTCGAGCTACCAAAATGCATCACCTTGCATTTATCTCAATTAAACTCCATCTGCCATTTGTCAGCCCACTGGCCCAATCGATCAAGATCTTGCTGCAATTGGAGATAACCTTCCTCACTGTCCACCATGCCACCAATCTTGGTGTCTTCTGCAAACTTAATAACCGTGCCTCCTATATTCTCATCCAAATCATAAATATAAATGACAAATAACAGTGGACCCAGCACTGATCCTTGAGGCACTTCCCTGGTCACAGGTCTCCAGTTTGAAAAACAACTCTCTACAACTGCCCTCTAGCTTCTGTCAAGCAGCCAATTTTGTATCCGTTTAGGTACCTCACCCTGGATCCCATGAGATTTAACCTTATGCAACAATCTATCATGCGGTACCTCGTCAAAGACCTTGCTAAAGAGTATGTAAACAACATCAACTGCACTGCCCTCATCTACCTTCTTGGTTACCCCTTCAAAAAACTCAATCAAATTTGAGAGACATGATTTTCCACTCAAAGTCATGCTAAGTACTAATCAGTACTTCCATCCCTAAATGCCTGTAGATCCTGTCTCTCAAAATACCTTTCAACAATTTACCCACCACTGATGTGAGGCTCACTGGCCTATAGTTCCCAGGCTTTTTCCTGCAACGCTTCTTAAACAAGACAACATTTGCCACTCTCCAATCTTCAGGCACCTCACGCATGCCTATCGATGATTCAAATATCTCAGCTAGGGGACCCAGAATTTCCTCTCCAGCCTCCCACAACATCCTGGGATATACTTCATCAGGTCCTGGGGATTTATCTACCTTGATGCGCTTTAAGACTTCCAGCACCTCTTTCTCTGTTATATGTATACTTCAAGACAACACTATTTATTTCCCCAAGTTCCCTAACATCCATGTTTTTCTCAACAGTAAATACTGATGAGAAATATTCATTTATGATCTCACCCATCTCTTGTTGATCCTTAAGAGGCTCTACTCACTCCCTTGTTACTCTTTTGCTCTTTATGTATTTGTAGAAGCTCTTCGGATTCTCCTTTGCCTTATCTGCCAAAAAAAAAAAGTCCCCTTTTTGCCCTCCTGATTTCTCTCTTAACTCTACTCCTACACCCCCTATACTCTTCAAGGGATCCATTTGATACCAGCTGCTTAAGCACGTCATGTGCCTCTTTCTTCTTCTTGACCAGGGCCTCAATATTCCAAGTCATCCAGGGTTCCCGACTTCTGCCAGCCTTGTCCTTCACTCTGAGGAATGTGTTTACCCTAAACCCTGGTTAACACACTTTTGAAAGCATGCCACTTACCAGATGTCCCTTTGCTTTCCCACAGACTCCCCCAATTAAAATGAGAATTAAAGAGAATTAAATGTCATCTGCCTAAAAAATACATTTGTTCCATCTCCTCCTGCTCACTTGTCAATTCAAAAGGAAAGCATGAGGGCAGATGAAGGCAAGCTTCATTCAGAAAGTCTTGGACTGCCACAGAAAACACTAGGCCACAAACTCGCTCACTTAGCTTTCTCTTGCCTGAGTGTGTTGACTTCACTGCAGTAGAGCTCAGTGGCCACCAGTACTTTGCCCAAGTGGCTACAATGAAGGCCACCAATTTACATGATTGAGCAAGGCAAATCCCATTACCTTCCGGGGTTTTACTACTGTTTTGGGAAGGGAATCCAATTCCACTATTGTAATCAGGACCATTGGTTCACAGTGACTGAGTAAATACATTTCCAATTTTTGTTACAAGGATCTCCAGAATTTCCACTGACATTTTGGAAATCAACCTGCTCACTGTTATGCCTACCATAAATCAGTGACCCGGGTCATTGTTCATGAGCAAGGCAGCAAACACCAACCAGCTATGTGACTACACAGGACACGTACCTGAGCTGAATCCCACATGCGCACACACACATTGCATCAGATTTGCACAGGACATGTACCCAAGTCAAATTCCACACGCACACACAGCATCTGATTACACAGGACATTTACCAGAGCTGAAACACATACACACACCTCGGAGGAGCCCTCACCACTATTTTGACATAGATATGGAAATTGATCCTGAGATCTTTCCAGTCTGCATTTCCAAACATACGAATTAGGAGCAGGAGTAGGCCACTTGGCACCTCGAGCCTGCTCCACCATTGAGTAAAATCCTGGCTGATTTGATTGTGGCCTCATCTCCACTTTCCTTTCTATTCCCCGGATCCACAGATTCTCACTTGAAGAGTGAGCCACTGCAATTCAGCCTTAAAAATATTCAATGATGTTGCCTCCCCTGCTCTGAGGAAGAGTGTTCCACCAACTCAGGACCATCAAAAGATTTATCCTCATCTCCATTTTAAATGGAAGATCCCTTATTTTTAAGCCGTGTCCCCCTAATTCTAGTCTCTGCCACAAGAGGAAACATCCTCAACATCAAACTTACCAACCTCCCCACCAGAATCTTGCATATTTCAATAAAATCACCTCTCATTCTTCTAATCATCAATAAGTATAAACCCAACCTGTCCAAGCTTTCCTCACATGATAAACTTCATCTCAGGAATCATAGAAACATAGAACACTACAGCACAAACAGGCCCTTCGGTCCACGAGTTGCGCCGATCACATCTATATCTACCAATCCACAGACCTATCTATAGCCCTCTATCCCATTCGTTCCCACATAGTCATCCAGAAGTCTTTTAAAAGACCCCAGCGAGTTTGCCTCTACCACCTCCAGTGGCAGCCGATTCCATTCACTCACCACCCCTCTGAGCGAAAAACTTACCCCTAACATCCCCTCTGTATTTTGCTTCCCTGCACCTTAAATCTGTGTCCTCTCGTAGTGACCATTTCAGCTCGGGGAAATAGCCTCTGAGAATCCACCCTATCTATTCCTCTCAACATTTTATAAACCTCTATCAGGTCGCCTCTCAACCTACGTCTCTCCAGTGAGAAGAGTCCCAGCTCCCTCAACCTATCTTCATAAGGCCTGCCTCCCAATCCAGGCAGCATCCTTGTAAATCTCCTCTGCACTCTTTCAATAGCTTCTACATCCTTCCTATAGTGAGGCGACCAGAACTGTGCACAGTACTCCAAGTGGGGTCTGACAAGGGTCTTATAGAGCTGCATCATTACCTCCTGACTCCTAAACTCAATTCCTCGATTAATGAAGGCCAGTACACCGTTCGCCTTCTTGACCGCTTCCTCCACCTGCGAGGCCGATTTAAGAGTCCTATGGACCCGGACCCCAAGATCCTTCTGCTCTACAACATAGCTAAGACTCCTACCCTTGATATTGTACTCCTTCATCCCATTATTCCTGCCAAAATGGGCCACTACACATTTATCCGCGTTGAAGTCCATCTGCCACTTCTCCGCCCAGTCTTTGCATCCTATCTATGTCCTGCTGCAACTTTTGACATCCCTCCAGACCATCCACAACAGCACCGACCTTTGTATCGTCAGTGAACTTACTAACCCATCCCTCCACTTCCTCATCCATGTCATTTATGAAAATGACAAACAGGAGGGGTCCCAGAACAGATCCCTGGGGCACTCCACTGGTGACCGACCTCCATGCAGAAAAAGACCCAACCACAACCACTGTCTGCCTTCTGCCGGCAAGCCAGTTCAAGTGAACCTTCTCCAAGCTGTTTCCAATGCAATTGTCCCGGAAGAGTGCAAAACTGCACACACTATTCCAAATGTGGTCTCACCAAGGCCTTGGACAATTGTAATAAAACATCCCTTCACCCCCGCCATAACTTTCAATTTGCCTTCCTAATCACTTGCTGTACCTACATGTAAACATTTTGTGATTCACATACCAGGACACGTGGATCCCTCTGTACTACCGTTAGACAAAGAGGTTCAGGAGTTGGAGGATTTTACTTCCCAAGTCTTCACAATTGCCATGACTATCTCATCACTGCCATCATTAAATCAATGGGCTCCAATAGAAAACTCCAGAACAGCTAGAATGCTTAACTCTCAACATTCACGAGACACTAAACATCCATTTCTAGAGATAAAGTGCTGAAAATAGTCAGCAGACGTGGCAGCATCTGAGGAGTGTTAACAGAGTCCACGGCTTTGTTTTGCCCTTGAGGAACTAGCTTGGTTTCTCTTTCCACAGATGTGGCCAAACATGCTGAGTTTTAGCAGCATTTTCTGTTTTTTGGTTTAAACCTCCACCATTTGCAGAATCTCGCTTCTCCACCCATTTCCAAGGGCTGTACTTGCAGGCCATAAGATCAAATGACTGAATGTGAAGGAGTATCAGCCGGTTTTGCAGTTCTGGAGCATACGTGGCAATCCAAGACTTCCCCCAAAGTGCTTCCTTATTTTTTTTCCCCATCTAGCCAGCGGGGAGTAGGTTAATACTCACAGGTTTCCCTATACTCATCTTCAGCTCAAGAGGCTAAGATTTGGTAGTCATATCTGTGGCAGGTATAGTCACGAGCTGGACCAGAAAATCGCACCCAGAGTGGAGCTTTCACAAAGTTACTAGGTTTTATTATACTGATCAATTAGATTGTCATAAACACAAACAGTGGCTAAACTTTTGTTAGTTTCTCTCTTTGTACAATTTCAGGGGAGCACAGGCCAGGGAAAAAGGGGCAAACACATGCTAGATGGACACAAAAATGCAAAGGTGACTTATTTCAATATGAGGAGGAGGAGCAAGAAGGAAACCAAAAATTGATGAGAATTTTTCAGGGGTGGGGGCTTCAATCACACACAAATCATGGCAAAGACAGAGGACGCTGCTTACAAAAAAAGTGTGTGACTCTTCGCTTCAGCAGAATGATACAAAAAGAGAGTCTAGGGATAGTTGAGGGAGCTTTAAAGGAGTTGGTTAAAAAAAAATCAAGGAGGATTTTGAGAGAACAAGTCAGGAGAAACTGTTGCCACTGGGCAGAGAGTAAGTAAACAAAGGGCAAATATTTACAGTCACATGCCAAGAGGCAACACGAGGAGAACACTTTTTAATAAGCACACAAACAAGTTATAATCTGGAACTATACAGGCCAAAGAGAGTGGTGGAAGCAGATTCAATAATAATTTTCAAATTGATAAAATATGCAGAGCTATGGGGAAGAAGATCAGGCAAATGAAATTACTTGAATGGCTCTTACAAAAAGAGCTGGCAGAAACATTATGGGCTCAATAGCCTCCTAGTGTTGTATGAAAATAATTTTAACCTAAACACATCAAATCAAACTAAAGGGACAAAGTTTATGGATATCGGTCAGCAAGAATGAAATTGCTCCAAAGGTCACTCGCGCTGTGAAACATGGGCTAAGCCAGTCTGTCACACCAAAAAAAAAAAAACAGGCAAAATGCAGTGGGCTGTGCACAAGTTTGAATTTGGCGCTGGTGGGTTACTCAAGTCTTGCAGGAGCGAGACATCTTCATTTTCACCAAAAGAAACAATAAGCCGACTGCAAAGGCGGATAGTCTGACTGTTGTCATTCATGCTGTTATCGCCCTAGGCTAGTCTGCCATTGTTACCCATGCTCTGCCGCCTTTGCCGCTGCTCTAGCTCAGCCGCCATTGCTTTTATGCTCTGCCGCCGCTGCCTTAGGCTTGTCCATCATTGGCGCCCTGCTGCCATTCTTGTTGGCACGTGCCAATTGTGTCATCACCTCTTCTAAAATAAGTTGTTGCTAAGATTTGGCAATGCGGTAGAAACACAAAGTGCCGGGCAGGGCCACTGCAAATGGTGACCAGAAACGGCCTTTTCATTTGTTCCTTGATCATTATACCTCTTGGGGGTTGAATCTGGAAAATGATTCCCAAACTCAGGCAACAAACCCAGGATCCCACATTGATTTTCACTTATTCAGTCACCGTAAACCAGTGGCCCCAATTATGGGCAAACTTCATTACAATTTCAGCATGTTAATGCAGTGGAAAATTATACCTAAGAAAAAAAAATGTATGAAACAATATGCCAACTCAACAGCATGTTATTCTTTAACAAAATCATTTAGTTATTTAATAGAAGGCATATCTGGGGAAGAAAACACCATTCACTTGCATCTTTGTGCTTCAATTAATTGGTTTCTTTTGCAAAAATGACAACTTTGCTAGGGAAGCAACAAATTGTATAGATTTTTCATTTCTAATGAAAGTTGGAGGTTACAACTGGTACAAATATTTGAAATCTCATTCATTTTTAGGAGGGGGTGAAGTAAGGAGTTTGCACAAAGATTATGCTTTGTGGTTGCCCAATAAAGTTGACCATTTTCAGAAACAGTTACTTATCCAGGGACTGATGCTGCAGCTACAAAGCTGCTACACCAAGACTTTTGCACAAAAGGATTAACTCTAACTAGGCACAATTAGAGGCAAAACAGGTTTTAAAAATGTAGGCGTACATGCTCTCACAGAATTTTGTGAGGGTGCTGGGTTTATCTTGGTTCCTTCGATGTCGAAACCAACGCTGAATTTTGCGGACATCCCAGTCCAGTTGTTTCGACAGGCCTTCAAGTCTTTTTTCATCAGGCGACTAAGCAAGAAGGAAAAGAAAATTGGTTATTAACTTGCATTTATGGCTTCCAGAAACAACTCAGCACACAGGCCAAGCCACCCTCCCAGAGTGAGGAAATGAAAGGGGAACTAAAGGTGGTTAAAAAGGATATGGGAGTACATTTTACTGTAATATTTCACCACTTTTTTTAACATGTTACTCTTAATAAGAAACATCATTAATCCACAGCAATGTTACAGCACAGAAGGAGGCCATTCTTTCCTGCTTTGCCTGCGCTGGCTCTTGGTTGCAGCAATTTGCAAAGAGCCACTCCCCACAGCTCTGCATATTCCCTGTTTCAAAGAACAATCCAGTTCCCTCCTGAAGCAGCCTCCAACAGGCTCTCAGGCAGCACTCGCCATGTGAAAAAGTTTTTCCCTCACATGCCACCATTGTTACTCTGCAGCTCACTCTTTAGTCTTTTAGCTTCTACTCCTTTGTCTTCCATTGTTGCTCTTCATACGTACACAAAGGGAGACAGACAAAAAAAAACAAGTTAGCTTAATATCTGCAATTGGGAAATGTTAAGAGTCCAAGAGTAAAACAGAGCATTTAGAAATACATATATTATCAAGTAGAATCAACATGGCTTCATGAAGAGGAAATTATATCTGACAAATTTATTGGAATTCTTGGAGGCGGTAACAAGATAGATAGATAGAGGGGAACCAGCAGATATAATATACTTGGATTTCAAAAAGAGTCTGATAAGGTGCCACACAAAAGGCTACTTTAGAGCCCATGGTGTTGGGGGTAGTATGGGTAGAGGATTAGCTAATTAGAGTTGGGATAAGAGGGGCATTTTTAGGATAGCAACTCATGCAATGTCACAGGGATCAGGGCTAGGGTCAAAATTATGATTAATGACTTGAACAAGGGAAATATATGTACTATTATCACGTTTGTGGATGACACAAAAGGCAAGTGCTGAGGATGACAGTCTATAAAAGAATATAGACAGGTTAATTGAGTGGGCAAAAAGCTTGGCAGAGGAAATATAATACAGCAAGTGTGAAATTATGGAATTGGATCAAAAGAATAAAAAGGAGCTAAATATTAAATGGAGAAAGACCATAGAAAGCTGTGGCACAGGGATTTAGGGATCCTCGTGCATAAATCACAAAAATCTAGCACGGAAGTTCAGCAATAATTCGGAAGGCAGATAGAATGTTGGCCTTTATTTCCAAGGGAATGGAGTACAAAAATAGGGAAATCGTGCTAAAATTATACACGTTAGACCACACCTGGAATACAGTGAACAGTTTTTAGTCTCCTTATTTAAGGAAGAACGTACTAGCATTGGTGGCAGTTCAGAGAAGATTCACTAGGTTAATCCTGGGTATGGATGGATTTTCTTATGAGTAGAGGATGAGTCTGTACCCACTGGAGTTAAGAATGAGGGATGACCTCATTGAGACACATCAGATTCTCCGGGTGATTGCTGAGAGGTTTTTCCCCTTCTGGGAGGGTCTAGGACCAGAGGGCATTACTTCATTTGAGATCACCAAGGAAGTTTCTCGGAGGATAGTGAATTTGTGGAATTGTTTAACAACCCAGCCTTTACAGTCCTCCATCTCCATTTACCACAGATTTATCATCAGTAAGGGATTCAAGGGTTATGGAGATGAGGATCATCATATCAGGTCAGTCATTATCTCATTGTTGTGTTATTCAATCTCCATGGGCTGAATGATCTATTTCTGCTTTTATGTCATATGGAGCAGGAAGATCAGAGAGCAAGGAAACAGCACATGGAAGGTAAGTGTAAAAGAGCTGAAGATATAACTCCAGCACCAATGGTAAAAATTAAAGGCAAAGATTCACAACTTGCTTTCGTTGTTGATACACCTGTAGCCATTACGTCAGAGTACAATATTCCCCAGTTTATTTTCCCTTATGCAAAAGTGGTGTGAAACTGAACAGGTGATTCCAAAATTAGTGGAGAGTGGAACATAAAGCATTCTCGTTAGTTGCCATTGGTATAATTAAGAGAGGCTAAAGTTTCCCTGATGAGAAGGAATTGGCTTAACAGACAGTTTAAATTGGGCAGAGTTATTTACAGTAGGGATCAGTAAGAGCACATCTGACATTAAGTATTAAGAAAGCACAAAGTGGTCTTAGAGCAAAGAGGATCAAATGAGAAAATGAACCACGATATTAAATATCACTCAGTAGATCATGCTAATGTGGACATTCAAGATTCCCCATGAAGGTGGATTCATTTCTAGCCCGAGATACCAGAGAATTACTTTACACGCACTAATGATGTGCCAATATCTGCCAGTGAAATTAGTGAAGAAACTCAAGGATGACACATTCAGTGAAGTGCTCAATTAGGTCATGAATGGTTGGCCTGAAGAGCGCAAGAGCCACACACACGCACAGAATGTAGATGAAGGCTGCCAATGTTTAGAAGGCATTATTAGAGGAAGAGTACATAGGAACACAGTCTGTACGAAAGCAGCAACAAGAAACTGTTTTCAGTATCCAAAAAGGTAGATAGAGATATTGAAGATTTGGTGAAGTGTCTCAGAATGAGAAGATTCCTGTAATTCCAAGAAAACTAAGGGAACGAGTGCATGTTGATATCTCTGCAGGTGGAAGGGAAAGGGTACCTTGTTTTGTTTGATAGCTATAGCAAATGGATAAATGTTGAGCCTATGCCCAACAAGTGCCAAAACTATTAAGCTTTACAATTTATGGGCTACCAGAGATGTTGACTTTACGTCAGAAGAGTTTTTTTTAAACAAATGAGGTCAAACACCAATATCACTACATTATGAGCATCACCAATATCACTACATTATGAGCATCACCAATTGTGGCCACTTCAGTTCCACAGATTAAAGACCATCTTTAGCCTGTTCTCTTTAGTCACCAATCGAAAGGCTCAATGTTCCTAATATGCCTTACTGAAAAAGTACAAAGCCTTATATGGAGATAGTGGGGTATCCAAACACGCACATACCAAACTGGTACAGCCACAGGACGCCCAAAACTTTGCCTGCTGTGTGTTATACCAATTCCACTTACCCTTTAATCGCAGACCTGAAAGTAGGAGGACTCAGTGGCAGCATGCTCACCTCGGATTCAGAAGGATTGGTGGAGGGGGCATGGAGGAGGAGGAGGAATCCAGGGAGTCACGTACATAATCTAGACCACTTCAGTGCAGTACCAAGGGAGCACCACGCTGTTGGAGCTATATTTCGGATGACATGCAATGCAATGCATCCATCTACTCTTTGGCAGTTGATGCAGAAAAGATTCCAAGGCACTACCATAATAACAAGAAACCTCTCCCAAGGGGTGTGGCAAAGGAAGACTTTCAGCTAACTCTTTTGGTAATTGTCACTTTGCAGGCTGTGGGATTTTGCTGTACACAAACCCTCTGATGTGTTTTCTATGTTACAACAATCCTTCAAAAGTACTTCATTGGCTGCAAGTGCTTGGAGCATATGAGAATGATTTCTTTCTGCCCATTCACTTAGACCTGAAGGCTCAAATTTGAAATTCTAATCATTATGTTTTAAGTCCAATTAGGGCTTTGTTCTCTCCATCACCCTTATAAACACATTCACTTTAAAAACTCTGTTTCTCCCAAATTCCTCTCTCCTCTCACACCACCATTGACAGCCTTATCTTCAGCCACCCAGGAGAAAGTACAGGACTGTCAGCAAGGGATTGGAGTAGAGCAGAGAGCACGCATAGAGACGAGTGGCCAAATGGACTCTGTTTCCACATGATAAAAGCAGAGAGAAAAAAAAAATCAGTGTTAACTACGGTCAGGGTTTATAATGCCAAAACAGCAAATTAAATTGGAGAAAATCTATTGAACTTTAAGTAGACATGCACAATAGGCCTTTTAAATTTCAATGCAGGACTTTTTGAAACCATTTCAAATGTTGCACAGCCTTCTGAAGATTTCCAGCTTTCAATTTCTTTTGAACTTTCATCCCTCCACCCCACCTCAACATGCAATACAGCAGCAATGAGTGTCAGACTTGACCTGAATAATCTATAATACAGAAATGGGTCATCCTGCTAGTTCTACCATTTATGATTGCTGTTAAGGAGAGATTTACAATGACCACTTCACAATAAAAGCACCATTTTATAAAATGGAAAAATATAGTAGTCACAGTCAATAAATCTACTGTTTATGTAGGAGGCAAGATTACTTTTATTGGTTTTTGTATAGAGCATTGAAAACCATCCCTTTTATCCACACAATTTACCATTTATAGCATCAGCAGCCCAGCCATTTGTGCATCTCCTCAAAAGGCTCTGGAGCCTTATTGAAAGAAGAGCAGTCCAAACATGTACAAAAGGAACAATACTAGCTTAACTGTTAAACACCTATTCAGATAGTCAGGGGTGTTCTACTGAGGTCATAGGATTAATATTTTCTAATTCATCCACTGGAAGTGAACAGCACTGGAGAGACCAGTATCAGCTGCCCATCCCTAATTGCCCTCAAGACAGCGATTGTGAGCCACGCAGTGAACCGCTGCAGCAATAAACGACAAAAGATCGTGAACACAGCCCAATCCATCAGGCAAACCAGCCTCCCATCCATTGACTCTGAATACACTTCCTGCTGCCTCGGAAAAAGCAGCCAGCATAATTAAGGACCCCATGCACCCCAGACATTCTCTCTTGCACCTTCTTCCGTCAGGAAAAAAGTACCAACCAACTCAAGAACAGCTTCTTCCCTGCTGCCATCAGACTTTTGAATGGACCTACCTCCCACTAAGTTGATCTTTCTCTGCACCCTAGTTATGACTGTTATACTACATTCTCTCCTTTCCTCCTCTATGAACAATATGTTTTTGACTGTATAGCACACAAAAAAAAACAATACTTTTCAGTGTGTGCTAATACATGTGACAATAATCAACTCAAAATTCTTAGTTCTCACATCAACAAAAGGCCTACATTTCCCTACACATCATCCCCACATGCAACTCTTGCTTAAATAACTCATGGCTTTTGATACCCATTACCAGAGCTTTGAGCCATGCCTTGGATAAGTTGAAGGGCAAAATATTTCCCAGTATCCGATCAAAACCCACCTTTTATTAGTCTGTGCCTGCAACCACTTATCCTGTCACTGCTTTATTTGGAGTACATCCTTTCTATCCTGTTTGAAATCACTCCGTGGCATCACAGATTCAGTGTGTGTTGAAGTCACCAATGTCCCCCAGTGTTGGTCCAGGAATACATACACAGACTTTCACACTAAAGTAGTCTGACACATCACAGTAATGGAAACAATGCATGAGCCACTATTTTTAAAATACCTGATCAATCCTCAAGCTCAGTCACTAAGGCTGTCCTGAAATCTCCTGTTACATATTTATGTACCTGTTCAGAATTCAATTTCAGCCACTTTTAATCTTTGCAAAAATCTGTAGTTCTTCCTGAGAACAAGAATGTTTCAGTCTTTCTGCAACAAGGCGGGGGTGGAGGTCTTGCACATTTCATTCTCAGTGAAAGATTCTGAAATGATGATGAACCTGCAGTATCATATATTTGCATAGCAGGCAGCTTTCAATCTCCATTTCAAGACTTGCTTGGAGTAACTGATAGTATCTTACACACTGCAGATATTGTTACTGCAGTTACACCAAGAATATTATCAAGTTTCTCAGGTTAGTGCCACTTGCAGGTTTCATATAACCATTGCTTCTTGGTGTCAATTTAGCTCAGTACTCGCAGATGATTGAGGGTTCAAGCACCACTTAGAATATAAGCCTACAGTCCAACGCATTACTGAAGGAGTGTTGGATTGCTTGACGTGCTGTCCTTTAGATGAGATTTCAACAGAGGCGTAACTCAGTCTGTTCCAGTGAAACCGAGATCAGATGGCAGGATCTGAAGAGTAGCAGATTGTTTTAGTCATAGAATGCCTATAGTGCAGAAGAGGCCATTTGGCCCATTGACACTGCACCGGCTCTCCAAAAGAGCATCTTACATAGGCCCTTTGCCCTGCCCTGTCCCTGTTTCCCTACAAGTTTAGCATGCCAATCCACCTAACCTTCACATCTTTGAACACCAAGGAGCAATTTATCATGGCCAATCCACCCAACCTGCACATCATTGGTTACTAAGGGGCAATGTAACATGACCAATTCACCTAACTTGCATATCTTTGGGACTGTGGAAGGAAACTGAAGTACCCAGAGGAAACCCCCACAGATACGGGAAGAACATGCAAAGTCCAGACAGTCACCAAAAGCCAGAATCAAACCTGGGACCCTGGTGCTGCGAGGCAGCAGTGCTAACCACCATAAATCGTAGAAACCCTGCAGTACAGAAAAAGGTCATTTGGCCCATCGAGTCTGCACAATCCCACTCAGGCCTTACTCCCCCATATCCCAATATATTTTATCCACTATTCCCTCTAACCTACACTTCTCAGGACACTAAGGGGCAATGGCCAATCAACCTAACTGGCACATCTTTGGACTGTGGGAGGAAATTTGAGCACCCAGAGGAAACCCAAGCAGACACGAGGAGAATGTGCAAACTCCACACAGACAGTGACCTGAGCCGGGAATCGAACCCGGGTCCCTGGAGCTGTGAAGCAGCAGTGCTAACCACTGTGCTACCATGCCACCCACGGCCTTTTCCACATTATCCCTCAAAAAGTTAACACTACACTGAAGACCAAAATAGATTATCCAGTCATTCATGAAGCGCAAATTTAGCCGCTGTGTTTGCCTCCATAATAAACAGACTGCACTTCAAAAATAACCCACCCACCGGAAAGGCACTTTCTAGGCTTATTATTGACATGTTCTTTCATTCCATTTATTGCTGGAGTTTTTGCAATTTTGGGAAATTATTAAATCTTTTAAAATGAACATCATCATACATTAAACTTAAAAATGTTCCTTTAGCACAGGTCTGAATGGCCTCCTCCTGGTCAGTATTGTTCTATGATTCCAGATAGCAATTTTACCACACACCCACACTGCCCAAGTCTTGTCAGAAGGATTTTTCTTTTTCCAGAGTTTCACTCTTCTACTGATGAAGCTACAGAACAGTGGAGTGCAAGCAGTCAGGGACAACTAGTGTAGCACGAAAAAGGTTAATCTCAAAATTTCACAAGAGAATCTGAGAGAAGGGTCACAGCTCTTTCACTCTTGAACTTGTGTAACAGAATATTGTTGAGAATTAAAACTTCTGAAAGAGATTGAAAAGGGGAACTGCTGCACAGATTAATGTGCAGCCTCAACTATTGGCAGAATTAACCTATTTACAATCCTAGTATACCCACATACATTGGATACCAACACTCTCCCCCCAAAAAGATCCTAAATCAGAAGGTCAAGATTGATCAAACCCAAAACTAGGGCTTCATGGCAGACAATTTACACAGGATATAGTTTGTACACTCCTGAACTGGCAGTTCTCCTAACACATGTTACAAGAGAGAAATTTTAAGCCATTTATCGCACAATGTATTCTGCTGCTAAAGGTGGAGTTGGCTAAGTTTAATTGCTGTAAGTGATCATAGAATTGGTACAGTGCAGGAGGCCATTCAGCCCATCATGTTAACACCAGCTCTTCAAATGAGCAATTCCTAATTGCATCTCCCCATAACCCTGCACATTCTTCCTTTTCAGGAAACAGTTCAATTCCCTTTTGAACGCTTTGAGTGAACCATGAGGCAGAACATTCCAAATCCCAACCGCTCACTGTATGAAAACGCTTTTCCTCTTATCACTTCTGTTACCGGTAATTTAATATTTGCAGTCTCTGGGTTCTCAACCCACTCACAAGTGGGAACAGTTTCTCTCTATCTATTCTGTCCAGATACCATTTTTTCTTTGAGAAAAGGTGGCAAAGCTGAATTAACAACTGATTACATGACTAAGAAGTTTTAACTGTGCGAATCCCTAACAAGGTCAGAAGGAGCGTCAGAAGAAACAGCAGTGGCAGAGTGGTTAGTACGGCTGCCTCACAGCGCTAGGGACCCAGGTTCAATTCCCAGCTTGGGTCAATGTCTCTGTGGTGTTTGCACATTCTCCTTGTGTCTGTGTGGGTTTTCTCCCACACTCAAGTTAATTGGCCTTGCTAAAATTGCCCCTTAGTATCAGGGGGACTAGCTAAGGTAAGTGTATGGAGTTACGGGGATAAGGCTCGGTTGGGATTGTGGTTGGTGCAGACTCGAATGGCCTCCTTCTGCACTGTAGGATTTTACATTCTATAAACGAATAGGAAATAATGACATTTTAAAGATATTATGCCTTCACTCATATCTATTCAGTTACAACTTGTAGCTGTTTTGAGTGATATTCAAATCAATCAAGTCCAAATCCACAATCATTACCGTCTAAAAGGGGCAGCAGATGCCTGGGAACACCCACCACCTGGAAGGTCGCTTCCAATTCACTCACCATCCCATATTGCTGTTCCTTTGCGGTCGCTGGGTCAAAATCCTGAACTCTCTCCGTAACAGCACTATGGGTGTACCTACTCTTCACAGACTGCAGCAGTTCAAGGTGGTAGCTCACCACCTTTAAGGGCGATAAATACCAGGCTGGCCAGTGAAGCCCAGAACCCAAGAATGAACAAAAATAAGTGCAACACAATGATGTCTATAAGGATTTCAGTAAAGCGTTTGACAAAGTCCCTCACCAGAGGTTAGTTGAGAAGGTCAAGGCTCATGGAATACAAGGACAGGTAGCTAGATGGATAAGTAACTGGCTTGGTAATAGGAGACAGAGAGTAATAGTGGAAGGGTGTTTTTCTAGCTGGAGGTCGGTCACTAGTGGTGTGCCGCAGGGCTTGGTACTGGGACCTCTTCTATTTGTAATATATATAAATGACTTGGAAGAGGGAGTAAGTGGAGTGATCAGCAAGTTTGCAGACGATACAAAGATGGCTGAACTTGTGGATAGTGAGGAGCATTGTCAGGCGATGCAGCAGGACATAGATAGGCTGGGTAGCTTGGGCAGGTAGATGGCAGATGGAATTTAATCCTGATAAATGTGAGGTGATGCATTTCGGGAGAAAGAACGTAGGGGGGAGGTATATGATAAAGGGTAGACCTATTAAGAGTAGACAGACGCAGAGGGACCTGGGGGTGCAGGTACACAAGTCTCTGAAGGTGGGAGAGCAGGTGGAGAAGGTTCTGAAGAAAGCATATGGTATGCTAGCCTTTATAGGAAGGGGTATAGAGTACAAGAGCTGGCCCTTAATGTTGCAGTTGTATAAAACGTTGGTTATACCTCATTTGGAATACTGCGTCCAGTTCTGGTCACCTTACTACCAGAAGGACGTGGAGACTCTGGAGAGAGTGCAGAGGAGGTTTACCAGGATGCTGCCTGGTATGGAAGGTCTGAGTTACAAGGAGAGGTTAGGCAAATTGGGGCTGTTTTCCTTAGAAAGACAGACTTAGAGGAGATCTAATAGAGGTGTACAAGATTATGAGGGGTATAGATAGAGTAAACAAGGTTAAGCTTTTTCCTAAGACGGACTCAAATAGCACGAGGGGTCACAGGCTTAGGGTGAGGAGGGTAAGGTATAATTTGGATGCTGGAGGGAGTTTTTTTCCCCCCACACAGACCGTGGTGGGAGTATAGAACGCGCTGCCAATTAAAGTGGTGGAGGCAGGTACTCTGGAGTTATTTAAGAAATACTTAGATGGGCACATGAACAGAATGGGAATGGAGGGGTATAGAAAACTGATTTAAAATAGGGATCATGAGCCTTGGGAGTCCCTGGGAAGTGTCTAAATAGTCGATGATATTGATGTATTTGTTTTTATCCTACAGGTGCTTTGGTCCACCTTGTTGTCTAACAAGCGGCATACACGCGATGGGTCGTAAGAGGGCTGCTCTTGGATTTTTGAGAGTATTCTGGTGCTTCACGTTGTTAGTGTACGCTTGACCTGAACCATTTGATGGGCAACACGACAGCTCAGTGATTAATTGCTGTGCTGTGCAGATACATGGATTTGGGCCTGTGTCTGTGGGAGTTTGCACATTCTCCCCGTGCTTGCGTGGGTTTTCTCCAGTGCTCCGGTTTCCTCCCACATCCCAAAGACGTGCTCTTAGACTGATTAGGGAGAATTTGTTCTGCCAAATTATCTCACATTTGGTTTCAATGCATAGATCTATAAACATAGACAGGGATCACAGGTAGAGGTGGGAACATCAAGGTGGGCTCATTGGGCCAAAGGGCCTGTTTCCCGTGCTGTTTTGTTCTTTGTTCTTTATACCGGACACAAAACCTTTTTGCACATAAAAAGACTTAGGAAAATACAACGGGAAAACAGGAACAATATTTGGGAGGGCAACATGAGACTGCGACCAAAATACGACCATTTAATATCCTCAGTTACTTCAACTCACTCAGGGAATCGGCTTACAAGAAACAGTGTTTTATGGAGGAAGGTCCTTATTAAGGGAAGACAGCACTTTGTGAAATCACAAAAACCAGTGAAGTCCCAAGATGACAGCACACACCTTAGTAATTGACGTAAAGACTTTCTCTAGAATAGCGTTGGGCTGTGCTCGGCGAGGTCCATTTGCCTGAATTCGAAGGCTCAGCGCACATGGTTTGGCAATAAACCTGTTCAAAAAAGACATACACACACTTCAGTTTCACTCCAAGCTATTTGGATTGTAGACATGGTTTAAAACTACAAGGTGCAATATTTCCTTTGCCAATCCTTCACCAGTTTCCAAAATGTTGAAAATCATAGAGTAGTTACAGCACAAAAGGCAGCCATTCAGACCATAGTCTGTGTTGGGTCTCTGCAACAGCAATTCATTGGTCCCTTTCAAATTTCTCTATACAGATGCTCATCCAGTTTCCCTTTGAAAGCCTCCACCACACTCTCAGACTGTGCATTCCAGATCCTAACCATTCGCCAGATGAAAAGGTTTTTCCCACATGACCCCATTGCTTCTTTTGCTAATCACCTTAAGTTGGTATCCCTTGGTTCTCAAGCTTTTCGCCAACAGAAGCAATTGTTCCCCGATTGACTTTCACGACCCTTTGTGGTTTTTAACACCTCTATTAAATCTCCTCTGCCTTCTCCAAGGCAAATAGCTTCTCCAAGGCAAATAGCTTCTCCAATCTAACCAAGCATCTGAAGTCACTCATTTGCTGGAATCTCTCTTGTAGATTGGGATTTGAAGATACAGTCTTTGGTGCCCAAGAAATGGGCATCATACTCCAGTGGAGGCCAAATTAGTGACTTGCCTAAAGAACTAGCTACGCAAATGAGTACAAGTAGACTGTTCAACTGGAGAATACAACAGACTTCGCTGCTCCCTCTCCTTGTACTTTCCAGCATGGGTCAATGGATAGGAATCAGAAACAGGGATCAGAGCCGATTTTTTTCTCCCTTGCCTAGGGGAATTTCCCCAGTATATCTAGTTGGTGCCAGCAAAAAAAAAAAAGGAAATCAAAGCTGGAAGCTTCTAACTGGTATGGTTCAATTACACGTCGGCTTTTCCACTCTCGATTTCTGCCTTCCTATAAAGGAGCATTTTAAAGTCCGCTTATTTTTGGATTGCCTGTTCAAATAAATTGCCTTGTATGGCTCATGAGTCAAATTTTGTTTGATAAAGCTCCTTAGGATGTTTTACTAATGAAAGGTGCTATATAAATGCAGGCTGGTATTTACCAATTGAGGCCAGAAGATTTTAGTTCAGCATTCTTGTACAATTACGTAACGCAACCCAGAGCATAAACAGACTGCTTGTATCTGCAATAAAGTGCCTCACCCTCTGGATAAGGAAAATTTCTCTTGGATTCATATCTTATATTTATGGCCCCCCATTTCTGGTCCTTCCCACAACTTCATTGCAACACCATAGATCCAGGAAAGCTACTGGTGCAGTTATTATTTTAATTTTGAATTCCCAGAGACAAATATCCATGAGCTGGCTCTGCTGTTTCCATTTTCCTTCTTCCAAATCAAATATCAAGCAAGAGTTATTTAAGAGATACTTAGATGGGCACATGAACAGAATGGGAATGGAGGGATATATTCAGGAAGGCTCCTTTGACAGCACTTTCCAAACTGTCTACTACTTAGAAGAACAAGGGCAGCAGATGCACAGGAACACCCTCACCTGCAAGTTCCCCTCCAAACCACGCAGTATCCAGACTCAGAAATATATCACTGACCCTGGATCAAAATGCTGAAACTCCCTCCCGAGCAGCATTGTGGATGTACTTACGCCACAGGGACCATAGCAGTTCAAGGAGGCAGCTCACCACCACTCTAAAGGGTGGTTAAAGATGGGCAAAAAAAAAAAAAAGGCTGGCCCAGCCAATTTCACCTTCATCCGAGAGAGAATTAAAATAAATGATCTTTAGTGGACTCCTCTCACACTTGCTCCAAAATGAAAAGGCCTTTTATTCCACCAGCCTGCACCATGATTTTCTCTCCTAGTCTAATGCTCACTTAATACTGAATTCCCAAGAGCAGACAGTCAAAGTTGTCTTTGCACTAGAAAGTATCAATTTCCCAGAGTGGGAATTTGGTGTTATGAAAAAAAATGACAATTTAAGAATAAATAGCCTGGAATGACCTACTGTAGCTACACAAAGCTCCTTCTGTTCTTCGATTCTATCTCAAACTCATTCGTTGGATTTGTATGTTAGAAGCAGGAGACCTGCAGAACTGTGTCAAACCAGTTGTGTGACTCCTACTACCGTGTGAGCAAACGTGGCTGTTAGGTAAAGGACAGGGTCAGACAGTGATGATATTCCAGTGGAATAGCAGCTTCCACAAGACATTCCTTAAGAGCAGTTGCATCATTTCTCTGATCAATGGGTCACAGGAAAGAGTAAGCCATAGTCAGTATTCATAAAAACAGCTGCTCAAACGATGCAGGAATTGCTGGGAATTAAGAACTTAAGGAACAACTTCCCACAGAAAAAGTGCATGCTCACACGTTACACAATAATGCTTTACTGAAGGTTGAAATTACAAAACGCTGTTCAGCTTGATTAAATATAATAGCTGTTCTTTCACTGTCACTCGGTCAAAATCCTGGAACTCCCTCCCCACACTATGGATGTACGTACACTGCCAGAACTGCAGCTGTTCAAGACAGCTGTTCACCATTACCTTCTTAAGGTCAATTCAGGATGGGTAATTAAATGTTGGCCTAGCCAGCGATGCCCACATATCATAAATGAATAAATAAATCTCCATTACAGGTGCAAACCAAAGGCCTATGCTCTGGGTGTTCAAAAACAAAAACACAAATGATGTGTACAGATTGGTAGGCAACTCTATTTCACAAGAGATAATAACTTGCAAAACAAATTTCCTCTGGTTACGTATGTTGAAATTTTACAATTATAATTTTATAGCCCAGAGCGTAATCTTCACACTTACAAATGTTAATGCTTGGAATACCACGAACTAGTTAGCAACACGCAGTCACCCTTGACTTCTTGCATGGGATGCGAGTGTCACTGGCTAGGCCAGCATTTATTGCCCTTGAAGATGGGAATCATTTTCTTGAATTGCTGCAGTCCACGTGGTGCAAGTACAATGCTGTTAAAGGAGGGAAGACATTTGATGGAGATGTGAGCATTCACAAGCCTGATAATAAAATGGGCTGATCTGGAATTTTTCAGGAATGTCACATTTCAAATGTATTTTTATTTTTTCTGTGTGTCATTATTTCTCCCCGCCTCTTTTTTTTTCTGTACCTTATTTGACATGGAATTTATCCCCTCTCACCCAATCCCTACATCTCATTGGTTAGGGAGGTACCCTGTTGGATCACCTGGTTTACCCATGTCCCAGATGCTTGGTTGCCCTCACTGCATTATTATCAACTCTTGCTTACATCATCATTGTGGGAAAAAGCACATTTGACCTGAAGAGTATAGGGTAACTTTTCCATTGATGGTGGTGGTGGTGGTGGTGGTTGTTATTATTATTAAATCTAAATCTGGCCCACATCCCTGAATACACCATCAGCTGTGAAAATTCCTCCCCCCCACATTAAAAAAAGTGGAGGTAAAAATTTTAAATTATACCTACAGAAGTAATAAAGGAGATTAAAGGAATGCAGTCATTTTAAAAAGATCTACCTCATAGCTTTAAAATTACAAGCACTGCATTCTGTTAATAGATCAGTTCTCTCTCCACAGATGCTGTTAGACTTACTAACATTTTCCAGCATTTTCTGTAGACATGGAGAAGCCTTGGCTGGAGAATTTGGAACTAGGGGGTCACAATCTCAGTATAAAAGGATCAGCCAATTAAGACTGAGATCAGGAAACATTTCTTCAGCCCAAAGGGCTGTGAGTCTTTGAAACTCTCCATCCCAGAGGACTGTGGATACCGCAGGTTGCAAGATTTTCAGATATCAAGGAAATCCAGAGATATGGGGATAGGTGGGAAGGAGTTGAGGAAGAACTACAGCCCATGATCTTATTAAATGATGGAGCAGATTAGAGCAGCTGCATGACCTATTCCTGCTCCTATTCCTTTAGGTAATCTTTGAGGTCTGAAATTTACCAAGTCATATAAATCAGAAGGTCTGCATTTCAATCCTTGATTCACACCAGCTTAGGTGGTCTCAAAAAGGAGCACCAGTTGATCAGTGTTCCCACTCCCTTTGTGTGCATCATTCCTTCCTAGAAGGAGCTTGAGCAATGGTCCCTTTGGTGCCAGTGATAGGCAGGGTTAACAAGCTGGGTTTCTCTAATAAAAAGACATGCATTTATAAAGCACTTCCATGGCCACCAGACAATGAAGCATTTTTGAAGTACAGCCACTGTCTTAATGAAGAGCCAACAGCTGATGTTTCTGATATAAAAAACAGTTGCCCTTTTAAATGGAATCTTGCAGTGGTGCATTTTCCATATGTGCCAAATTTTTTGTTTTTAAAGAGATATTTGATATTTTAATATTGGATTTGCAGAATCAGAAAACCACCTTTAATACACGGATGAAAACAAATACACTTCAACCCCATAAGGAGATGGTGGTTTGAATTTGTGCTGCTTTAGAGTGGGAAAAGCTCACAACTGCTGCTCTCATTGGTTTTTGCAGAACAAAATTAGATGCAACTCTTTAACTCTCAAAATGTTCCCAATCCATGGATACATCTTGTTTTTAAGGATTTCATGTTCTGAGATGGCAAGTTTCTCTCCAAATACCATGTGTCAAATTCTAATTCAATACAAAGAAACGAGTGCCAATTTGGTTAAAACAGCCTTTCAGAATCACTGTTATCTTCACTCTGTGCTGAGACTTCATCAAATCTTCAAAACTCAAGGACACAACTTCATCCAAGTAGGAAAAAAAGAGCATATTTTCTATAAAAACCCAGCAGGCATCAAAAGCTCTTTTCAAAAAGAGATCACTACACATTGTGCAGTACAATGAGAAGGCACTGTTCCTTCCAGTAGGCAGTTCAATAATTCACTGTTATCAGGCATTTTAATCTCAACTTTAGTGGAAGGTAAATCTTTCCTTAACCACAAAAGGGAGAAAAGAGGTGGAATTCCCCTGTCTGTGCTGTTCAGTTCAATGACATGGACATGTAAAGATGCCAGAGTTGGCCTGGAGTAAACACACTAAGAAGCCTTGAGACTTCTTACAGTAGTTCAATGGCTCCAGAGTACTAAATGAAAAATAAATTCTTGGACGTTTGAAAACCTTTTACAGTGTGCACCAAGGAAATCAGTGAATATCATAATTATTCCAAAGATCAACTGTGTTTATGATGAAAGATAACATCACAGGGATCATCTTCACCTCTTGATCTTTCAGCGAGCAATGTTCCCAACATCACATACTTGGGAAAGATACCACATACAACTCAAACTGGGTACTGTACATCATTCCTGCTATGCTCCATCATCTTCCATTGCTTTTTTTCAGTATCACCATTTAAGATGCTGATTTTCAAGGGCTTTTAAATAAATAATTCATAGAATATGGATGTCCACTGGCTAGGATAGCATGCGTTGTCCATCCTCAATTGCTTCATGAAAACATATATAAACAAGGAGCAGGGGTAGACCATTCAGTCCTCTGCCTACTCCACCATTTAATACAATAAGACCATAAGATACAGGAGCAAAATTAGGCCTTTCAGCTCATCAAGTCATTCAATCATGGTTGACATGATTTTCATTCCCATTCTCCTGTCTTATCCCTGTAACCCGTGATCCTCTTATTGATCAAGAATGTATCTATCTTAAAGACACTCCTCCCTCTGTGGCAATGAGTTCCACAGATTTGTCACTCTTTAGCTGAAGAAAATCCTCATCTCAGTTTTAAAGGAGTGTCCTTCTGAGGTTGTGCCCTCAGGTTCTAGTCTCTCCTACTAGTGAAAACATCCTCTCAGTATCTTCCAAGTTTCAATTAGATCCCTCTTCTTCCTTCTAAACTCCATTGAGCGTAGACCCACACTCCTCGTATGACAAACCCTTCATTCCCAGGATTGTTTTTGTGAACTTTCTCTGGACTCCTTCCAAAGGTCAGCACATCCTTCCTTAGGTATGGGGCCCAAAACTGCTCACAATACTCCAAATGGGGTCTGACCAGTGTCTTATACAGGCTCAACAGTACATCACTGCTCTTCTATTATAGATGTAGAGATGCCAGTGTTGGACTCGGGTAAACACAGTAAGAAGTTTCACAACATCAGGTTAAAATCCAACAGGTTTGTTTGGTAGCAAATGCCACTAGCTTTCAGAGCACTTGCTGTTCCTTTGTCAGACAAGTGGGAATTCTATTCACAAACAAGGCATATAAAGACACAAACTTTATTTACAAAATAATGGTTGGAATGCAAGTCTTTACAGGTAATCAAGTCTCACAAGGTACAGACAATGTGAGTGGAGAGAGCTTTAAGCTCAGGTTAAAGAGATGTGTACTGTCTCCAGATAGGACAGTAAGTGAGATGTTGCAAGCCCAGGCAAGTCATGGGGGGGTTACAGATAGTGTGACACGAGCTCAAGATCCTGGTTGAGGCCGTCCTCATGTGTGTGGAACTTGGCTATCAGTCTCTGCTCAGTGACTCTGTGCTGTCATGTGTTGTGAAGGCCACCTTGGAGAACATTTACCCGAAGATCGGGAGCTGAATGCCTGTGACCACTGAAGAAGTGATCCCCAACAGGAAGAGAACAGTCTTGCCTGGTGAATGTTGAGCAATGTTTATTCATCCGCTGTCATAGCGACAACATTGTCTACCTGATACGCTGCAGGGAAGGATGTCCCAAGGCATGGTACATTGGGGGGACCGTGCAGATGCTACGACAATGGATGAATGAACATCGCTTGACAATCACCAGGCAAGTCTGTTCCCTTCCTGTTGGCGAACACTTCAGCGGTCACAGGCATTCGGCCTCTGATTTTCGGGTAAGCGTTTTCCAAGGTGGCCTTCACAACGCATGACAGCGCAGAGTTTCTGAGCAGAGACTGATAACCAAGTTCCACACACATGGGGGCGGCCTCAACTGGGATCTTAGGTTCATGTCACACTCTAACACCCACGACTTGCCTGGGCTTGCAAAATCTCACTAACTGTCCTGTCTGGAGACAATACACATCTCTGACTTACGCTTAATGCTCTCTCCACTCACATTGTCTGCGCCTTTGAGACTTGATCACCTGTAAAGATTCACATTCCAACCATTATTTTGTAAATTGAGTTTGTGTCTTTATACGCCCTGTTTGCGAATAGGGCTCCCTGACGAAGGAGCAGCAAGTGCTCTGAAAGCTAGTGGCTTTTGCTATCAAATAAACCTGATGAACTTTAACCAGGCATTGTGAGACTTCTTACTTGTATTCTAGTCCACTAGAAATGAACGTTAGCACTGAATTTGCCTCCCTAACTACCAACTGAACCTGCATGTTAACCTTGAGAGTCCTGAACCAGCATTCCCAACTCCCTTTGTGCTTCAGATTTCCAAAGCCTTTCCCTCTAGAAAATAGTCTATGCCTCTATTCTTCCTACCAAAGTGCAAACCTCACGCTCTCTCACATTATATTCCATCTGTCACTTTTTTACCCACTCTCCTAGCCTGTCCAAGCCATTCTGCAGCTTCCCCACTTCCTCAACATTGCCTGTCCCTCTACATATATTTGTATCATCCACAAATTTAGCAACCATGCCCTCCATTCCATCTTCCAGATCATTAACATACATAGTGAAAAGTTGTGATCCCACCACTGACCTCTGAAACACCACTAGTCACCAGTTACCATCCTGAAAAGGACCCCCTTTTCCCCACGCCTTCTGTCAGCCAGCCAATCTTCTATCCATACCAGTACCTCGCCTCTAACACCATTGGCTCTTAACTTATTTAGCAGCCTCCTGTAAAGCACCTTGTTAAAGGCTTTCTGGAAATCCAAATCAATCATGTCCACTGCTTCTCCTTTACCTAACTTCTTAATTACCTCCTTAAAGAATTCCAACAGATTTGTCAGACATGACCTCTCTTTGATGAAGCTGACTCAGCCCTATTTTTAAATCATGCATTTCCAAGTACTCCACAATTTCATCTTACCTACGACCGACATCAGGCTAACTGGCCTATAATATCCTATCTTCTGCCTCCCTCCCTTCTTGAGCAGGGATGTTACATTAGCTACTTTCCAGACCTTTGAGGCCTTCCCTCCACAATCTCCTTCAGAACCCTGGGGTGTAGTCCATCTGGTCCAGGTGATGTTTCTACCTTCAGACCTTTCAGCTTCCCTAGTACCTTCTCCTTAGTGACGGCCACTACATTTACCTCTGCCCCCTGACTCTGGAAGTTCTGGTATCTTCCACTCTGAAGACTAATACAAAGTACCTATTCAGTTCCTCTGCCATTTCTTTGTCCTTCATTACTACTTCTCCAGCGGTTCAATGTCCATTCTTGCCTCTTTCCTTTTATGTATCTAAAAAACTTGCAATCTTTCATATTACTAGCTAGCTTACCTTCACATTTCCATTTTCTCCACCCTTACTGTTTTTTTTAGTTGTACTCTGCTTGCTTTTAAAGGCTTCGCAATATTCCTTGCCTCCTCACAATATGCTCTTTCCTTTACTTTTATGCTATCCTTGACCTCCCTTGTCAGCCATGGTTGCCTTGCCCTCCCTTGAAGATGCTTCCTTTTCTTTGGAATGAATTTATGTTATGCCTTCTGAATTACACCCAAAAACTCCTGCCACTGTTGTTGTACAGTCTTTCCTGCTAGGTTCCCTTTTCAATCAAATATAGCCAGCTCTTCCTTCATGGTCTCGTAGTTCCCTTTACTCAGTTGTAGAACCATTATATCTGATTCCAACATCTCCTTCTCAAATTGCAAGGTGAATTCTATTTTTTTCCGATGGCTAATTTAATTGTAACCTCAAATCTGCACCCTAGCTATCACTGATAACCTATTCCCCTCCCCTACTCACAGTGCATGCACCTCTGCCGTAAAAACATTCAATGGTTCTGTTTTCAAAACCTTTTCAGGAAAAGGGTTCACTACCCTCAAAAGAGAAAAAAAAAATTCACCTCATCTGTTTTAAATGGGTGATCCCTAGCTCTGGATTATCCCACAAGAGATGGTGGTGAGCTGCCTTTTTGAACTGCTGCAGTCCATGTGATGTAGATACACCCACAGTGCTTCTGAGGAGAGTTCCAGGATTTTGACTCCAGCGACAGTGAGGGAATGGCCGATAT